>CM056588.1:62310492-62680492 GCA_029721435.1 Gymnothorax reevesii | reverse complement strand
ATTTTGCTGTTGTACTTCAGCCAGATGAAAGGTAACAGTAGGAGATTTATTTTTAGAGAATATAATTTTTGACATTATATTTTGTGGTCGAGGCTGATACTGGATGGGATCAGCAGGGGGGGAAAAAAAGATGTGACCAAAGGGCGTTTTGAGAAGTTTTACATCCACACAGTGATTTTCATTATTAGCTAAAGCAAGGCTAGCTCGCGCTAAGGGTTCAGTTTCATTAATTTTTTCTTACGTTAGCTGAATTTGTATTTGTCGAACTCTGCAAAGCTTTTAGGGATTGTGAGCATGATGACTAATATGTTCCAGGTGTTCGACTAGTGAAGTGAGTAAAGCTATTTATGACCAAACTTTGCCCTTCAAGGATGTTTAGCAAGTTTTGATTTCCAAGATTGGATTTTCATACTGTAAACATTGCGGGGCTAGGAAATGTTAGCCGGAGGGAACATCTCTGACACACTCATTCACTCACTCAGCCACTCAGTCTTAGACTCTCCAGCCAAAAATAGAAATGAAATATGTAGCGTCTTTCTCTCACTTGCTTCTAAAATTGATGCATGTGCTAGCTAGGTCGAGATCCTTACTATACAAGGGGGTTGTGCTCTTGTAAAAATGCAGTCTTCATTCCGGAAAACTCTTCCATTGCCAAAATCAACATAAAATGAAAGTTGCTTGTTGTTGCTTTTATACCACATTTCAGGAGCGTTACCTGTTCTGTTTCCTGGCCACTTGCTGTTTGCGTCTTGTTGTTTGTTTGCATTCTGCCGCGGTCTCACTGTCTGATGTGGTGGTTAGCCCTGGTAGCATATAGCACCTTGGGGAGGCAGATATGCAGTTGAAGCTTCAATGAGACCAATTACGTGGATGGGGGCTGGGGAGGTGAACAGCACAGCCTCGCTAGTGCTCTGTCTTTAGCATCTGTCTTTCAGCCACTGGTAAACCTGTTTCCCCGTCGCACAAAACAGTTCTTTCCATTGAAGATCACGCAAGGGACAGGCGCAGCAGGGAGAGCAACACGTCCACACTCGCCATGGGCCTCTAATCTCATGGCATTACCACATTAAGCTGACACCAGAGGCCAATTTTGTCTGGAAAACAGGCAGGGGGGAGGAAAAGGACTCATTTCTCTCTCGAAAACGGCCTGCCGTATGTCTGCCTCCGTCTTCCTCCGCACGCTGTCATCAGCTGCGCTTTCGAGTTCCATTACGGGCGGAAGCACGCACGGGGCGTATAATAGGCCGTTGTTTGCGTCTGTCAGGTTATGACTCCTACTCGTTGCCTAATCATCAAATGCATCATAGTCATGAGGAATAGGAACGAGGCGACATCATCCTGGACGTCCTCCCGTGAGCCGCTGTGCTTGGGTTTAGACTGGGGTGAGATGGAGAGACAAACGGCCGAAATCTGTGGGGATTTTCATGTCCCCCCCAGTGTATGAATGCTGGTTGTAAAGATCAATGCTGTAATTAGGGATGTTGGGTAGGAAGTGGCATTCCGCATCACTTCCTGTAGTGCCAATCTGCTTCCTCGTCAAGGCCTTGGCTCAGCTACAAATCGAGAGGACTTCATGACTTGAGCGTTCCATTCCTAACGGAAGATGCTTGCTACTCTTTCCAGTGCTAATTTAGGATCCATGTTGCTCCCAGTGGTCCAGTAAAGGCTCCTGCCCTCTGAAAAACACTGACAGGCTGATTCTGGGTGATTTTACCTGCCAGTAATTCATCATTTATGCTTAGGACTGAAGCTCATATGCATTGGATTTACTGCAGTCTTCAGTTCTCACAAAGCTCACCAGTGCTGAGTGGTGGAGCAGTATAGTTGTGAGCAAGGAGGTGGTTGTGGGTTTGAGTTCCAGTGATCCCATGGGCATAGCCATCTCAGTTTTCGGTGGGTTTACTCCCAGAGTTCAATGGTAAGGATCTTGGGGAATAGAGAGGTTGTCACTCTACATGAGCATTAGTTCTCTATTGACTCTTCCTCCTAAAAGGCTTGCAATTTCGTAATGGAAAATATTAACTCAATATGTAGTCAAGCCATTATATCTGGGATGCTGCCTTATCCCTGCTGCAAAGGAATTCAATATCAGTCCATCGCGGTCCAGCATGATAATGCACAGAACTATGAGAGAATTGTCCTTCTACGACGCTGGTTAGTGCCGACCCAGCTGCTTGTGCCTGCCTGTCGTCAGTGAATGTACGCACGAGAGGTTTACTGATAACAGGTGACCGTACAAACCACCAACGCACCTCAGCTACCTCTCCACAGCTGCACCAGCCTGGTGCTTCGGGCACTCATGAATGAGCGTTAGTCATCCGTTAATGGGCTTTTAACGGCCCTCTCAGCTGACGTGTCATCCTGCGCCATGCTGCTCTGAGCGTGAGATACTGGCCCAGGGCGGCAGCCCCCTCCCCAATGAAACATGTCTGTTTTTGCTGTAAAGTGAGATTATGATGGAGATGGCCAATACTCCAGACCCAGGCTGTGCTAACATGCTAACAGAAAAACATCAGACTTCTCTTCATGCCGCCACACTGGGCTGGTCTGCTAAAATCATTCTGCTGCCTAGAATAGCAATAAAGAGAAAAAAAAAATGCTATTTTCTTCTTTATTATTTATTTTGATAAAAAGTGTGCTGGAATGCGTTGTCTATTCTTTTGATAAAAGAAAAAAAGGAATTTTCATTGCTCAGTTGTTGCTTTTAATGAAACCTTCATTCCAAATCAGATGACATATATTTTTTGTGATCCTTTCCCTGTCTACACATTCTTTGCTAAATCGAAACAGACAGTTTCGGGAGAGTATTTTCTACGAAGAGTGACCCTAACGTGAGGGTGAAAAATAAATCCTGTGAGATAATTTCCTGGGGATTCTAGTTAAGATTCCACATGAAATTCTGAACATATTTGCTGCGCGGTTATGTAATGCGTGTGGCCCACAAGGCTGGTGATAAAATAACGGCTCGGCTGCTTCCAGGAAAGCTGGTTTACTGTTGTCATCAAACGCACGTATACCTGAGGTGAGCTGAAGGGAGATCTTTTCTCGGCACATTCCGGTGATAAGAAAGGCTGTTTTACATTTTTCCCTGCTGAATTTTTTACATGATAATCTCAGCATGTACCAGCAGTGAAGGCTTTGGTAACAGTGGCAGTGACTGGACTCAGCCGTGCTGTGGCTTACAGGAGTTTACCGTGTCAGTGTAGACACAGGCTGCGAACACGGGACAGGAAGCTGCATTTTCTTCAACATTTCCGTGGAAATATTGAGACACATCTATCTTAGTCTCACTGGGCCTGAACTGCTCATCAGATCGGGGTTTTACTTTGGCTGCCGAGTGCTTTTGCCCCAGCTGGTGCGTACAGTCGCGGGTCGAGCATGCAAACGTGGCCCCGGGGAACAGCTGCTGACGGACGGCTCCGCGCGTCGGGTCAAAAATCGGTGACCAGGCAGCACTTTCTCCGCCTCCCGCTGAGGAGAAATCTCAAGGTCACTGGGCAGGGCAGCGCTGCGCGGCTTTTGCTGGATTTATTTTGTTTGCGTGACCTCTACGCGACCCCTGCGATGTGCACCTACAATGCGATGGGTGAGAACGGTGTGTTCTTGAACCCAAAAATGGATGGGGCCGGGGGTACCATTTGGGTGACTGTAAGTAATCCTGCTGCAGAGTGTGTGTTCTTTTGATATGTTGGTGCTAGATATTGCAAACGATCAAAAAACGTCTCTCTCCTCGTCCGCCATGTGCTACACTGATGAACCTGCTCAGATCTGCAATGCCTTTCATAAACCTCTGAACCCTCTTTAGTCTGTAGACAGAGATCCCAATGACTGCAGATTCATATAAAGGCACCATGTTAACTGTGTGTGAAGCTTCACTTCCTGTAAATAGTGGATATAGACAAATGTAGGAAGGCTGGCTCTGCCGCTGCATGTGATTTCCTCTCTTTGCCCTGGCTGCTCCCTACTACACACCCCAAGTGCTCTGCTTCCTGATCCAAAATGTCAGCCAGAGCTCTTGTAATGTTATGGGTGGAGCGAGTGTGGTGTGCAGGCTGGCATGTTGCTGTAGGGGGGGCGTACAGCTCTTGGTGGCAGTGTGTGGCACTACAGCAATCGAACCGTGAGGTGGTTTAGGTCCTGGCCCGGCTGATTGATGAGCGGCGTCTGTAGCTGGCGAGATGGGTATCCCTCTGGCAGGGATCAGTGTGGCATCAGCTCCCTGCAGGGCTTTTCTCCTCCTCGTGTTCAGCGCCTTGGCCCAAAGCCACACCGGCAGCTCCTCAGCGCGCTAGTGAACAGTGAGCGGTGCCACGCTCCAGCCTGGAGTCAGCATTCAAACACACACGCTTGTGCTAACCCTGCTAAAGCATCTCACTGCATCTCCCCTTTCACTGTGAGAAAATGATCAGGGATTCATGAATCTTCTGCTTACTGGAGGTCGTGACATCTTATCGGCGGAAACTGATACGGCAGCTAACCGATACACTTCCCCATTCCTCACTGTCAAATATATGCTGATGCACTCCAGGAAAAAAAGAATCAAGCTCATCTGTTCAGATAATTGTTTTGATAACAGCTGTGGTATCCCTTTAAATATGAAACACTGCCCTCTATGGATTACAGAATGTACCTGACACTGGGGAAGATTAAGTTCACCCCGCGGATTGTCTCCTAAAACACACGCAACCAAAAGAGTGGGATTTACAAAGCATTCACAGAGGGCAGATCTCTCGCAGTAAAGATGCAGTCTTTGTGCAGCTTTTTTATTCTGAGGGGAATTCAAATTTTATCTGTTGAATTTGAAATTTATTATTATTTTTTTTTTGCTGATGTAGAAAAGAAAAAATAACAATGATCATTGTGCATGTACTGTACATTGGCAAACCTTTCCACAGTGCATTCTAAATGCTCATATACAAACAGGAAGAATTCTGTGTGAATTGGGTTATAAAGGTCATTAAGGCCTTTTACTGCGATGAAAACTGACACAAAATCTGTTTCTGACTCCCCGCACAAGGGACAGCAGTGCTGCAGCTGTAACTGGTGAAACTGTCAGCGAATCAGGGCGGGTTTCAGTGACTCTGCACCCGTAATGGAGATCAGAGCCTCACTCACTCCACACACCTGTCGAGGACACTCATCACTGTGACCATGGCAACTGCTTATATATCTGGGTCAATTCCAGGGAGAAACGACACAAAGTGGTATTTAGCAACTAACGTCAAATTGTCTGATCATTTTTAGTGAATACAGATTCATTTGGGTGAACCTATTAAAATGATCTATCAGTGGGACTGAGAAATCATGGCTCAAGTGTTACCCAGCGCACCCAGCTGAGAGGCTATTCAGCAGTAATTTTAAAAAAAGCTTAGCTTACTAAGACATAATACCAAAATTACGTAATTTTTTAAGTTAGATATCATAAAAGCTTTGGATTATTTTTTAATGAAATATGCAGCTGTTACTATATGGCTGTTTCCTCACTCGCTTATTTCTTGTCCAGGTTGAGGTGAGGCTGAAGCCCGTCTGACCGCACAACTGCTGGGGGTCAGAAATATACCCATCATCCATCTATCCATCACAGGGCACTCACACACACACACATACACACACGTATGCACACATGCATTCATAACTACCAGCATTTCACTATCTTTTGTTGGCTAACATTCCAGGGACCCACAGAGAACCCATGCAAACACGAGGAGTACATGCGGACTCCCCACATGCACAAGCCGAAGGCAAACCCTGTTTCACTGTGTGGCAGCAGTGCTATCCACTGCGCCACGATGCCGTTTCAATACGCTTTGTGGGTCGAAGTGAAATTGATTGACTGTATCAAATGGTTCACGTTATGGATACTTGCAGACACTGATTGGACACAGGAAATTCTGTCCCTAACATACCGCAAATGCACAGTTCCGGATCGTACCATGTAGCTCTCGGATTAATGCGTTAATTGCATTTATAATTCGGCTCACTTAATGGCGCGGTAATCAATGCAGTGGATGTGATTTACATCGATTCGTTCTGAGTTTTGGCGGCTCGTTATGAGAGGTTTTGTATTCTGAACGCTGTAGCGCCCGATGGTCGGACAGAGACTGTGACCTCTGGATCAGATGTCGAGCTCAGGACCGACCGTACAGGCACATGGAGGGGATGTAGCAATGCAGCAAGATGATTGTCCCTGATATATGATTGTCACTTACATGATACTCTCAGCAATTTTTCCAGCTGTCTCATATCAGCATACAACTCATTCACACCAATGGGCAACTCAGAGTCTCCAAACAGCTCCGCATGCATGGCATTTGGACAGTGGGACGAAATGCAGGCAAACACAGCAAGAACATGCAAACTCCACGCAGAAAGGATGGATTCGAACCCATAACCTTCTTGCTGTGAGGCAGTAGTGCGACCCACGGAAATAGACCCTGATAGAGTTTGAAACTCATCCTCTCTTTGTTCTATCAGGAGGCTGCAGTGGAGAGACTCGCCCTAGTTATGCGATGTAGGGCAGGACAGCATGTGTCCTGACATCCCATTTAATCAATTCCTGCCAACCTCCTGCACAGTAGCTGAATAATCGCAGAATTCTGATTTCATCACTGGCCTAAGCTGTGCCTATAGATAGTTGCATTTTAATCTTTGGATATCCTCATTCTTCCTCATCTGGAGAAAACACAGAAATTTACCCTCGAAAAGCTGCTTGAAGCACTTGAAGAATTATGTAATGACAGACAGCAGAGAGATGTGTGAGATACTGTGTACCTTATACAATGCAATGACTCGTCTCCAGGCAACTGCTGTACAGACTATGGCGGTCAGACTTTTTTTGCCAGCAGTCTTCTCCCACGAGCTCCTCATTCGTTCAAGCAATGCAGCCAGCAGGGCAACGCTGTTTGTATAGCCTTACTGGAGAGGGATGTGGCAGTGTCTTGCTTGTTCGCTGTACTGCGGTCACTGCAAGCTGAGGCCGAGCTCAGGGCTAAAGATCACTGCTGTCTCCCGTCTCATAACCCTGTATCTCTGTTCAGCAGTTTCTTTGTTCCATGCAGTAACAGGCACTTAAAACCTGTGCGAGCCTTCAGTCTGTCTGCATGTGTAGCCATGAAGTTTGTTTCATCCATGTTATGCCAAATGGGAAGCATGTTTATGCTGAGCATTTGTTTTTCACTGTCACATCCTCTCTGACTGGTGATGTCTGAATTCAAGCGTGAAAGATGTTCGAACACAGAGGCGTCATTGGGGCGTATCGCTGTACATGTGTGAGCATTTGTGTGTCCGTGGTACATTTGGTGCCTGTGAATATGTGGGCATGCATGCCGTGCGTGATTGTGTGTGTGTGTGTGTGTGTGTGTTCACACTGTACAGTATGCATCTCCCTCAGACTCCCTCAGTCTCAACTAGCTGATACAGTATAACCATCCAGTCACCACTCCTGACTGGTAAACACACTGATCAGCCCTATGTTTTGATGGGAAGCTGACATAATGTCCGAGCTGTTTTTTCTTTTTTCACTGTGCTGATTATTCATCCTGTTTGCTGCCAACAGTGTACAGGAAAGCTGCTGACTGATAATTACTACATTCAGCGCACTGAGATACCTTTAGGATAAACCCCACTGATGGAGATCTGGAAGCGAACCAGACGCCCCCCCCCCCCCCCCTCTCCATTCACAATCCTGCTCTCACTACTGCAGCTATTCTGCTGGGGATGCAGCAAATTCAGTCAATGGCGAGTGATGATAATGCGATAATGCATAACTGCATCTAAATTCAGCTCATGGCCACTTTCTTCATCAAAATAGTTCTGTTTATCATATCATTTTGCCCTCATGTAGAGAAGGAAAAGCAAAAATCTGCTCATCAAACACTGTGATGGATATGATGATGTGAGACAGGCTGATCTGAGGTCAGTGGTGTAGGATGGGTCTCCTGCTGTGAGACAGGCTGATCTGAGGTCAGAAGAGGGGATGGGTCTCCTGCAGTGAGACAGGCTGATCTGAGGTCAGTAGAGGGGATGCGTCTCCTGCTGTGAGACAGGCTGATCTGAACTCAGTAGAGGGGATGGGTCTCCTGCTGTGAGACAGGCTGATCTGAAGTCAGTAGAGGGGATGGGTCTCCTGCAGCGAGACAGGCTGGTCTGAGGTCAGTAGAGGGGATGGGTCTCCTGCTGTGAGACAGGCTGATCTGAAGTCAGTAGAGGGGATGGGTCGCCTGCAATGTGACAGGCTGATCTGAGGTCAGTAGAGGGGATGTGTCTCCTGCAGCGAGACAGGCTGGTCTGAGGTCAGTAGAGGGGATGGGTCTCCTGCAGCGAGACAGGCTGGTCTGAGGTCAGTAGAGGGGATGGGTCTCCTGCAGTGAGACAGGCTGATCTGGGGTCAGAGGTGAGGGATTGCAGACAGCAGCTGGAGTCCAGAGGAGCTGTCAGTCGGCCGCGGCTCCCTGCAGTCACCTCCTCCCGTCTGCTCCACTGTCAGAAAGAGTTTCTTCTACAGCAGATTTACAGCCAGTGATCTGCGTCTCAACATTTATGTGCACGTGCGCATGTGTGTGCATGTGGGCATATGTCTGTGCATGTACTTGTGAATATTGTACAGTACATGCATAAATGCACTTACACTTCCCTACATGCTCACATTTGTACGAGGTTCGCTACTTTTTTTGTTTTTTTTTTTTGCCGCACTACCGAGTGTTAGTTGACAAGAAAGGGTCTGATTTTATGCAGATATACATGCTTTTGTGGGGACATGAATGTCCCAATGTAATCATGCACACATGCAGTGTATGTATGAGATTTGGTGTCTGCATCAGTATGTGAGAATGTGCATAAACACGGCCGTGTTTTTGTCTTGTGTTCATGTGTGTGGGTGTGTCGGATCATTGCTGGAGCGCAGGAGGCTGTGTGACATAATATGTGGGTCATGAGTTGTTGCAGGAGAAAATCCTGGCTGACACACTGCCAATACTACAGCGCCCCTCTGAAACCCGCTTCTCTCGAACACTTTGGTAAATATCCAACTGAGTAATCTATAAAAACATATGACATTGTTTGGCAACCAAGAGCAAGGCTGCCCCGTGACCAAATGAGCAATACGGGCACTGGATGTGAAAAGATGAGTCGCCATCTAGTGGCCATAAACTGCGCCTGTAAAGCTGTTGTGCTCGCGGTCTTTTCATTGCGTTCATTGATCCTACATCCTAGATTGAAACGATTACTATGTGAAGGTTTTTATTATTATTATTATTATTATTATTATTATTATTACGGGCATCACTTAAAACTCAGGTTCAGACAGCAAAAGTAGATTGATACTTTATTTGTCCATGCCATGTGTCCTCATATCAGTGCGAAAAGCACATACCAAATGTTTTAAATACTGAGCAGTGAGGTCCATTTTAAATTTAAGGGATGCTTATATCGCGCGTGAGCTCTGACACACGCACGCACACCTTTATTGTCAAAAATGGAGAATGTTTAAGTCTTTCTTTAATTTGAGGTCTTTCTGAACTTCAGCAAGAGAATTTTTCTTCTGTATCATGCAGACTGGCTCATTATTTAGTTCTGAGAGGTTCTCAGACCAAAGTGGCGTGAGATTCTGTGCATTCTTACTGCACGCCAGTGAAAGTGCTGCTTTGACTAATGTTGCACAATATAATGGATCTATTTTCAGGATTCGCACTCTCCCTCCCCCTCTCCCTCACTGTACAGATCGTATCTCATCTATACAGCAGGACTAAAAGCCGCATCCTCTTCCACACTCCTTCAGATCGCTGTGGAATTGTACTTGACTCACTGTGTGGGAGATAGCTGCCGAAGGGACCAGAAAAATTGCTGCCGTTCTTCAGTTTGACTGTATAGAATGTAAGCTTTAGAAGAGGTTTGTGGTGGTTTAAATGAGAGTTAGTTGGCCGGTGATGTTTAGATGATCTAGACCGATCACACTGGGTAATGGTGGTAAGGCCTGCGGGGCCGATATTATCTGCCAACTGTCTGCCTCATAGAGGAGGAGCTCTGTGTCGGCCATTTTACTTCAGCTCACCTGCTGCTTTGGCAGGATTCTCAGTCAGATATTGTCACTTAGTCCTGTCTTCCGGCTTGTCATTTACTCCTACATATCATCAGCTTTTCTCTTTCAGTAAGGGAGTCATTATTAACCCAGGATAGTTTGGACTATTCAGTTTCCGGCCATCTGTCTTCAGATTGCTTTTTGTAGTAGACCATCTCCTGATAATTTTGCAATTTTATTAAACCAAGCTTATGAAGACACCGCCCTGTATGTTGTGAGGGTATACGGCATGTACATTACCAGTGCGTGAACCATTCGCCTCTAATCCAGTGCCCTTTGTCCTACAGAAGTTCGTTCGCAACAGGCACCCGGAGGCTAAGAGGAGTGTTACTCTGGGCATTTCTTTGCTCTGCTTCAGTCACAATCTGGGGCCGCAGGGTGTAGGCCGCATGTGGGCAGACCACAAATGATAGCAGCTATTTGGTCATACTGGGTAGTACGTACAGTACAGGCCAAAAGTTTGGACACACCTTCTCATTCAATGCGTTTCCTTTATTTTCATGACTATTTACAATGTAGATTCTCACTGAAGGCATCAAAATTATGAATGAACACATGTGGAATTATGTACGTAACGACAAAGTGTGAAATACCTGTAACTGAAAACATGTCTTATATTCTGGTTTCTTCAAAGTAGCCACCCTTTGCTCTGATTACTGCTTTGCACACTCTTGGCTTCTCTTGATGAGCTTCAGGAGGTCGTCACCTGAAATGGTTTTCACTTCACAGGTGTGCCTTGTCAGGGTTAATTAGTGGAATTTCTTGCCTTATCAATGGGGTTGGGACCATCAGTTGTGTTGTGCAGAAGTCGGGTTCATACACAGCCGACTGCCCTATCGGACAACTGTTAGATGCATACATAATTCCACATGTGTTCATTCATAGTTTTGATGCCTTCAGTGAGAATCTACATGAAAATAAGTCATGAAAATAAAGGAAACGCATTGAATGAGACGGTGTGTCCAAACTTTTGGCCTGCACTGTATATTTTACCTTTATTTTATATGTTATACCTGTATTTTGTCTGGTTTTAGCAATATCTCAATCTGCATTTCACTACAATTATCTCAGTTTTGAGTGTTTTCCACTTGCATATCCGCAGGTAAAAACTGGGATGTGAGCGCGGCCCTCAGTGACTTCGAGCAGCTGCGGCAGGTGCACACCGCTAACCTGCCGCAGGTCTTCAACGAGGGCCGCTACTACAAGCCGCCCGAGCAGGACACGCCCCAACTCGTGCCCAAGGTCGAGCGGCCATGTCAGAGACAGGAGGACAACGCTCAAGGTAGTGACGCTGCCCTGGGGAGGTACAATCCTCACAACCTTCAGCTCACCCCTTCTTTTTCCTCCAAAAACCATTGAAACACTGTCTTAATACTGTCCCACATGGTCCCGGCCAGGACCTTTCAGGGTGGGCTTTGCATGTTCGCCTCATGTCCATGTGGGCCTCCTCCTTGGCCTCTGATTTCATCCCTCAGAACGAGAACATGCTGGTATTGTCTGATTGGAGAGTCTTGACGTTACCCATAGGTAGGAGTGTGTGAGCGAATAGTGTAGACTGGTGACTCGTCCAGAGTGTGAGCCTAACCAGGAATAAGCATGCTGGGTAATAGATGAGTGGACGAATGTCAGACTGGTCACACCAGTGTGCTTCTGCGGTGCTTCTCGTGTCCGTGCCTCAGCCTGTTCCCTCTCTTCCCTCCAGAGAAGCGTCTGTCGCGGGGCATCTCCCACGCCAGCTCGGCCATCGTGTCCCTGGCGCGCTCGCAGGTCGCCGGCGAATGCAACAACGAGCAGCTGCCCCTGGAGATGCCCATCTACACCTTTCAGCTCCCCGACCTCAGTGTGTACAGTGAGGACTTCCGCTGCTTCATCGAAAGAGACCTGATTGAGCAGTCCACCATGGTGGCCCTGGAGCAGGCCGGTGAGCACCCGCTGCTTCTGGAAATCTCTCTCTCCTTCTCTCTCGCCGCCTTCTCAGTATTTTACCTCTGGACCCATTTACAGTGCACTTCGGTGCGCTGATCCTGACCATCAGTTATCATGGCGAGACTCTGCTCCATTTCAAACGGGAGGCTGAGTCAATAGTGTAGATCATGATAGGGTATGAAGGTCGTAGTGTAAGATTAAATAGATTAGGACTTCTGTTGTAACTCAAGGGTTTTGTGCTTGAGGAGAAAGCAATGGCACAGTGAACGGATGTTGCAGCCCAAATCAAGCTTCTGTGAGTTCCTTATACGGAGTGCAGCACAGACTGTCACTTGATAACAGGAAGGTTTCGAATTTGAATCCAGACCAATGGCCTCTGTGTGGAGTCGACTTGGATCAGCTCTTATGTCCTCATGCAGTCCTGAAACATGCAGATCAGGATAACTGGAGATCCTAAATCATCATCGAGATATGACTGTGTGACTAAATATTGTGTGTGTGTGTGTGTGTGTGTGTGTGTGTGTGTGCGTGTGTGTGTGTGTGTGTGTGTGTTTGTGTTTTGCAATGCATGGGCAACTTGTTTATTTCGGTCTTTGACCCAGCGTCTGCAGTAAATAGGACCCAGTCCCCCCTTTCACCCCGCCCAGGAACAAGCAGCTCACTAAAGTTTTGGATCAATGAAAATGGAGCCCATTAATCCAGCAGCATTATGGAAACGGCTGTGGTCTCTGGGGTCTGGAAGGGATTGCCCTGTGCTTTAGAGAGAACAACTGTTCAGCAGGGCTTTTAGCACAAAGCAAAGCACTTCTCATTCGAACAGACTGTTCAGGTCACAAGTTTCACAACCCTTCCATGTGAGCGAGCAGTGTATTCTGCTACTTTAAAGACGTATACTCGTCTGTTCCATCAATCCTTCAACACCACAGATGTTCGATTAACATGGCTCTGCCCAAAACTAAGCTCAGGCTCAATCCCTTCAGATGTCAAAATTACCAAGTCAAATTGGCAGCCTTCTCAGCAGGTTCACGTGACATTTCTCAGATTAAGGAGGGAATTTCTGAGGCTTTTTTATTGGATGTGAAGGATTAAATCAGTTTGCTAGTAAAGGAAGCTCAGGAGTTCAGCCGTGTTCGTGTCGCCAAGGGAACCACATCGGTCCAGAAGACCGTGAAAACGCGCTGCACGTTTCTTTCACTTCTGAGTTCTCTAAAATCAGGCAGTGGAAACGTTACTGAATGTTTAAATATTGCTCAAAATGCAAGGCAGATTTGGTATTGAAATAAACCCTCACCCCATTGATTTTCTCACAAAAAACAGGTTGGTCTTGAGGTGCTTAAGAGCATCACGCATCATCATACTAAAATGGAAAATTTCATGAAGGAAGGTTACAATGGAGATACTTAATTTCACATCTGAATTTAGGATTTTAAAAACTGGCTGTGACCCCAGTTGCACACACAGAATATCTTTTAGTGCGAAACACTTCACATTCAGTAGAGATTATTAGTCAATGTCTCCATAACACATCTTGTCCAATTCCAATAAGCAGACATCAGGATCAGGGAGCAAGATGCGGTCGTGCAGCTCAAATCTCTGCCACAGTTCCAGTAATGACAGTTCACCACCGCAAATGAAGGAGGTCTGAAGAACTACCAGTTAATGAGCCACACAAACCTACTCAACCTACCTGATGGGTGAAGGCAAAAGACACGAATGAACAGAATTTTCCCATATAATCAATAAACACCCTTTACACACTCTCTGTGTCCAGACACACGGTATACCTGCTATCACAACGAGCTCCTGGTAGCTCATACATGTGGGCTTATAGTGCTGTGTTGCTGGGGAGGAGGTGAACCAACTGTCAAGTGCGCAGAAACTGAAATCACATCTTCCCGTGACCAAGTTATCCATGATATATAGCCAACGATAACAAAAAGCTTGAACTTAGAGAGAATAAACTTCATTACAATTACTTCATTATAGTTTTCTGATGCGGATCAGAGACCCTATTAATATTTCATTAAACAGGTGTACAAAACAGCACAGTGAGTAATCTCATGTTTGAATTGAGAGGTCTGAATTAGGCCAAACCAAATAAATGCAATGTCAGAAAAAACTGCCGTGCAGCAAACATGCTGTAGTTGCATAAGGAAAACAGCAAAATGTAGCAAATGTTTACAGTCAGCAAGAAACACACGAATAGTGGTTTGATATGCAAGCATTCTTGAGAACTGCTGTTCAACCACAAAGAAACATGATTTACATTTGCACGGCTGTATACATCTTTCCTCTGATCACGTTAAAAAGCTATTAGCTAGCAATCAGCTACAACTGATAAGTTAATTTAAAAAAAACCTAGCCTAGTTTTAAAAAAAGACTGTCAAAACGTCTGAACGCAGTTGAGTCGAGGAATGCGCAACCAACTTGGCCTCGGTATTGACCCTTGGTATTGTTTGGGTTGACTCATGTCAGCTATGCAGTTTTTGAACAAAAGGAAGTTTACCAGTAGCCTGTTGACCTACATTCATGTAATCGAATTAATATGAAATTTATTGTGTGTACCACATGAAACACTTGTAACAAATGTATAAAAAAAAACCACACACACGTATATATACATATATATACGTGTGTGTGTGTGTGTGTGTGTGTGTGTGCATTGTTGCTCTGCATGTTTAGGTATTGCAACCATGAGTGTGCTTTATTATATAAAACAGGCCAGCTAGCCTTCAAACAGCCTCCTAAAAAGATAAATGTCAGATAAGATTAAAGAGCCAGGTGGGAAAAAAAATTAAAGCTGTGTGATGACATTGTTAAAAGTTTAAAAAAAGAATCGAGACCTTTACCTCAGCTTTAATCTTGCAGTACGCAGTTATAGTTTTGCAGTAACCGTTCGCTCGTTACACTTTAATTGGACTCTTCATTAATCGTTAGGTCCACCGTGAGGGAACAGGTCTCCATAGATATAGCAGGGGTGAGGCTGGGGTGCCCTGCAGTTTGGCGGGGAGGGGGTAGTTTGGGTTATTTGATGGCCCTTGTCGTCATTAACCTAATCACGGCCCCAGTGTGCCCAGTAACAGCAGTGCTGCGGGCCCCAGCCTGTACAGTGGGAGAAGGCTTCTAGTGATGATTCTGGATCTGGGACTGCAGGCTCTCTGGTGCGTCCTCATTTCATGAGTATTTTACACGTGTCTCTTCCACTGCCGTCTCTCTTAGAAACAGATCCTGATTGCTTTATCCGTCCCCTGTCCTGACAGTGGAGGAGACGAGTAGAACAGTCTCAAACTCCTACGAAACAGAATGTACATCAACGTGCACTCCGCAGAGGTCTTTCTACAATCCTGGGACATTATGATACTCTCACCCACAGAGTTTTAAATGCCATAAATTATAACATGATTATAACATGCTTGAAAGCAACGATGGCGGACAACCCGAATATTAAAATAAATGTAACTGCAGTTATCATCATACATGGCGTCTTGGCCAGTTTGCAACACATAACAAAATGGCATTTGTGTTGTGGCTCATATCTTCCCAAAGATTTTGGTCATTTAAGATGAGAGATTATTACATTTATGCAAATTGTGTCGAGAAGATCTATCCACGACATGAAAATATCATGATATCATGAAGAATAATAATTTTTGGAGTAATTACCTGGCCCCTCCCCTAGGGGGCCAGGTTAAGCAATGATGTCTGTGTGTGTGTGTGTGTGTGTGTGTGTGTGTGTGTGTGTGTCTGTCACTGGCTGGGGCCAGGTCTGCTATCTCTGATTGCCTTGTTCAGTAATGTCACTGAATGGGCTAATGTGAGATGTAATGAACAGTCGATAGAGAGCCTGGCCAAAAAATAAGACACAATAAGACAAAAAATTGGACACTCTAATAAGCAATGTTACTGCACTTATATCCAACCAGAGTTGCATTAAATTAAAGGCCACAAACATCAGCAACTGAAAAGTCGAACCACTCCGCAAATCCTTCTGCAGCGCATCTCAAAGACTTTCGGTGGGTAAGTTGAGTGAGAATGATCTCATGCTGACTGTACCACTTGTCTCATAATTTCAGCCCAATGAATGTTTGTATTGCCATCCTTAATTATGCCTCCATTGATAAGATAACCCCGTCTTTCAGTAGTTTGGTTTAGGGAGGTATTTATTTATTTTTTGTTGTTGTTGCATGGTTGATATTCATAGGTTTTGAATTACACTTTACCTTCAAGAGATGAAATGATTACATAAAAACTAAGTTTAGCGTTCACTCACATTGTCTTTGTCTTCTATTAAAATTAACCATGTGATCTGTAACATTTAATTTTGACAAATAAGCAAAAAAGAAGGAATTGTGAAGGGGGCTGATAATTCTCACTGTGCAGAATTTAATGCTGAGTTTACTCCTAGAATCATTTTCTGTCTAACCCTGCAAACCCTGCTAGTTGCTGCCGTCCCAAAGCAGTGTGGTGAGCTGATGGTCAGTGTCCATAATGAGCTGACTAGAGCTGACATTCCTTGTGGCTGCGTATTTTCTTATAAAGTTGCAGAACGTGTATAGCAACATTGTTAAATACAGCATCAGTCGAGAAGCACAATGCAGAGGAATTTTGGGCTAACTTGATAAAATTATTTTGTTGCTAGTCAGCTAATGTTTGCATTTGGATGAGAAAGTCTGTCTAGCTCTGCTTCGGTCCATTGCACAAATTATGGTCAGGGCGTATGAGCTTCGGGTCTGGCTGAGCTGCGGAGGTGGGGCCAGCTTTGGATATTGTGTTTACAAACAGCAACGGACAAATCTTACTCAGTGTACCTTCAGGTGTTTGCTAATTTAAATCCAATTTGCTTATTTGAATCCTTTTCAGCCAGGCTGTGAAGGTGTGGTGTAGTTGCACTACGCCGACATTGAAAAAAATTAATGCTCAGATCATATATCAGACGTATCTGAACTGACCGTAATGTTAATAGATTTTTACACTGCTGTAGTGTTGCTGGTTGCATAGGTAGTGTCTCAATGAGAACCTCAAAGTTAGGTTCGCATTTGCAAGTTAAAGTTGTCTATGTGCATATTTTGCTGAAACTTCGATGTGAAGCTTCCAAAACTACTTATCAGCTTGAAATGGGCCAACCATCCTGAAAGAACAATAACTGACTCTTGGGCTGTTTGTGGGCGGAGCGAAAAAAAACAACGCTTGTGATGGGATTTTTTTCCAGTAGCCAATATTGACTTTGGCGACAGAGAAGCAGAATAGCCATCCCAGTACGCCTCACTGTGGATAGTTCACTCTTAACCTCCTCACTCCCTCATTTCTCTGCATCTCTCCACATCCTTCCTCGTCGCAGTAGAGTAGTAAGGGGGGAGTAGTGGGGGTGGGGAGTGGAGAGTATTGGGACGGACCCTCCATTACCTCCTCCCTCCTCCACTCTCTAACACTCCCAGGACTTCCTGCTTCACTGCCTTCCCAGCATGCATTCCCACAGGCCGCCCCTCTCCCAGCGCTGGGGTAAATGATTAATGGCCTGCAGGCTGCGGCAGGAAGTGGGATTCACAGCGGGGCTTAATAAACCTGTTTATTACTGATACCGTTCTCTCTCTGAAGGTCACCTATTGTAGGGAAACGGAGACTCAAGCGCTCTTCTTCTACCGCGGTACATCATGACCCATTTTGGCCTCCATCTTTATTCTTTGGGCTTTAAATTGTGTGTCGAGTGAGGAAGGGAGATGCGGACTTAGCTGATATTTAGTACTGATATTAGAAAATATTTTTTTCACGCAGAGAGTGATCTCAGTGTGAAATAGCTTGCCTGGCCATGTCGTAGAGGCAGAAGCTCTGGGAGTTTTCTAGACCAGGCTTCATACAGTACTAGATTCCATCTGGTCCTTAAATATCTGAAGTGTTAGGTTCACTTTCATCATCATCGATCCTTTAGATTCTAAGTGGCACAACTTATGTTCACATTAGTAATGGGGAAATGGCGAGCCTATCTGAGCTGAATGGCCTGCTCTCGCCACTCATGTTATATGATGTTAAGCTGAATGCTTTCTCCCCGCCTGTAGGTCGACTGAACTGGTGGTCCACTCTGTGCACCAGCTGTAAACGACTTCTGCCCCTCGCCACCACAGGGGATGGAAACTGCCTCCTGCATGCAGCGTCCTTGGGTAAGCATCACTGGGCACTGTACGCAGCTGCCACCACAGAGTGCAGCCAGGGAGAGGGGATCTGGAGACCAGGCTTAGAGAGAATGGCTCCCCCTAGTGCTGGTAGTCCTTTACCGCAGTGTGTCTGCTCAAGATTTTTCAGCTTAACAACAATGACCCAAAATTCATACTTAATGGAGTGTTTGTGTGGTTTTGTGGTGTGTGTGTGTGTGTGTGTGTGTGTGTGTGTGTGTGTCTGCA
The DNA here is from genome assembly GCA_029721435.1 of Gymnothorax reevesii. Classification (NCBI taxonomy): domain Eukaryota; kingdom Metazoa; phylum Chordata; class Actinopteri; order Anguilliformes; family Muraenidae; genus Gymnothorax; species Gymnothorax reevesii. The sequence goes on along the minus strand of CM056588.1, from coordinate 62,662,096 downwards.
GGGATGTGGGGGTTCCATGACAGGGACCTGGTGCTGAGGAAGTCTCTATACGCCATGATGAAGAGCGGGGCGGAGAGAGAGGCGCTGAAGAGAAGGTGGAGGTGGCAGCAAACGCAGCAGAACAAGGAGGTCAGTGTCCCTCCCCTTCCAGGACACACACACACACACACCCACACCCACGCACACACACATACACATGTGCGCGCGCACACACACACACACACACACACATACATACACACATACACACAAAGTGACCACGCACATACACATGTGTGCGCGCGCACACACACACACACACACACACACACAAACACCCACACACACACAACGTGACCGCGAGCACACACATACACACGTGCGTGCGCACACACACACATACACACTCACACAAACGCACATGCACACGGATGCACATATGCACACACACTCACACACATGCAAAATGACACACACATGCTCACACACACACATAAGGACACAAAAACGCACATAACTAATTCCTCATCTGCGTGGCACACACCCCCACTGTACTTGCGCAAGTAAAGTATAATAAACAAACCCAGGACAGGAGTATTGCAGCCTGATAATTCTGCCCAGCTCAGCACAGCAGAATTCCTGTATTAGCTCCCAGGAATAGTGGAGCCGAGTTAATATCATTCCAAAGCAGAGAGTGTAATTCATGCCACACTAACCACAGGCATGTCAGGAGCGCTGCGCTGTGGGCTCCGGCCGTCCTGAGTGGGATCTGGGGTGGGGCTTTACGGCTGAGTGTTAATGGAGCTCTGAGACGCCATTATGCCAAACGGGAGCCAGAGAATGTGATTCATGAGGAGTTATGGCTCCCTGGGAGCAGTAATGCAAACCGGGGTCGGCCCAGGGGAGAGGGGCTCGTCTGCTTAAAGACTGAAGCCCTTCGGCCCTCGCTCTTCACCCTGCCGCGCCCCGGCCTGCTCTGTCGAACTCTGACCTCTACTTATGCTCTTAGTATTACGCGTCTCTCTGGTTAAGAGCGTTTGCTTAATGCCTGTTGCATAATGTAATGACACCCGCCCCCGTCTGCACACAGGGGCCTGCGGTGATGCGCGTGTGGCAGAGGGGGAGGGGTCTCACTATGAGCGCGCTCAGTAAGAGTTGCATTCAGATAAGCAGTTAATGGGGGGGGAGCAGGACGCTGCGCACCTCTGAGTGGGAACATTTGAGAGGAAGAATTAAACTATATGTGTGTTAATGCTTCTATTATCTTACAGATTTGTCTGTGTGTGTGTGTGTGTGTTTTTGTACTTGCTACACAGTGAGGACTAGAGAACGTTTTTTTTTTTGCAACAAAGGGGGAGAAATTATTGGGAAATGAGGACATTTTCGCCTGTCCTCAGAACTACAAAGGCATCAGTGACTTACTATGTAGTTAAGGTTAGGGTAAGGGTTAGGGGTAAGGTAAGAGTTAGGGATAGGTTAAGGGTAGGGTAAGGGTTTGGGTTAGGCTTGCTTTGCTTATTGTGAAGATTAGGGAAAGGCTGTAGAGACACAAGAAGAATGAATGGTGGTCAATGTAATGTCCTCACAAGGATAAATGTACAAGGAAGTGTTTGTGTGAGTGTGTATGTGTGCAATTAAGGAGAGTATTTGTGAACCAGTTGTATAGTACTCTCTCTCTCTCTCTCTCTCTCTCTCTCTCTCTCTCTCTCTCTCCCCCTCTCTCTGCAGTCGGGGCTGGTGTACACGGAGGAGGAGTGGGAGAGAGAGTGGAATGACCTTCTGAAACTGGCCTCCAGCGAGCCGCGGACGCACTTCAGCAAGAACGGCAACACCAGTGGGGGGTAGGATGCGCCGCGCGTCGCCGAGACGTCACTTCTCAAATCCAGCCTGCAGCGAGCGGCACAGACACATTCGGTCAGAATAAACCACACGCACAGCACAGAGGAAGAGGAACAACAGCGCAGGGAGAGGAAGGATGTCAAAGCTGTGAGATGGAGGGACTGAGGGGGTGGGCTGGGCCTCTGTGGGGGGTGGGCTGGGCCTCTGTGGGGAGTGGGCTGGGCCTCTGTGGGGAGTGGGCTGGGCCTCTGTGATCTTCAGCGTTCAGCTTGGATGGAGATTGAGAAGGATAAAGGGGGAAGAGCATTGTCGTGATCGATTGCTGCTCTTTCAGTCTGTATGGATGAGGGGGAGAGAGAGAGAGAGAGAGAATGACTCTTATAAATCTTGACTGCACTGAATAGCATCGTTGTCTCTGCTGAGTTGTCACAGAGTACAGAACACAACCAGCTCGCTGCCTCCTCTTCAGCATCACTTGACTCCGACAAAAAGCCTCCGGACAGGACTGTGTAACTGGCTTTATTTGAAGTCACTGAAGGTTAATGGCACAGGGTGAGCGGGGTTGGGCATTTGGAGTCAGAGAACTCAATTAATCCTCTGACCTTTCCGTGGTGCTCATTAATAATTGGGGCCCTTTGGTCCTATTCATCACCTCCACCACCCCTGTGTTAAACCAGCTGGCTTTACATGCGCTTCAATGTCTGGTGCATTTGTCATACCGAGGAGCACTTATGAGACTCTGAAGCATTTTTTCATGCAGAGTTGTCACTCTGAATAGCTTAACGGATGAGGTAATGGATGCTCAAATTCAGACCCAGCGTGTCATCATTCTCGTTACTATCTAGTCTGTGGGTAAACAGTGAGCACTTTGTGAACTAATTAGTAGGAAAAGCTGTGCATGGTATGTCTTTATGTCCTGCCATTTTGGGTGGAGTGACAGAACTAAGGCAGCATAGTGGGACAGTGGTTAGTGTTTTTTCCGTACATTCGCGAGGTTTTGGGTTCGAGCCCTGCTCAGGACTTCTCTGCATGGAATCTGAATGTTCTGCCAGTGTTCATATGGGTTTTCTTTAGATACTGGGGTTTCAACCACACTGAAACACACGCTCTATAGGAACACTCCTATAGACTCCTGACTGACCCAGTCTCTGGCCTTAGAACTGGAACCTTAGAAGCCTTAGAACACTGTGGCTGCGCACTGCCTCTAAGCAGGGTATATTACTTTTTTCAATTACAATTCATTGTAATTGTAATTATAATTAGAATTACTTTTTGGACAGAATGTTCAATTACAATTGCAATACCTTTTTGATAAAAAATTCAATCAAAATGTAATTAGAATTACGATAATAATTGATTACAATTACTGTCATTGTAATTGAAAATAGTAATGGAACCCAACCCTGCTTCAATGTAAGTAGTATGGGTCAAATGCAGAGGACCAATCACCTCACAGGATTCAATAAAGTGTAGCCTACTTTAATTAACAGTATTGTCGAGGATGTGATTAGAGGAGACGTGTATGTCTGTATAAACTCTGTTGGGCTCACGAACAGCCTCATACCTCAGGACAGAAGATAAAGGAATGGAAATTGTCACCTCTTCCTCTACAGTTTTACAAGCACACGGTGAAATGGGCTGCGGTTTGAGCTAACCCCGGCCTCGCTGTCAAAGTGCTCAACTGAAACTGCCTGTCAGAAAAAAAAAAATGGCCGGGCGTGTCTGTTCCGGAACTGAGCTCACTGCCACCGGCTTCCTGTTTACAGGAAATGTCTAATTAGTTTTGCACTGCATTTCGACATTCAGCACGAGGCCAGGGATCACATTGTGATAAACTACAGAACGGGCCTCCATGCCATGAGAGCAAAGATTTCAGCAGGACAAAATGGCCGTTACTGTGTACTTCCCTCAACTGTCACGGCACAAAGAGAAACCCAGACCTTTAACAGCCCCCTGAGAGACTGTCTGCGTGTGTCTACAGGGACAGCCCACCCCCCATGCATGCTCTCTGAAGCCTGAGTGCGAGTACAACAGACTAATCAAATCCTCCAGTCTCCCTGAAGGCCGAAGGGAAGAGATGTTTTTATACGAGACTTCCTCCCCTACACTGACAGAGTGCACCCATAAACAACTTAGCACTGAAACAACCCACTAATTCTTTGGCTGCAGTCAGGGAAATGTCGATTTGCAGCGCTTCCGGCATCGGCAGGATTACACTGGAGTCAAATGCATTTCCTGACCCACTTACAGTAAGTGTTTGGGATTGGAAGCTGATGATTAGGGGTACAAGACTTTCATCAAATTTTCATCTGAAAGCGGATTAAGATGCTCAGACTGGATTGATCAGGTCTGCTGGGTGTTCAGTAGAGAATCCAACACAAACATCAAGGCTAAAATTTCCCATCAAGTCTTTTTAAGTGTTGCAAACGCTGTTTCGTTAAACAAACGTATCTCTTAGTATAAATTAAAAAATAGGTTGGAAATATTTGTAACCATTATACGCAAGGATAAGTGTCAAAGCTGTTTTGCATGTACATGTTACGGTCAGTGTGTGAAACCTGTCATTTCATGAAAAGGCTGGCGCTGAACATCAGTCATTTCACAAAATGACTGGTTTCACAATCTGAATGTAACATATACATTTCATTGTTACTTTAAAGTACAGATTTCTGAAATTTAATCCACTTTACAATCCATTCAGTTAACCTCTTCCATAAAGGCATGTTATTAGTGATAACATTACTTGGTGTTTAAAGATGGAGTCGCCTCCTCCTTGTAGGAGCTGAGTTGTTGGCACTTTGTGTTCGGAGAAGAAGAACTGGTGCATTAAAAAGCTCTTAATTAGCATTAATTTGGCAGCCCGGTCTGTGTGGTGAGAGGAGAGGACTTCATTGTTGTGTCTCCCTGGTGGGCCGGTGGGCGGTCTGTACTGCGGCACGCTCCGCTGGGCTACAGGAAAAAGAGGCAAATTGCTTTAGCTCCTGGCACGCCGACTCTGCAGGACTGACTGCACACACCTGCGGCCGCGGTACACGGACGACGGCACGCGGGGGCTCACACGGGCCGAGAGGGGAGTCTGCGGCAGACAGGCCTATTTGTGCAGCAGCCGTGAAGAGAGCCGAGCTCCCTGCCCCCTCGCTGTGAGGAGACGAGCTCATGGGGGTGTTACTCAGACAAAATAAATCCCAAAAAATCTTTTTGATCCAGCCAAACTGCAGAAATATGCGAAACAGTCAATCTGACTGTATATATGATACAGCGCCTTTCCTGCAGTTATATTCTAAAATAATGGAAGGAAATCAAATAATATTTTATTTGTTTAGGAGCACTCTGATGTTATGCTGGTGGAGAGATATGGTGGCTACAGGTCTGCCAGCCTTCCTTCAGCTTTGAGTACTGTTGGTAAATTAATAAAAACCAAGAACGTTGTCCCGATGAAGAAGCAGAGTCCGATTGTTCGTGGCAAAAGCAGGAAAGAGTTTATTACACAGCCGGCCGTAAGAACAACAGCGTGATGCAAAGTTCTCAAAATTCCTTCATTTTGTAAGAAACTTTATACATGTTAAAGTACAGACATTTGCATATGACTTCTTTAATGTTATCAGAAGTTGTTGCTGATTGGTTCCAGGGTTTACACATTGATAAAAAGCAGTACTCTACAATTGGGCCTCTCCTGAACCCTAAGTGGGCATACGGAGCCTCCAATTAAAAGGTGCTAGTGCCTATTGTCCTGTTGGAACTGGAGACAAACGGAGATTCAAGCTGGGAGTGGCAAATAGGCGATATGTCCTTTCAGGACCTGATGGCTTCTCTTTATCACCTAATGCACATTCATGACCCATTGACCAAACCGTCTGGCTCAACTCATATTGCCAACACCCAAAAATTCTGTTTCCCAACAGTACGTTAATTTGTCCCAGCAACAGGCAAGATGAAATAAAGTTCCATGACCTCGCTGTGACCTTGACCTCGACCTTTGACTTAAAAACTTCAAGAAGTATAGGTCTGTGATGAGTAACCTAGGCCAACATGTCTCCAAGTTTTGTTAAGATTTGGTGCAGGATAAACGGGAAAAGGGTGCGTAACTGACACACTGACCGACAAACACATGTCTAACGCAACCGATTGATTTTGTACTTGCAAAATCATACGATTTCGGCTAGTGATAATGCTGTGTTCGATTTGGCTCAGAAATCGGAAGTCGGGGTTGGGAACAACCTCATACCCAAGCTGACTGCGTTCCATTAAATAAGTCGGAAAACTGACTTGGGGTCAGTGGTGTGTCCTCTGACAAGGATAGCCTTCATTACCTATTGTTAGCTGTACTAGTTGATAACAACGCATTACTTTTTTGCGTGCAAACACCAGAGCAACAAGTCCGCCGATAAACTATTTTCAGTGCTGCGTGTACGACTGATTTAATGAAACACAAATGACACTGAATTGCAAATATACAGTTTATTATCACAGGTTTCGCTTACTGTTGAGGTATGGTCCAGCCATCTTCAACTCGGAAGTTGGAACGTGGGGTAGGTGAAGATTCTCAGACTTTCCGAGTTGAAAATCCGACTTCAGGGGGCGTTCAAATTGAAAATTCCGACTGGGACCTTGGATATCCTGACTTCCCAGTACAAATGGAAGACAGCTGCCAACTTTCCTCAGAGAGAGATGTGCTTCCGGGCTGCTGTTCTGTAGTATTGTGCAGATGTATCAGCCATGACCTGTCCTGTAGGTGAGGTTGAGGTATTGCCTTTGGACAATCGCCGGACTGGAGGGTGGTTGAGACATTCATTCATTACAGATTGTCACCTTTATCAGTGGTTCTAACCCTCTAACCATTCAGCATAGCGTCAAATACTTTGAGACTCAATTTTGGTCACAAACCAGACATCAGACTGTGCTGCCTGAGTATCGGGTATGAGATGTACAATAATCCAGCTGGAGATGATATTTCAGTTACTGAAGTCAAACTGCCGAAAACTGGTCGAGGGGGAGAATACTTTTCAATACTACACATATGTAATCACAATTTGAAGGTATTTCATGGGCATTTTAGAGAGCACATGATTGTACAGAGGTTGTATATGTGTGGTATAATGTGTGGTATATTTCCAGCAGTGTGGATAACTCCGAGGACCCGGTGTACGAGAGTTTGGAGGAGTTCCATGTGTTTGTTCTGGCCCACGTACTGCGCCGACCCATTGTGGTGGTGGCTGACACCATGCTCCGAGACTCTGGTGGAGAGGGTAAGCAGAGGTCAACGTTTCAATACATACAAACTGCCTTAGCTCCCCCTAGTGGTTTGGAGAAATAACACATCTTATATTGCACAGACTTGGGGGTATAATATTGTCCCTTACATATAAACTGCCACCGTAAAACAGTTTACGGTCATTCCACAGCCACGTAATCAATAACCTGCAGTTGAGTCCCATGCGAGTTGTTATTTTTCCTGAATAGAGTGTGTAATGTGCATTATTCTGGATGCTGTCCCTTGTTTACTGTTACTATAATCTATCGAAGTGGCAGATCGTCTCCTTCACAAGACATTATTTCAGCTCAGTAATTCCCTCTTGGTGAGAGAGACAGCTGGAAAAAGTGATTTTAGCGGCAGGTTTAATGACTGCGGTGCAGGTTAATTCCCCCTCCTGCCCTCCAGTACCGGCCCATTTCAGGCCAGTGCAAGCTGGCGCCAGCTCTGACCCAATGGAGGGGGAACACATTCTCTCTGAGCTGCCCGAAGCACATGGCGTCTGGCCAGAACCAGACGAGTGCCTGCAGACAGAGGTCGAGGTTGTACCTCTGCAGCTAGGGTCCGTAACGCTCCTGGGCGCTGCCTTTGAACAGTGCTGGGGAGAGTTTGGGTCATTAGCATCAGCAGATGGCGGATCGTTTCACAGCCTGCCAACTTCGCTTAAAACGCCTCATCATGAGTGTCCACCTGGAGCACTAAGGCAAGGCTCGCTTAGACTTTTTGGCCTCTTCTTGCTACTGGGCGTGTTGCTAACATTTTTTCCAAGGCCATGTGCGCTTCTAAGTTACTAATGCACCAGTTGACGTTTTCCGGAATGATTTCCAGTTAGTACATGTCAGTCATCCAAAGCAAGTGCCCATTAAATGGATGTACTGTTGAGCCCTGGGCTAACTTGAGAATGGAGGCTGTTGCTGGTCTTGCAGATTATTTTATTAACTTCATTTACGTGACATTTAAGAGGATTTTTGTTCCTTCATGGCAGCGTTTGCTCCCATTCCATTCGGAGGCCTGTACCTGCCGCTGGAGGTTCCCCCGAACCGCTGCCACTGCTCCCCCCTGGTTCTGGCCTATGACCAGGCCCACTTCTCCGCCTTGGTGTCCATGGAACAGAAGGACCAGCAAAGAGAACAAGGTATGTACTGACCAATCAGAGCTCAGGGCCTGATACACTTTCACCAACTACAGCTCAGAGCTGGCAGTGCACAATCTGAAGCTCTAGCAGCAAAGAGAAAGATTTAACCCAACCAATCATTTGAAGGCATTACTGACCTCAGCACAGCAAACTATGTGTGCCTGCGTCCAATGACTACAAACAAGGATCTGTGGTCAGTCTATTAATAACATCATACAAGGCGTCTTAGTGACGGCCTATTCAGTGCCAAGTGACTCATTGGAGCTTAGTGTCTGATATAAAGTGATCAATCAATGTGAAAACTTGGCACCAGACAGTGGCAGGTTAATATGGAAGAGTGAAATTTGAAATAGTGTTGGCACTGAAGTCCAGAGTCCTGCTGAACCAGAGTCTGAAAAAGAACAGAACCATGAAAAAAGGTTCACGAGATTACCTGACAGGGGGTTGAGGTTGGTACACAGACCCAGTTCAGATACTACAAGGCCACCAAAACAAAACCAGTGTCTCAGAGTTGTTCAATAATCACATCACGAGTGGATACTTCAGACAGTCAACAAATACGTGACTGGAAGCCAAAATGTCTCTGGTTCATCTTAAATGCATTTTTGTTCTTTTTCTGGTGGCACTTTTTGCTGTGAAAGTCGTAAAATTTACTGGTTTGACCACAGGAAACTTTGGAGGAATAGTAAGACTTCAGACTGACAGTATATACAGCACAAGTGTTCGCTCTCCTGCAGCTAGCAGTAAATTCTCTAAGTGTAGCCTTGGAAGTCTGAAGGAGTTCCTGCTTTCAGCTTGATGGATGAGCCGAGGCTTTCTGGCTCTGACTGCTGGAGAGTCGCTGGCCAATAGGAGTCTCCTGAGGTCAGCTCTGGGCCTGGTTGCCAGTGTGGGCCGAGCTCCAAACCCTCCTGTCAGGGGAATTCATGCTGCAGGCAGGAAAGTCCAATGTGGGGCAGCTCCATTACCCACTGCGTCTGTCATGTTACCGCCGAAGTCAAGACTGGCGACCGCTTAAAGGGATATGAGAGGAAATCAGGAGGGACTCAGGATGGGATTTTCTTCTGGGCTTACAAGCACAGTCATCTGTGTGCTATTATGTGATTACTCTGCAGAGACAAATGATAAACCGCTCTGTTTATCTAACACTGGAAGGAGCTGCCCACCATAACCAACAGAGGGCGCTGTTCTCCGCAAATGGCACACAGTCTGTATAGTGTACTCTAAGCAGAGGCGAACAGTAACGGAGTAAATTTACTTGAGTACTGTACTTAAGTACTCTTTTTCGGGATCTGTACTTTACTTGAGTACCATGTTGGGGGACGACTTATGACTTTTACTTGAGTACATTTGAAAGGCAAATATTGTACTTTTTACTCCACTACATTTCTATCCATAATGCAAGTACTCGTAAATTTTTCTAAAAAAAAAAAAAAGGTGGGGAAATCCTGTGCAATCAGTGTTTTGTGGTTGTTTCCTTCTCAAATGTGATTGGATTGTACAGGTGCCACTGACAGGACAGCCTATCAGCAGTCACCTTCAGCTTTCCTACCATAAACGCACGAACACCATGCCTCAGTTGAGACGCGGGAAAACATACCAACGTTGGAGAGAATTCCGGGAGTTGAATGGTTTTAATTCTGACGCCCAGGTCGCCTTGTTTCTACCTGTGGCGAGTAGAGCAGGGGGTATTCCGTCAACGTAGCTAAGAACATCCAGACTAAGGCCTGATCTTGGGGCTTGAATTAGCACCAACTTCCTATCAGGGGCGTGCGGTCTGAGGTTAGTTTGGTGAGACAGAATCCTCCCCTTTGGTTGATTAGCAATCAGATGATTAACTCGTTTAATAAGACTATTTGGCAGGCTGACAGGCCAGTTTAAGTTTCCGCGGCGTTATTACTCTGTAGGCATCAAACCTGAAATGCTCACGAAACTGCGCGTACTTGCTTACAGGAAGCCAGAGACGTGTGGTGAGGTGAGGCAGTGACCCAAACTTTTATCACAAGATTTTGTGAACCTGTTCCCACCCTGATTGACAATCAAAACAATTAAGGCCAAGCCAATAGGAAGCCTGATACTGATAGAGGAGATAATGACAAATGGATTCAGTCACGCATACGCTTCAGTTCGAGACTGCAAGGATGGAAATCTGAATAATCAGTTAGGAAAAATTCTCGGCTCTCGAGAATTTCTGTACATCGTTTAAACATTTTGTTAATCGGTTTAGGAAAGAAGGCTGAAAAAAAAACGCCCGCTTTTTTGTGGTTTGCGTGTAAAAGCGCGTATTTAAAGTAGAATACATTGTATATTGATTAAGCATTGAACTCTGCCTAAGTCAGACTGTTTTAATATTTGTTGATGACATTGCTTTGGCTTCCTGGAAGCAAGTACGCGCAAATCTGGTGCCTAGTGAGCATTTCGATGTACTGCGTAATAACGCCGCTGAAACTTAAACTGGCTTGTCATTCTGCCGAATAGTCTTACTAAACTAGTTAATCGTGTTATTTCTAATCAAGAAAGGGAAGGATTCTGCCTCACCAAACTAACCTCAGACCACACGTTACTGCTCCCTATCTAGCCTCGACCCGTTCCATAAAGGGAAATAAACTAACTCCAAGTGACGCTAATTCGAGCCTCATCTGTTTAGCTGCTCTTCGTGCACATGCCCAGAGAAAATAAAAAGCCCACACTAGCCGAGTGCCGAAAATGTCGCTAAATGACCTAAAGCAAGGGAAAAGACCGAGCGGAGGCGTGCTCCTCTTATTCTTTTTGGTTTTTTCAGGGTGGGTTGACCAACGTTAACGTGCATTACCGCCACGCACTATGGTGACGTAAGGTGTCGAGTCACTCTCTCAATATACAAAAAAAACAAAAACAAAACTAATCCACAGTTCTCTTTTTCAAAAAATGTTTTTTTCTATTTCCCTAGCACCCAACTTCCTCAAAACATGACTGTGACTGTAGCCTACACAACTAATTAATTTGCGTTTGGCTCTCGCCAAAACCTTTTTCTAAAATTTCTTGGATTTCTCCCTTCACTTCCATAGGCTAATTCCAAGAAATTCCCTCCCTGCATGAACCACCATCCTAATCCTCTCCGTCTTCGATTCAATTTCTTCTGCGCAGTTAATGACCATTGCAATGAAAGCCAAAAATGTACCTAAATGTCTTCGCCCTACAAACTGCAGCAACATTCTTGGCACCCCTGCTGAAAATTCCAGCATTGACCAGTTTTAGTTGGTCAACCAGCCCTTCACCAGCTGACTTCAGCTGACAATACCAGCTTAACTAGCTTTTACCACCTTCATCTAGGTATAGAGACCAGCTTTAAACATCTAGACCAGCTATGACCAGCTAATGGTGTTTAAAACACAGCTCAGACCAGCTTAAACCAGCTTAGAATTCTAGGTGGTTTTAGCTGGAATTTTCAGCAGGTATCAGAAGCAACATATTGGCACCCTCTCATAATAAGCCATCACCGTATAACTCACGTAGTTCCAAAATATTCTGTCTGTTAACTTTTTCGAATTGAAGCAATACCACGATGCTGTCTTGCTCCTTACCGTCGCGATATGCGCCGAGCCGCACAAACTCCCTCTACTTCCAAAAAAGAATCAACTTTAACAGAATAAGGGATTTATAATAAGGGACCTCCAGTAACACCCTTTTTAGTTGGCCGCTGATACATGACAAACTTCCCCACAAAATGATCATCACTGAAAAGCTACAAGATTGTTTTCCCATCTATTTCCCACCACCTTCATCCCTACAACAAACGGCCCTTCATCAGTTTCACTGCCAAAATTTCAAGGAAAAGGCAAATCTAATAATCAAACAAATTGCTATATTTTCAAAATTCGCGCCTTCCACTCTACCCCCGCGCCCAGTCTCTGCGCTCTCCTCAGCGGAGCAAACCCTCTTTATGGGGGTTTATGTGGATTATCAGGAAATTATCACAAAGAAAGGGACACTGCTGCTATAAACAGGACGAGGGAGGTGGCCTGGCAGAATATTGCCGACAAGCTACATGCATAAGTGACACAAAGATCATTCAATAGGTTGTATTACATTAAAAAAATCCTGCATGAAAGGGACAGAATGAATGTAAATAGGCTTACTGAAATTCATCAAATTTATTAATTTATTTTCTAAAGTGATACCTCATTTGTCAACTGATTGCTGCGAAAATTTTAGATAACTTGCCAGCCAATTGGGATTTATTTAATTTTTTGAAAGTTTTATTTTGTCTTTATTGGAATTATCTTATTTATTTTTGAACAGTTAATGTTTTTTAATGAATTATATTTATGTTTCACATATTATTATTATTATTACATGACAGTTGTGAGTGTGTAAATGCGCTGGCAGAACTGTCTTTTGGGTGTCTGTTCCAGTCTATTGGACAGTCTTTGAACATAGATGAAGCTAATCCTCACCTTAAACCAGCTACAGGGCAGGATTGCCCGGCAGCTTAAATCACCATGGTTACTAGGCTGGGATTCACATTAACCACCTTGATGGAACGGAGATGTGGCTCAGGTTGATGGACCAGAAATCTGAGTTTAGCTGGATGTATCAGGCTTAGCCAGAACTAAAGTTTCCATGGTTACCAATGTGGGTCTAATCTCAGCCACTTTGATGGAACTGAAGTCTCCCTATCATAAGCCAGACTTGGCCATTTAAGTCTGGATTTTCCTTTAGTCTGCTTGATGGAATACCCCCCTGGTGCTAACTCGGTTGGATGTGAATTGTATATTGTCATCCCAAGCAAAATTGAGGGAAGCTTGTGTATTGATTTTGTAAGGCTATCTTGCATAGATCATGCTGGTCAGTATGAATCAAACAGTAGAGAGATCGATATTTCCTCTTTGGAGCGAGTTAGCAACCTTTGCTAACTCTCGGTTGGCAAGCTAGCGAGTTTGCTAATTCTGTCTGATCAAACTAGAGTTTGTGTTGGTGTAATAACATTTTTTCTCTGGTTAGTACTCAGAGTTGAAATTCGTCAATGAATGTATAACCGCGTGATAAGTTTAGCTAAAAGTGGTGATCTATGTGACGTTGTTAATACTCATTTTGTAATGCCGAGCTAAGATACTTGTCAGATATCTTGTAGCTGGCACTAATGGTGTAAATTTATCGTCTGGCAATGGTTGTCATTTTTGCTGCCGAGCGTTTATCACAACGAGCCGTACACGGCCATTTACCCAGCTGAGTGAGCCATTTTTTAGCTGCTTTAACACCAGACGCGAAGCGAATTTTTCGTGCGACAGATTACTTTCAAAGCCAATGCAAAGACACAAACACTCAGAAGTTTCACTTTAAAAAAAGCGTGTTCATGTTCCAAGCTTCTGAAGGGGAGGGGTGAGCGGCTCTGTTGTGTTTTGAGAACATTTCAACTGTCAACAATAGTGATGTCATATCGCTTATACAGCCTTTAACATTAAAGCATCTATAAATGCTCCATCCAGTATGTTTCTATAGGTAAAGGTAAGCACTGTGGCAATAATAATACAATATTTAGAAAATTTACTTTTACTTTTGATGCTGAAGTATTTTTAAAAACAAGTTCTCCCGTACTTCTACTTCGTAAAAATCTGACTGTAGAACTTCTACTTGTACTTGAGTAAAATTTAACGAGTGGTATCTGTGTATCAGGTATCCTGATATTACCATCAGGAGTGACTGCATGCAGGAGTTAAAGCTGTAGGATACGATCTGAGAATCAGATGAGAAAGATTGAGACGTTGAGAAAATTTTGAAAAAAGAATCCTGCCCACACACACACACACACACACACACACACACACACACACACACACACACACACCCCTCCCCTCTGGGCTCCCTGATCCCTCCCACTGAGCACATGTGACCGTCCGCCCGGAGACTCCCAGACACACCCCCTCTACCAGAGCAACAGGCCGGCCAGCAGTAAACAGACACAGCGCCAGCCTTGAATGAAGATTTACCATGTCGGATTCGCAGATATAGCAATATTGAAAGTTATTAAATGCATGTTAAACCTAACGTAAATTACAATGCATCAGTAAGAGAGCGCGCCGTTCACAAACGCCACAATGAGCACGTTCACAATATCGTTCATCAGTCGGAAACACATCTGAGCGAGGTCATGAGGTCACTGAATGCATTCAGGCACAACACTGGTGATAGCAATGCTGGTTTACAATGCTAAACATAAACGGCTAACGTTCCGAAGCCGTCTGTCGACACAGAGAAAACCGGCAGCGTTTCCAGTCATAAGCCAGCATTGTCATAGACTTATAAAAAGTTTTTTATGTAACAACTCACACAATAAAAGTCAAAAATTACCCACCTGTTCAACAAAAAGTCTGCTGTATCAGCATCAGTTTTCAGGCCCAAATCCTCCTGGAGCTTCCTCAGCGGGGAATGGATGACCCGATGTTTACACGGCTACACGGCTGAGTCCTGCGTTGCTCACATTTCCTCTTCGTCTCTGCCTTTTTCTCTGCAGACGTACGCTTTCTCCCAACTTTTGCCAGTGGGGTAAGCAGGGGCCGCTTGCTGCTGTCGCTGTCTTTCTTTTCCATTCTACTAGCCCTTGTTGCTAAGCTGCTACTCAGTGACTTCTTCTTCTTCTTTAATGTTAATTCTCAGTTTGCAACACTTGGTGCATGACTGCCACCAGCTACTTGCTTGTTGCAGAAAGTTTACAACGCGGAAGCGGGCGGGGACGAGGCGGAGCACGGAGCAGGGGGAGTCAGTGCAAGCTGTCGGGGGAGTGTCAGCCAGAGCGAGGGGATTGGATGAGAGTAGGAGAGAGACGTTGACCATACGGCCGGATGGCTTACATTGGACAACGTCTCTTCAGCCCTGCAGCCACTAGAGTGAATGGATTTTTTTTTCATTTTTTTTTCTTTTGCTCTTCACATTGTGTAGATTGTACTATAGGACCATAACCACCATCTAAATGAGGTTATTAATAATGATCAAACTTTCAAATTGTATAGTACAGCTTTAAGTATTGACTGAATTATGAGCGTCAGAGTCTTATTTCTGGGGTGTCAATGATAGAGGACGCATAGAAAACAGGTAGATTGTTGTGTTTGCCCTCTAACAGGGTAACTAAGAATACAGTAAACGAGCTCGGCTCATAACTTCATAGGCACAGTTTCACACACCCGATAGCCCTCATGCCTTACATGCCTGTGTGGATTATGTAGTCATTCGGTGGGTGGAGTCATTGTTGTGAGGTCTTTTTTTTTAAGTTGGCTATAATGATTGCTTGGCTTCTGTTTGTTTAAGTTTGAGAGCTGCGTTGGTCATTGGGCCGGCGTAAGTCAGTTGCTGTTCCTTGTGTGAGCTTTGGATGAATGTGTAATAAACTGAGTTATATGCAGGTGATAGCGCCTTACATCTAAGAGCTTTCTAACTGATGACACACCTGAGTCAGCTTGACCCCTCGTTAGGACTGGTGAAGATCTTATCAAGGCACGCACGTACAAACACTTTAACAGGCTTGCACACGCATACACACACACACACACACACATGCACACGCACGCACATGCAGACACACACACAAAGCCCCAATACTATTTTAAACTGGTGTATGAGCCAAGAAACCACATGCCGCCACTGCTAATTACAGCTGACTGGGCACCAGCTAATCAAGGCCAGAGCTGCATCAGGCCCTGGCTCCTGTCTGTGAACCGCCTTTTCAGGGTCAGTCTGTGCACCCTATGACCCGGAAGGTTCTGGAAATCTCCCGCTGCTTGTTCCTTCCAACTTGCGTCTGTACGTCTAAACCTGCGAATGTTATTGCTTTAGCGTGAGTTCATCTCTGTTTTTATATGTCTGCGCTGTTTGCGATCTGTTGCCCGGTGGAGTTCAATAAGGAGTGACGGTGTTAAATTTTGCCAAGTTTTCGATAAATGGAGCTTATATCACAGGGACGCCTCAGTACTGAAGTCCACATTCTGTGTGCAGTAGCACAGTTTATTTTATGTGGTGAAAGCAGTATTACAGGAAGAGGGCTGGCTGGGATCTACATTATATGGGGCAGCCAAACTGCAGTGTTTACTTTAGCAGAACACAACTCCATTGTTGGAGCAAATAAGTTCTCAAAACTGGATTTTTTATTTTATTTTTATTTTTTTTGCACTGAAATGATTTTCTTCCAGGCCCTTGGGAGAGAGAATCTTGTGCTCTGTTTAGATTAGGACACCTTCTCCCCTCTAACACACACACACACACACACACACACACACGCACACTGATGCACACCTTCTCTATCTCAATAACCTGACTTCCTGAAGGAACGGGAGGGGCGCTCGTTTCTCTGTGCTGGTCTGCGCTACTGTGGTTTCAGTATGTGAGGCGTTGGGCCAAGTAAATGTCTGGGAATATTTTTAGATCGACTTCCACTTTCGAAAAAGACCTCCGGGTTTTCATTGGTCCCGCATAATGGTCCTTTTAACCTGTATGAAAGATCCATTTTTGCACAGTTGCACTTCAGTGCTCACTAAATTTTGCCAGAAATGTTACTGTACATTTCATCAAAACACACACTCTCAACCTTTCGTCTCAAGCTCTCCTAACATGTTCTCTGTGTGACCCTTCAACCTTTACGCACCCCTCACTGTAGACTAACATTTGGTGGCTGTGTAGCGCTCATGTGCATCAATGACATTAAATTATGGAAATAAGGTGTTCTGTACTAATAGAAACGTTCAGTAATCACAGTCAGTGCAATATGTGGGTGGATGCGCAAACCCAAGAAGTGAATACATTTTCAAAATATGTACAACAAATCAACTATGAAGATATAAATAAAATATCAAGTTTTTGTGAGACCCTTTTGAGTGACAGCTTTCTAGGGTCATTGGTCTTCACTGTGAGACCCCTCATTTTAAATGCATGAAAATGTATTAAATTACATCAGTGAACAAAACTTTTTAATTAAAAACAAAAGGAAAAGTTTTTAATGCTGTGCACGCATGTTTACTGTATTGGATATTAGCCTCGATATCCAGCAAACAATTGGACTAATCAGGTCATTATATGATCAAAGGAAGCCTTCGGGCTGCTTTGGTTAAGGTGAAGCCCGCTCACTGAGGGGACTGTAATGTTCACTCTAGGACACAAGTGGGCGCTACTGTCCAGAGGAACAGGAACCTAGGCAGTGCCCGTGAATGCATACAGCCTTTAGTGCTGCAGTATAATATCTATTACGATTTTTACAGCATCCAATTTCAGGTTTTTATTAACTGCTTCTATTAAATAGTTGGCCCCAAAGGTATGTGCAATTTATGGTTTATTGTCAAGGTTTTAGCAATGGCAAATGTTACTCGAGAGCATTGTGTGGCATAGAATGAGAATGTGTAAAGTAACTACTGTCTGCAGTATTGTCAGGGTGAAGATCTGTGCTTTATTTCTGGGGCATTAGCCAGTGCTAACAGGCTGTGGAGTGTGTACCTTTGCCCTAATTTTAGCTCAGTTACTCACAAATCTCCAGAGCAAATCTGCAGGGTGTACTGAGCTTGCTCTGTGTTTTGTAAACCTTCAATTCTTTTACAAAAACACAGCATAAAAGAAAGGATCAGTCACTTGATAATAAAAGCTCCTATAATTTTATGGGGTTTTCTATGTAAGTGAATTGCCTTTATCAAAACAATAATAGCTTGGAGAAAGGCTCAGTGGATAAACCCTGCATGAATGTGGTTGCGTGCATTTGTGTTGCGTGCGTGTGTGTGTGTGTGTGTGTGTGTGTATGTGTGCCTATGAGCGCTTGTGTCTGTGGGTGTGTGGTTGCGCTATACTCCCGGGTCTTTTCCTCCGTAGAGTGTTTTGTCTCAGAAGCTCGCTATGGCAACTGTTCTTGCGGAGCGGAGCGTGAGCGAGTGTGTGGGCGCGTGCTGCTGGCTGCGCAGGTACTCCTGCTATGTTTTGTCTCTCTGGTCTTGTGACCAAAACAATCAATGGTCCAGGAATGCCTGCAGTCCTGCTGCAGTCTTCACCCCGCCGGCGGGCAGCGGAGGACCAGAGAGGACGTGCTGGAACAAGATGAGACCGGTTCAGCGCTGTCAGTCTCGGGCTTCATTTTATACCTCCTGTAAACTCCTCCCCCACTCCCCTCCCCTCCCCTCCCCGCCCTCACTGTATCGTTTCTTCCTCTCAGCCAAACCCCCCCTCCCCCGCCCCCACCCCTTTCCAAACAAGCCGTCCAAGTCACAACTGGCACGCCTGCTGCATTTCTGCGTGCGTGTGGGGGGGGGGAGGGTGTGATGTCACGGGATATGCTGATTCCACCGGGGCAGGTCATCCGAGGACGGCGGCGTGTGTGTGCCAGCGCGCAGGCAGCGCGGGCCCGGAGCTCCGGCGGGGGCGGAGCGGGTCACGAGCGGCCGGTTTGGACGCACGAGGAGCGGTAGACAGCTGCAGTGCAGGGCTGGCGCTCTGATTCACGCGTCTCTCACAGCGCTGGCAGGACACGCCGGGGAAACTGTCCCACGCTCTCACACCTCCCAGAGGCTCCAGAACACTCAGACACTGCTGCCCAACTCCTCACACTGCTCCAGTACCCTTACCTCACTCCAGCCCAGCGCTGCCTGCTGTAATTACACTGGCTTTAGCGAGGGCCGAGGGGGTATTTTAAGCAAGTGTGAATTTTTATTTGTTCCCAGGAGGGACTGACTGCAGCAGGCCCCAGTAACACTGCAGAGAGTGAACAGGTGTGTGACCTGTTGCTCTGTGTGTTTAACGGTTACACCTTTAGCCCAGTTCTGCAAACATCTCCAGCAGACTGAACACAGTGAAAATGGCTTCCTTGTGCTGACTGCTGTTAGATAGTAGGCTTGTTTATTCACCTTTCCAGCAATACCCAGGTTTTTTTTCTGTTACTGTTGTTGTATTTTGAAATATTTGTGGAAAAATCAGTAAAGACAGATAACCGAAGGAGCTTGCAGCATCTTATATGAATGGCAGAGGCCGGTATGTTTTATTTATGCTGGGTAGTAATTTCCGTTCCGTTTGGTATCTGCAGATCTGATTACTTTTCTGCATCTTGGGTAAATGTTCCCTGGTTGGGAAGAGCAGTCAGATGTCAGTTTAGTTTAAATTTGCGGCGAAGCGTCTTTTAAAGACGGGCTCAATGGGATGCAAGCAGTGACATCATGCTAGCTGCAGTACTGCTAGGTTTTTAGAGTCCTCTCCCTCAAGTCTCAACTGTAGATCTTAAAGGAAACAGCAGGTCCAGATTTAATGAGACGCTTCCCTGAAATTATCTGCAGTGGGACTCAGTATAATGATCAATTGATTACTCTCAGGACTTTAGCGCACTATAGCGCTCTCAACCAAGGTGTTGCCACCGAAGGTGGAATATAGACAGATGCTAAACGAGAACCAATACGGCGCAAAAACAGCAGACAGCAGGATAGAACTAATCAAAGGAGCAGATGTCTCGATTCAATGAATTACACACGCATACGCACACACACGCGCGCACACGCGCACACACACACACACACACACACACACACTGCAATAAAATAAACCACCATACCAACTGCATCCTGAGAAGAACAATATTTTCCCTAATCCTTACTTTGAAATACCACCATTGCATAATAATTTAAACACAATCCAGTAATGACTTACTCCATACTTTAGTACCAACTGCTCAATTGATTAGATAATACTGCAATTATATTTCACTGCGGGCACACATTCAGTCTCCCAGAGAGAAAGCAGTAATCAGTGTAGCTGAGAGGAGCCTGTGTGCGGTACACGCAGTCTGTCGGCACATGGAGTACCCTGGAGAGAGAGGGAGCGGGTGCTGCTGGCAGGGGCCAGAGCCGAGAGGACTGTCTGTACTGCCTGTACCCTCCAGACTGCGGGGCCCGGCGCGGCTCCCATTGTCTCCCAGCCCAGCTGACATGTGGGAGGCCCTCGCCTCATGCTCTCTCCTCATGTTCTCGCCTCACGCTCTCTCGCTCTTGCTCCGTGTGAAAGAGGCTTTTAATGGATTAAATAAGCAGGTCCTCTCATGCTCTGTTTTGGAAAAGAGGACAGAGGCTAAACCGCACATGAAACAATAACTCACATCATATCGTACCGGGAGTTTTCCTTCGCTGATTTTATTCTGGCTAATTTTCAGGGAGGGTGTGTGCATTTATGTGTGTGTGTACGTCAGTGTATGTGTGAGTGACTGTGTATGCATGTGTGCGTGTACTATTTCAGTACGCGTGTGAGTGTGTGCGCCTCTATGTGTGCACGTCAATGCGTGTGCATTACTATGTGTGTGTTTCTGTCAGTGTGAGTGTGAGTGGGTGTGTGATCTGTGATTAACGCGATGGATCCTGTTCCTCACTCCGTGTTCCAGCTGTCATCCCTCTGACGGACTCTGAACACAAGCTGCAGTCCCTTCACTTCGCCGTGGACCCCGGCAAAGACTGGGAGTGGGGGAGGGACGACAACGACAACGCCAAGCTGGCAAAGTGAGTCCCGCCGACCCCCAACACTGTCCCCTATTCACTGTCCTCTACATCATCAAAAACCCCTCCCCTCAACTTCCTGTCCACTCTTCCCTGTTCATTATCTTCTGTCTTCAACCCACAACACCGATCTTCAACTCACCGTCCACTATCCCTCATCCATTATCCTTCATCTCGTACCCTGTATCTACAAGCCCTGTCCATAACTCTCTACCCATAATGCCGTACTCTTTGTCCACTGTCTGTATCTTCTGTCCATAACTTATATCCTCAACTAGGGTGTGTTTTTACTGGTTAAAACAAATCTCTCCCTGATCAATGCACCTACAACACTGACAGTAACCAAGCCATAAAAAAACAGCGTCCCGGTAATTCACGATCCCCTGGCTCTCAGGATGGTGGGGTCCCTCATTAATCTCTCAGTGCGTACTGCAGGTCCCCTGAGCCCCCGCCCTCTCCCGTACCCCTTACACCCTTGTGTCCCCAGTAAAGGCAGGAGATGCTCAGATTCTGCATCCTGCAGTCTGTCCGTTACCTAAAGAGTGTTCGTAGTACATCTCCTCGAGACCTCCCTCTAAAAATAAACACCCAGAAACCTGCACCAGACCGGACCTGTAGGGTCAGATGACTATAGTGGAGAGCGAGTTTTTCCTTTAAGTATTAAGTCGGTTTTCCCGAAATGAATTGCTTTAAATTGTCCGAAGTGATTGTTCCTTCAGCATTGGGATGTTCTGTATAGAGGGATGTTCACATGTTGGCTTTTTCGCACTTTGAGAGGTTATGTTGCGAGACTCGCAGAGTTTGCGTCTGAAGTGCGGTTACAGCCATAGCGAATGAGAGGAGGGGAACGGAGGGGGCGTCGGAGCAGCATATTTACTTAAATGTCAGTAATAAAATCAGGCCTGCAAAGCCCCACCTGCCGCACACATGTCAGTTAACCAGCTCTGCTCATGTGACTCTGAACAATGCGAAACCCGTCTGTATGTGGTAATTATGTGGGTATTTATGTCATTTTTGACTCTCAGAGAAAAACAATTGTAAACGAGGGTTCACTAAATACACATGAGCGGGAAACACTGGTAAATATTCTCTCCTGGAGGTAAAAGAATGAGGCTAAGCGCTGTTTGGATGGGGATTGACCTCTGCCTGACTTTGTGCATCTGAGGGTGTGTTTCTGTGGTTTACATGTGTCTCCTGGGCCGTCTGTGTGGTCAGGTACATAACGCTGAAAGCACTGCATGGATTTCCTGCTGCTGGGAATCAAATTAAATTTCAGCCTGTGATGACACTGTCTGTACTATATTTCAGTCTCATCCTGTCTTTGGAAGCCAAGCTGAACCTCCTGCACAACTACATGAATGTAACATGGATCCGAATCCCATCAGAGACGAGGGTACTGCTTTTTCCTTCTCTCCTGAAAAATGCTACTGAGCGCTGTCTGTAATCCGCTAGTTGGCCATCAGTCTCTGTTTAATGCGCTTTACAATAGCTTTTTTTTCTTGCTGCTATGAAAATACCAAGCTCTATCTGGCATTGATTATGGGAAATGAGATGTTTGAGTCAGAAGAGGTTTAATTTCATCGCTAACTGATCCACCTTTGAACTCTCCTTCTGTACAAAAAGTATCCGCTACCTTAGATTGTAAATTAGCGATAATCGTAACAGGTATTGCAAGGACACATGAAGGGTTGCGATGCAAAACGAGACACGTCCTATTTCCCACAATGGTATGCATCTCATTTTGCCCTGAAAGCCTTCATATACGCTAAAATAGATGTAATGATTTCTTGAGAGACGTATATTTACATGCTGGGTTTGGCAGTCTGTTCAGACACTTCAGGCAGCTTTATTTCCACGGCTGCTGTATTTATTTCTCTCTGGTCCTGTAATCTGTAGTGAAATTTGTGGTTTACCTCTACACCTCTCAAGCCGCTTTCACATCGGACGCGTTTTCGCGTGTATTCGCGGCTTTGCATTGACTTTGAATGTAATCTGTCGTGCGAAAAATTCGTTTCGCGTCCGGTGTGAAAGCGGCTTTACTCTCTCTCTCTCTCTCAGGCCCCGTTGGCTCAGCCTGAGTCCCCGACAGCCTCAGCGGGAGAAGACGTTCAGTCCCTGGCCGACTCCATGGACTCGGACCGCGAGTCCGTCTGCAGCAACTCGAACGTCAACGGCGGGAAGCTGGGGAAGGAGAAGGACAAAGACAAGCAGCGGAAGGACAAGAGCCGCACCGACACCGTGGCCAACAAGCTGGGGACCCTCAGCAAGTCCCTGGGCATCAAGCTAAAGAAGAATATGGGGGGCCTCGGGGGGCTGGTCCACGGCAAGATCAGCAGGTCCAACTCTGGCAACGGAGAGAAACTGAAGAAGAAGGACTCGAAAACGCGTAAGGGAAGCAAGGAGGACTCGGGCCAGTCCGCCAGCACGTCCTCATCGGAGAAGGCGACAAGCCCCTCCCCCACGGACAGGGCGTCGGGCTCCTCCCCCATGGACAAGCGGGGCGGTTCAGGCAAGGTGTCGAACGACAAGCCGACGGACCAGTGGAAGTACAGCACGGACGTCAAGCTGAGCCTCAACATCCTGCGGGCGGCCATGCAGGGCGAGAGGAAGTTCATCTTCGCCGGCCTGCTGCTGACGAGCCACCGGCACCAGTTCCACGAGGAGATGATCAGCTTCTACCTGAGCAGCGCTCAGGAGCGCTTCACCGCCGAGCAGGACCAGAAGAGGAAGGAAGCCGAGAAGAAGCCGCCGGTTAACGGGGCGAACTTGAAGAAGCCGGAGCAGGAGAGCGCCTTCCAGAAAGAGCGGTCCGACAGCTCCCCGAACGAGGGATGTTCCCCGGTCCCGCACCAAAGCCATAACTCACAGCTGGCCTTGAAGGTCGTGGAGAGGCAGAGCCCTGTTCCCGCCCCTTTCTCCTCCCCGAGCAATGGTGCTAAGAGGGCGGGGCCCGTCCCCGTATCCGCCCACTACAGCCATACCCCGCCCATTCAGAGGCAGAGCGTCATCCACTTGCGAGACGTCAGCCTGCCGTCATCCAGCTTCCAGGACGAGCCCTTCAAGCCTGTGGTGGGAACCCTTAAGACCTGCGCCACCTACCCCCAGCAAAACCGCTCGCTGTCGTCCCAGAGCTACAGCCCGGCCCGCATGTCAGGCATCCGTACCGTCGACACGACGGATTCCCTCTCCTACAACATGCAGGGCGAGCACAAGTCGCACACCTACACCAACGGCTTCAATACTAACGACGTGCGGGACTGTCTGGCCTTCGCCGACGACGACCCTCCACGGGGCTGGCTGAGCCACGACAAAACCAAAGGCCGCGGCGCCCTCTACTGCCCCCAGCAGAGGCGGTGCAGGAGGGAGAACTGCTCCTTCTACGGGAGGCCCGAAACCGAGAATTACTGCTCCTACTGCTACCGAGAGGAGCTGAAACGCAGGGAGAGAGAGCGAGAGAGGCCTGGATAGCCAACGCCACCCTGCCAGCCACAGAGGCTAATCAGCTGGCTCTCGACAACCACCACAGATGCCCTCAGAGGGAGAGATACAGTGACGCTCTTTGCTCCAAGAATAACCAGATAACTGCAAAGCTCTAGACCAGAACAAATTTCCTACTCATACTCCAGAACAGTTCTGCTCTTATTATTCCTACCTTTCCCTGTGTGTCGAAAGGTCAAAGCTACATGATAAAGAGGGCGGGGCGTACTGAGGGCAGCCCACAGCTTTGGCCACTGGTTTTTCTCACCACTGTCATGTTTTTATCCGAATCCAGTCAGCTGGGTGGTCAGAGAGCCCATGTCTCCCCTGACTGCCCTGAGGCCACATTGCAAAATCGTATCTAAGCGTAAGAGATTCAATGGTGAAGTTTAGGTACGGCCCCTGAAGGCTAAAAATAGAGGAAGTTCTAATCAAATGAAATGCAATACTGTACAGACCTTGATGTCTCCTAAAAGAAAATATTGTCCCCTTGTTTGTCCACAAACAAAAAAAAAATTACGTTTAGAAGCAAATTCACCAGTGATGAGTGACATTAAAAAGCAATAAGTTTATTGATGTCAACAAACTTAAATTTTGTCTATGCATTCGAGCATTTGGTGTTTCTCTCGAGGTATTTGAATCACAGCCTTATACTGGCTTATCTACAATGTCTAATGAATCTTGTATTGATGAAGTTGAGAGGGATGAAAGCAAAAGCCGTGTATTCTCATGTTTGCGGGAGAACAGTGCAGCTGTGGGTTATATTTGAGTTGAGGACCTCTTGATGAAAGGTGTTTTATATGCTGTAATAAGATGTCTTCCTCAATCTTTAGCACTCATACGCTGGTTCTGAAACACAATGGCACAGATCCTGCTTATCAAGCTAAGTGCTTTTAACAGGACAAACATTTGGGCCAAAAACACCGACCAAAAATACACCATAACAAAACAAACGCCAGAATCCTCCACGCTTTCTCAGGTACTCAAATTTAGCTTCTAAGTAGCTTCTGAGAGAAACAAATATGATTATGTGGGAATGACCAGGATGAGCAGATATGAATAAATTAAATCTCCACATCGGTCCCTCTGCTCACTACAGACGTAGTGCATTCATTGTCCCGCGGCTCTGATACCAGAGTCAAAGATGCCTGCCATTCCTTGACAGTCCCTTTGTAGTTCTTCTGGCTGTTCATTGTTTTTACAGGTGTAAAAACGAGCCCTAGGCCCACATGACAAGCAGGCAATGCCGTCCGTTTCACATGTGATTCAACCATTAATTTCTCTCCCTATTTCTTTTTATCTGTGCTCTTAAACCCACGCTTTTACAGGGGTACATTCGAGAGGAGGCTTTCGACACCAACATGTCATATCGTACATCACCCCTGGATCAGAAGTCAAATGTATTTAATGTGAATGTGGGTGTCCTCTGAGTGTTCGCTATTTATCAAAAGAGTATTGACTGTAAAATAGCATCTCGGCTTTGCGGTCATGTTTGTCCTCGTTTTATGCTTCAGTGCCATGTTGTCCTTAACCGATTGTCTTTTGGCCAAAGATGTGGGCTGTTTTCAGTTCGTCTCCATGTTTCTACTCAACAGGCTGTATGTAACAGGTTTGTGGACTCTTGCCATTAGAAATGTAAAATATTATTTTTTATTCATTTGACAGTTTTACACTACTTTAAATTATTAATTTGCACATTAGGTACCAATGTAAATAGCAAAAAGAGAAAAAGAACAAAAAAGATTAGTCTATTGTTAAAAAAAAGAGAAGTGTTGTGTGTTCTTGTGGACTACGAAGGGTAACTCTACAGTACATTTGGGAGTTTACTAGACAGGGTTTAAGTGTAACATAGGAAATTATTTTTATATTGTTTTCCAGAATTCCATGAGGCAATATTTGGTGTTTTTTTATTATGGAAACAGTCGCCACTTTGGTAGATTCTGTTAATTGCTGAGTTTTTGAGGAAGAGAATGTTCAGGACCGCTGAGCTTAATGAGAGCTTCGTGTTTTCAGGTTTAATGTCTCCAGTATGAATGATATTTAAGTTTCTGATAGACCTTCATACAATACATTTGTTATTATTTATACTTTTCCAGATTTTCTTCTCTTTCTGCACATGCAAGTGTCACAAATATCAGGGACAAAATTTTGGAAATACTGACCGTCAGAAATCACTCATGTCCTCGATCAGCTCTGCTGCCTGCAGTCATAAACACGCAAACCAATTCACTCATTTCCTGCATTAAAAGTTACAGAAATGTTGGAACCCTAGATTACAGTAAAGATTAAAGGCTGTATGTAGAGATAAATACCATAAATAATCCATATGTCCATTTCAGATGGGAAAACCGTATCTCATTATTCCAATGCATTTTTATGAAAATAATATACTAGGAGTGTCAATAATTTGACACTTATGTTTTTGTTATTCTTTTATAAAATTTTTTTTATTGTTATTAAAACACAGAAACATGAGATGAGGAAAAAAATGCATTGAAATTAAAGTACAGTTTGCCCATATTTGAACTTATTTGAACTTCTATATTCGGCCTGCATTTTTATCAAAGATAAAAATATAATTTTGGGATGGACTGTATTTACAACATAGGATCAGATGTACATGGCTTCAGCGGATCAGAATGGAAGTGCATTTTCTGCAGTGCTTGACAGAAAAACTCCTCCACACTATCAGTGTCACCACATGAGTGTTCATCAGTGCTCACACCAGCCAGTGCTAGAATATGATGATCTACTGTATGACCCTACTCATGCAATACATTTGAAGACCACAAAGGAAAAACAATCAGCGTTTTTGTATATTTTATATATATTATATATTATTATAATATTTATGATAATATGCAATAATATTATAGATTAGTATAATATTTTATATATTCTATATTTTTTTGCATATTTTTTCAGTGCTTTGTATCTAAGATCATTTTGAATATTTTATTCATCATTTCTTTAACGTGAGAATGTGACTCTGATCATTTTCTCATTATGGTCTTCATTTATTAACTCATATTATACACCCCCTGGCCAAAAAAAGTAACCAATATTTTGTTGGAGCACCTTTAGCTGTGAGTACTGTGGGCATTCGTCATGGCATTGTTTCTACAAACTTATGCAAGGTTGCAATATTTATTTCCGACTAGACTTGCGTTACTTTTTGGCCGAGATCTTGTATTGAGGACGGGAGAGTCAGACCGCTCCGTACAGCCGTCTCCAGCACATCCTAAAAGCATTCAATTGAGGTCAGGACTCTGTGGTGTCCAGTTAATGTGTGAAAGTGATTCCTCTTGTTTGCTTAAACAGTCTTTCACAAGTTGAGCCTTATGAATCTTGGCATTAACATCCTGAAGTATGCCTGTGCCATCAGGGATTAAGGATAACCTGATGATTCAGAACGTTCGGGTCATTTTCTGATTTCATTTTATTGCTACGGGACATTGCTGAGCCAAGACCAGACCAACTGAAGCAGCCCCAGATCATAACTCTGCCTCCTGAGGCTTGTACAGGGGGCTCTATGCATGACGGGTGCATCAGTACATGGTCTTCCTTTCTTACCCTGATGTGCCCATCACTTGATTAGGGTAAATCCGGACTCATCAGACCACAATTGTTCCAAAGTCCAATCCTTATGCTTTCTTGCAAATTTCAGTAGTTTTTTTCCCTGATTACCCCCACTGTGGCCGCGCAGCTATTAAGTCCAAATCTTGCATGTTCTTGTCACATTGTGCTTGTAGAAATAATCTTACTATCACAATTAAACAAAGGCATAATTTCGATTTTTTTTTTTTTTTTTTTTTTTACGATGAGACTTTGAGTGATTTCTGATCACGATCATTCATGATATTTTCCCCCGACCATTTCTTCCACAAAATTGACAGTTCACCTTTATTCTTCCAGGTTTTAATAATGCTTTGGAGAGCCCCCAGTTCCAGTGATCTCAGCAATCTCCTTCATTGTTTTCTTTTCTTGATTCAAGCCAGTAGTTTGCCCCTCTTGAAACAAGGAACATCTTTTCCACGGCCGTGCGATACTTCTTCTGTCATGGTTTTTCAAGAAATGAGAAACTATACGCTGCATTAGTCAGGGTTAAAACAATTATTTCCAGCTGAAACACATTCATCACTGCCATAATGATTCAATCATAGGCTCCTAAGTATTTGTTTATTTAAATCCAAATGGTGACTTTTTTGGCCCGGCAGTGTATTTCATTATTCAATGGATAAAGCTATACAAGCTGGCATTCATGTTTATACTAGAAACACTTTGTGCTTAATCTGACATTGTGTGGCACCAAAGCAGAGCCAAACAACTGAACAATCTCACTCCCAGAGCTACTGTCCTGTTTTTTTTTTGTTTTTTTTTTACTCCAACCCTAACAAACGAAACCTGATTTAACAGTGGGAGATCTTTTGGACCTTCTAATTAATAGAATTGGATACAGTAACGCAGGACTGAAATGATCTGTAGCTTCAGACAAGTGGACCTCCAGCTTCAGGGTTGAGCAAACTTGTGCTGAGGTGTGTAAAATTTTTGTTGGAGATGTGATTGGTTGTCATGGCTTTAGGCTTCAGAAACGCTCCTGTCCTCTCCAAAAGCTGCTTACATTAAACTTCAACTTTCAGGTCTTTAAGTCACAATGAAATGCCTTTCTATAAAACTATGGCCATAGGCTGCCAAATATACAGTATTAAGTTCACGGATGGGTATCTGTGGTCAACCCTTTGTGTCAAGTATGGTATGATGGGAGGCATAATATTGAGGGGAAAAAAAGTACTTTTTGGATGTACATATCAAAAAGCAGTCCATATTGCAGTGATATTCCTCTGACCCTTCTCCATATTTCCCCCACCTTTATGTCTCTGGACCAAACACTCTCAGAATTGGTCCAGGAGGACCCGTGTGTGTTCTGGTTTTTTTATCCAACCATAATTGCCATCCCAGAATATTAACAGGCTGTTCCTTTTTCTTGACAAAGTGCTTTTGATGATTTTAGGGATTATTTACCATCATGGCTCTTCAATGCCAGTTAGTTTATTATTGCGTTTGTTGTGCTATATGGACTATACCTGCAAAAAAGAAATAACAGACAAGCTAAACATTAATGGTTTCCTACTGCCCCAACTCTGAAAAAAATTGGGAGGGTATGGAAAATATGTATTAAAACAGAAAGCAGTGATTTCTAAAATTTCTTTGACTTATGTTTAATTACAGACAGTATGAAGATAAGATATTCAATGTTTTGTGCATTCAACTTCATTTTATTTGCAAATATACATCCATCCCTGCCACCTGGGCCAGCGATACATTCCAAAAAAAGTTGAAATGGGGGTGAAATTTACGACAAGTTAAGCGGTGAACATTTTGAATAATGACATGCTTTGAAACAGCTAATGTACGCATGTGATTTCGTGATTTGGTACGAAAACCTCATTCAGGAAAATCCTCGTCCCTCAGGAGGAAAGATGGGCCAATGATTGCCAATTCTGTGAAAAATGAATCAGAAAGACATTCAAAGTTTTCAAACATTGGTTCCTGAAAGAAAGCCTGGAAGGGATTTAGATATTTAATCCTCAATGCTGCATAAAATAATTAGACGATTCTAGGAATCAGGAAGAATTTCTGTGTGTAATAGGCTTGGCTGCAAATTGAAGCAGAATACTCATAAACTCAGACAGCACTGCATCGAGAACCATCATTTATTTATCGTCGATATAACCACATGGGCTCAGGATTACTTTGGCAAACCTTTGTGAAGTACTAAGGTATGCAGTTAGATCTTCAAATGCCAGTAAAACTTCACTGTGCAAAAACAAACCATTACGTTGACGGAATCTAGAAACGCTATTGACTTCTTTGGGCTTCTGCGATGGACCATCACACAGTGAAAATGTGTATTGTGGTCCGCAAAATCAATATTTCAGGGTTTTTTTGTTTTTTTTTTTGGAAAAAAAGGAACATCCAGACTTTTACAAACAGCAAGTCCAAAAGCCAAACTCTGTCATGTTATTGGGTTGTGACAGTGCCCTTGGCATGGGTGAATTGCACTTCTGTGAAAGCACCATTAATGCTGAAAACTACTCTGAAGTTTTGGAGCAACATATGCTGCCATCAAGATGAAATCCTTTCCAGGTACACCCATGCATATTTTAGCAGGCCAATACAAAACAACATTCTGCATGCATTGTAAAAAAAAGAGGGTGTGGGTGCTGGACTGGCCTGCCTGCAGTTCAGACTAGATCCCAGTTAAGAATATGCTGCACATTTTGAAAAGAAAAGACCTCATATTTTTGCACACCTTAAGACTTGTTTGCAGGAATAATGGGACAAAATTATCCCCCAAAACATCTGATCACATGGAGTCATAAGTTCCTAAATGTTTATTTATAGTTATGAAAAGGAATTGCTGCATTATAATGTGTAAAATACTTTACTATCCTAACTTTTTGTTTATATGCTGGAAGAATCAAAGTTGAAATTAGTTTATTTTGAAAACTCAATAAAATGTATGGGGTGAAACAACAGATAATGCACTGTTACAGTATTTTCAATGTAATACAAGTCAAAGATAATGTACAAATCACTGCTTTCAGTCTTAATTCTGAACAAACCTGAACCTTTTCTGATTTGGGGCTGAAACTTACTTGTAGGGGTAGTCATTTCATTTTTTTGTTAAACACAGATTTGATTTATTATGTCATGCTTTTTCCTTGAA
This sequence comes from Gymnothorax reevesii, assembly GCA_029721435.1. NCBI lineage: Eukaryota > Metazoa > Chordata > Actinopteri > Anguilliformes > Muraenidae > Gymnothorax > Gymnothorax reevesii. The sequence goes on along the minus strand of CM056588.1, from coordinate 62,631,212 downwards.
ATTAATCATTATCTTACAGATGGTTAGGCTTGCTGGTCGAGCATCCAAGACCAGTGGACCAGTTAGGAGTCTACTGACTTAAAAATGTGAAATGAATTAGCCACACCAAACTTGTCTTTGGAGTCAAAATCACACCAGGTCAAAGAGCTGCAATTCATCACCGCATATACTCAAATCTAACTTAGGTTTTCACAGACAGGATGACTCTCACATACTGAGAGAACCAGATGTAATTTGATATAACTTTGTTGACAAAAATGTGCTTCCAATGTGCTAAATTCTAATAATTTGAACAAGCTTTGTTAAAATGCATGGCACAAGAGGACAGTGGTTATTTTGGGTTTAAGAGACTCCATGGAAAACATTTCCTGTCATTGTGTTGCTCCTCAAAAAACCCCCAAGAACTTTCCCGTCACAGAACACAGGAATGATGGCTGTGGAGGTAAGTTTACCGATACTTCCTAATGCCACTTTGTATTTTGGGAATAAGGTCATATTTTGATATTTTTCCTCTGAGCACCACCTTTGGGTCGTCTCCCCAAACACGTTAGTGGTTCTTCATAGCAGAAGAGATATTTATTCCAGAGTCCAGAGGGCTTTTTCAGCGGAAGGAGAGGATAGTATCTCCATGTCGAGATTCCCTCACGGCTCCATGATAAACCCAGTAAAGCCGGGGTCCTGGGAGGGAGTGGATTGGGGAAATAGCCAGGAAACTCCCACTCGGCGCAGAATGATATTACCCAGACAATGATTGAAAACAGCTGATACTGGTGCACTTGGGAGGGTGGCCTATCCTAAATGGATTGGTCTGTGAGGGGCTATTCACTTTTCTCCCTGTGGTCAACTTTAACCCATATCTAATGATTGTCGCAATGTAATTTTGCGGTTGCTAAATGAAGCTCTTGGGATGCCATTTTCACTGGGTACAGCAAGCACCGTCAAGTCCATGGCCTCTGCAAGAGAGAACCCTCAGGTCATGTGACGCCCCTTTTTCTGTTTATCCTGTGGTAAAAATGCTTGCATCTTTGAGTGTTCTTATGCCGTTCCTGTGGATTAGTGTAAAGGTGTAGATTAATAATTCAAAGATGTCCAGAATCTGAGTGAGGCACAAGGGTGCATGGAGAGCATTGCCGAGCTAGGCTGGAGGAGTGTATACAAGCTTGTGTATTCATGAAATTGTAAGCTTTTCCCACAGAACATTACTGTTCGAAAGGTCAAAACTGGCAAGTGAATTTACAATGCTAAAATTAGAGCCCCTATGCCATCATTAAGTGTAAATATATGCATGTTCAGCATGTTCATGCATACTTTAGACCTTGAATCCGTACAGGGACACCATTATCACAGAAATACTATAATTTCAAAACCTCCCCCCCGACACACACCCCACAAATGCCCCAGAATTCGACACTGTGAAAAGCTATTCGACTTGATGGTGGTTTTGTTTGCGAATTTTCAACTGTATCATCTACAGCAGCAGAGCCACACCAGTACAGTGCAAAGAGCCGCCAAGTTCTCACCCCCGACCCGCAGTGCACAGCCCATGTCTCACCTGACTTCACCCTTGACCCGAAACACGAGACGGCGGCGTAGCGGATGCAAGGCTGGAGCTGCACCCCCTCTCTGCACGCAGAGACAATAGATCCCATTCTGTCTGTGCACAGAGCACAGTCCCTGCTGCCAGGCTATCTGTGCAAAAGGAGCCAATCACAGGCAGCGATGTGCCAGCCGAATCCGCACCTCCACCCACACTGAGTACGCATCTCCATCTTGCATCTCTTAGAAACAAAAAGCCATGATATGAATAATTACTGAGTTCACTACTTCAACCCTAGGACTGTCCAATGTTCCATGTAGTTTTCAGCAGATCTGCAGCAGACGTTGCAGTCATGATCATAATTATGAGGTTCCACCGAAATATAACATTCTCAACAGTCAAGATGTCTTCAAGTGAAACAGCTGACTGATTGCGATATTCATGTATTTGTATTTCACTGTACATACGCCTTCAAATAACAAACAGTCCAACTTTCTTTTTGGTATTTCCATCCCAATAATTTCCCCAGTGAAAGAGCCATCTAAGAACGCTAATTATCGTCGTCCCTTTCAGATAATTTCAACCGTAGCTGTTGCTGCTCTAACTTACATTCTCTCAGAGAAACAATGAGTATTATGATGTCTTGACTGATTTACTTGGTTTTGATAAGTTTTAAAAGATGTGGTTAAATTTTGCAAACTCAAATGCAATCAATAGATGAATTGTTGTAACATTAATAAATGCCTCATCAGCACATATCACTGGCCGAGAGCTACGAAAGTACGCGATTGTCAAACCTTGTACAGCTCCTGAGAGGGTTTAATTGAGGTTGTAGGAAGGTCGAATCCCAGAACGTGTGTCACCACTGAGAGCTCTTTGTGGATACACACTGCGAAGAGAAATCCCGCACACAGTGACGAGCTTTGTTCCCTGGTGCCAGGCTGTACACACACAGCACATCTAGCACCACAAGAGCTAGAGGCACTCGCCCTCGCGGCAGAGAATGTAGGCCAGCGGTGCTGTCCAGCTTTTACCGGGGAAACCAAGACTGATAAGTAGCACGTTTTGCCCGCTCGTGCTGCCTCTCTGATCACTGAGTGGCACTAACTCCAAGAAAGCCTAAATCGCAGCAGCTGTCGGCACGCCTACACATTGCTGTTCAGGAACAGATCAGAATATACCACAACTCAGCCCACATAAAAGTCCCAATTCTTAGTCATATATCGAGGGATGACTGCAATAAAGTTATGTCCAATATATAACATCTGGCCATAACTGTTTATTGCAGTCAGCCCTCAATATGATATTTATCAATGTTTGGCTGGAAAAATTGTACAATAGATATCACCTTAAGGGCTCTGCATGAAAATAAATGTACTGTGTATTTTGATCATCTTCAGAAAATCATTGGATATTATTTTGCTGTATCACATGAATGTTGCACCTTTTCTACATCCCACTTCATGGTATAATTTTGATATTACACTTACACAAACATATATGGTACATATCACTCATTTATACATTTGTGCAGAAAACTGAATTGGTTTAGAGTGTGGGAAAAATCACCTCGAGTGAGGTCATGCTATTAATATTTACCCAAACTGAATTTCAGCTGTGCCGTTGGTTAAATCTTTATGACTTAGCGCTGTGGCGAGCGAGCTTAGTGCCACTCTCAGTGCTAAATTACCGTTACTTTGCTAGCTAGCATAAATGTTACTTAGCCAGCACACTGTACCCTTCCGTAACCACTATGTAACATTAGTTTGTTTGCTACTGTTCGCTAGTTACTCAGTTTACTGTGAATTGGGAAACAGTGCTAGTTCAAACGCGAACGTCTTTGACTCATTGAGTGAGCCGCAGGGTGACGGAGTTAGCTCAATGCCAATATATAATAGGACTTACCATTCTAACAGACATTATGTTTGTTTTGTATTACATTATGCAATTAAGTTATGTTGGCCGTCTCATATGAAAGTAACAAAACTCGTTGCGTAAATTTTTGGTTTGTTGATTGGTAAAGCTTGCAACAAACCCAAACTTTCCTCAACTCATTTCATAACTTTTATATGACACAACCACTTGTGTAAGATCCTCTTTGTGCATTAGTCTTTGGATCAGGGGTCTCCAACCCTGTTCCTGGAAAGCTACCATCCTGCTCTACCTCCTATTCAGCACACCTGATTCAACTAATTAGCTACTTTACTAGATCAGAGCTTAGTTGACTCAGGTGTGCTGAATAGGAGGTAGAGCAGAAACCTACAGGATGGTAGCTCGTGAGGAACAGGGTTGGTGACCCCTGCTTTAGATGAATGCATTTGTGGAACACACTGTGTGGCAGTGTACATGTAACAAGACTAAGTGCAACCTAGTATACGGCTGGGCCACCAAGTGCTGTATGAGAATGTGGGCCCAAGAAAATGGTGCTAAATGAGGCAAAGCTCATGCTATTATATGAAGTGCAGGTTTAGTAATGTCTAGCCAATGTTTAATGTTTAAGTGTCTAGCCAAAGAGTGTTAAACTTCATACGTGTCTCCCATTAAGCGGCTGGCAGCGCCCATTGGTGGCCCGGGAGAGATATCCCGCAGTGTTACTGATCCTGGATCAGTTATAGCTTCCTCAAAGAAACATGCAGAATGCAATCGGTCATTTTATGAATGGGAATAGGGTCAATTGCAGCAGAAAGGCTCTTTTGCTGAGAGCGCGTACAGTGTTGAAAGCACAAAGCCGACATTAACCATGAAAGATTACGACCATTTTTGTGGTACCAATTATCTCTGCAAGTTCAGGGTTTGTTGAGCCGGCTGACTGAAATATAGCCTCTCTGTATGTGTCTAACATTAACCCACTGGCGGCGCCTCCTGGTGCTGCGGAGAGAGATAACCCGCAGTGTTACTGATTCTGGATCAGGGATAATGTCCTCAGGGAATGTACAGCGTGCTGTCGGCCATTTTGTGAACGGATGTAGTATCAATTGATGCATGAAATTTCTGTCGAGCGTGCATGGAGTTTTGAAAGCATGAAAAGGAGATTAGCAAAGAAAGATTACAACTACCGTTGTGTTACCAATTATCTCTGATTGCGAGTTCAAGGTTTGTTGGGTCGGCCCAGTCAAATATAGCCTGTGTATGTTTAACTTGTTTGTAGTATACCTCCCAGAAGATAGGAGTAACAAAAGCCTGGCCAGCCAGCCAGCTAATCGTCGGCTAACCAATCGTTGAAGTTCTTCACCGCCGGCCAGCCAATCGTTGAACTTAATCACTCAGGCAGTCACTCAGTCTATAGGGGCTGGGCCGTGAAAAACTGAAATTGCGTTCATGTGTCTACATGCACTAATTTTACTCTATACCCTATCAGTTTGAATTATCCTGGCGAGAGGACACAGTAGTTGATGGAAAGTGTAGTCAGGTCCTTGAAAATTCTGAAAGGATGTTCCTTCCCAGGACTTTTAGGGTGAATGGGGGTGGGGGCGTGTGACAGGGCTAATAGGTGAAGCTTGAATCATGTTGAGAGCCACAATATTAACGATGATTTGATTGGTTTAAATTTCGGTCATCAATCAGCAATAAATATATGGATGAGTCATATTAGTGATACAAAAACAGTGATTCACCAGTTTTGTTGGTCACTTAGATGGCAGCATGACGATATGATGTCTTAATCTCAATCACTTCAATTATACTTTGTGCCATTAAACATGCACCAGGGAAGTACGCGCTGCTTGAAGAATCAGTTGGTTTTTCTTGCTTTTCCAGTGAGATACGAGTGGAAATATGGAAAGGCGCGTGGGACTGTAATGCTGATGCGCGCCACGTGAACGTGCTGAGTGCTTCAATAATAACATTGAGCTGTCTGTAATGGGCACAGAAACGCTTGACTTGTTCTTTTTGGTCTAGTCAATTGCCTACATGAAGCCAACCAAAAAAAAAGGAAAAATGCCGTTGCATCAAGAAACTGGAAGGGCTCATGACACAGGATAGAGAAAAAAGAGCCATTACATTGTTACGGGCAGGTCTCAGTCGCTGAGAGATGGCACACCACCTGCGCGGTCAATCAGTAGTCTGTCTGTCCAACTGTCCACAGAGCATAGGCAGAAAATGGGTTTTCTGTAGGGGACGCGTGAATGTGTGTGTTGCTCACGTAGACGCCGTCGAACGGTACTTGCGCTCACCCACTGACGTCTCAGACCCCTCGTCTCATGACCAGTTTGAGTAGCTGTTCGGAATCTGTCATTTACTGGCTGTAACCGGATTTGGCGCTCTTGAGTTACCCTAGTCACTAGTGGCAGGGTCGGTCACTTTGCACCGGAAAGCAGAATGGAATCTTTCTTACTGGTCAATAAGCAGTGCTACTTCATGAAACAGTTCGCACGATATGGGTGCCCGGCATGTGGGCAGGTAAGACTGGCACAGTGGGGTGGCTGTGCGCTGATAACCAGCCAGAGCGTAGAGAACACCGGGCTTCTCTCACTCCTATTTTTAGGGCTCGGCTCCTTCCTGTCTCACTCCTGAGTGAGTGATTCAAATTCAGGAAGGACGGCGCTCTCTGTAGGTGGTGAGTACAGAGGCGCTCTATCTTAAGCGCATTGAGAGGGAGAGGGTTGTGTTTTCTTTGAAAAGAGAATCTGTTGTGTCTAATGTTCATCCTGTTTATGTAAAGTAGCCATTCTTGTGCAGCAAAACACTCCCTGGTCACCAAAAGTTTATGGAAAGGACAATTCCTTTTAAAACTAATTGTAAGTGAAGAACTGTCACGTCCCAATCATATCCTTAATTCGTTCCCCTTGTTCCAACAGTCCTGCGTCGATTTTGCAGTAACGTCTCCTTTAATTGATTTATTGTCTTGTTTCACGCCCTGCCCAGCTCATGCTGTCTTGTTGTCCTTGCCCTAAAAGTATCATGGAATATAAGGAATTTTTTATGGAATATAAGTATCTTGTGCTCTGTCGGTTGTTGCTGGATTGTGTTGCCTGTTAGATGATTTCTAGCCTTGAGTATTAGTACTCTGAGTAAGTACTCCCCTGCCGGTAACAGAATCGGAATTTTTGAGGTGGTTACCAGGGACACCGTCTCCCTGCTGTTCTGTGGTCTCCAGTGCAGGGATAGACCCCCCCACCCCCACTGGCACAGCCCTGGGGATTCCGTGGTCCTACAGTCCTACAGGTGCAGCAACCAGTTTGACCACCTGACCTCTGACCCCAGGACAGTGCCTGACCGCGACTGGGACTTGCCCCCTTAACGTTTTTGCCAATTTCTTGACTCTTACGCACAACGAATGGCCTGTGCCGTCTTCAGTTCTTCATATCTGGTGTTCTGGCTCAATAAAAGCCCTTGAGGCATTAACTGTGTCTGCTTGGGGTGCCTTCTTGTGCAGTACACAACACGAACTTAAATGGGTGACATTCCATAATCAGAGTACATTAATTAACATTCGCAAATGCAGTGAGAAGCATTAACTATCAGGTAATTAACACTAAGCTAATGGGTCAACTAATCATTTCCAAATGGTGTTCATGTTAACTAAGTTATTAATTAATACATTATTGAATAGTTTGATAGTTTGAGGGGTTACTTAAGGGATACTTGAGGGATGTTTTCAACTTCGTCAGAAGGATGTCGAAGTGCATTAATAAATGGTAAGTTAAGGTAACCTAATGCTTATTTAGCTCTCTGATGCAGTAGTTAACTGTTAATTAATTGGTAGTTAATACTTATTAGTGCATTAACTAATGTCCCCTTATTGTAAAGTGTTACCCTTAAATGGCAGATAATCTCATAAATGCCATGTTACGACAGTATATAACTATGAGAATTTGTTCAATGGAGGCAATGGCATCACTGGCGATTGATGCACAAGTTATCCTATCCGTAACCGTGCAGTCAATGAAGAAAACGAGTGGTTGTGTGTTTTCATGCTTGTGAAATAACCACCGCTGCTTCGAAGGCCGCAGAGAGTTCAAGCAAAGCCACAGCTGCAATCAAACATTTCACAGTCATGTCATGCTGACATGGCACTACCGAGGTTATCCTGAAGAACTTTAAAACCTTAAGCCCAACTACAAACAGGACAATGGGAGTGATGGAAGGGAAACCAGTGATTTCCTTGTGGGAAGAGATAAAGAGCAAGTACACATCAAAACCCCCTGGCAGCCCACACGCACACGCCATCATTCCAAAAGTGCAGACACCTTAATCATGACGACCACCATCAACACAAGAACCCTGGACACAGTTCAGACAGACCAGCTTCAATTTATTACATGAATGCATTTGTTACAAGGTCTCAGCATGTAAGTTAAAGCATTATGGGAGAGATATCAAAGTACAAGAAAAAAAAAAATAAAAAATTAAGAGCGAATGTCGAACAGAGCCATCTTGCATAGTGTTATGATGCCAGTCTATCTCAGAACTGCAGGTCACTAGCAAGCAGTAATGTGAGTCTCAGGAATTTCAGACATTAGATGAGATAACAGCAGATGAAAGGAAAACAAACGTAGGTTCGTATCAGGATAGTCCTCCACCAGGCACACAGTGCGCGTGGATGAGCGCTGTTTAGCACAAGGAACAGAATTTCTTCCTGCGAACAACAAATCGCCCCCATTGCAGATTGTGCTATCAGTTCCAGTAAATATTTGAGCGCTTGAATGAGAAGGAACAGTGTGTACTTCCTTCAAGTGAGGCAGGCCACAGGTGCGTCATGAAGATTCGGGTCCAAGCTCACCAATCAGGATCCTGAAGGAAGCTAAGGTCCATGGCTTTGTTAATAAAATAGGGCAATTTACTCTGTATGGCTCTTGAGGAAAACTCTTTGTGCTAGGAGTGGTTTCAGGGAAGTAAAAACAGCGCTTTGTGCCAGAACAATATCAGTGAAAGAGTTAGTCACATTGTCAATAAAGTGTAAGTGTAACAAGGACCATTGCAGGAGGAGCACCAATGGCACTATTGTTTGTAGTAACAGCAAGCTTGCTGTGGCAGAGGTGATTAGCACCTGCATTAATTGTACTGTTGCAGTAGAAGTAACCGCAAAAATGGGGCACAGATTGCAGAGCCAGTTTTGACAGACAACTCCAGACATTCCCAGATTCCTGCATATAGGGTCATGTATGATAGCCACTGGCCTCTGATTGGTGGGCGGTATAATCTGCTCTCCTGCGCTGTTTCTGTAGCAAACCATATGTCTGCCTGATGCTGCACTGCATTGCTCTCTGCTGGTACCTGACTCTCGTCTGTGGTAACATCCCATCTCCACCCCAGCATCCACTGCAGGCCCTGAATTTTGACCAGAGAGGAGGGGGGGTCTATCTCTCTATTCCTCAAGCTTAATAGACCGCGAGTGTGTCAGGATCAGAGTCTAAATGCCAAACTATCACCTTATTTATGATGTGATACTGCAGTTAATGGTTTACATGTGAGTTGTCAGACAGAAATTCAGTTCTCACAGAGCAGCTGCAGAATTTGCATCCACTGAGAGGCTGCAATAGTGTAAATAATACTCATAACAAAAGTTGCAGTAACGCAACAGTTGCAGCAGTAGGGAGGCATTTGTGGTCGTGGGTTACTAAAATGGTGGCATTGTTTATAAAAATTCATTCAGCATCTGTATAGTTCACGAAAAATGGAGGCAAGTACGTTCAATTTAAAGCTGCACATCCGTCGTTTCAGATCAAATCCAATGAGCTGGAGTCCAGACCCAAAACAAAAAAGCATTTTTCCATCCATGCAACCATTATCTAAACAATTTTTTCCTCACAAGGGTTGTGGGAGAACCGGAGCCGATCTCAGATAACTATATGCTAAACGCCGAGACACATCCTGGACAGCTCACCAATTTGCCGCGAGGCGTACACACCATTCACTCACACACATGCACCTATCGACAATTTAGAGTCTCCGATTAGACTGACTTAGACTGCAGGAGGAAACTGGAGTACCCAGAGGAAACCTCAGTGAACGCAGGAAGAACACGTCAACTCTGCTGAGAAAAGCTCCGTGCTGGATTTGAACCCACAACCCTCTTGATGTGAGGCAACAGTGACACGTAGTGCACCACCATGAAAAAGTTTGTGTTTAATAAAATTTTATTATGATGCACTTTGACCCCGAGTTGCTGCTGGCTCTGGAGACAGTGCAAGACATTTTGTTTGTCCTGAGAACAAGCCAGTCTTTTCTCCTAGCTGCATTTAAATGGGTCCAGCTGTGCTCTGTGTTTTGAGCAGCTTAATGTGGGGTTCCTGTAAGGCCATGAGAGTATGTGAAGTTCAAGCTGTGTTTGCTTGTTCGAATAACGAACTCCAGCTCAGGGCCGTGAGGGCTGCAGGTACGGTGGAGATGTTTGGCACAAACGGGGAGGTAGGAGTGCAGGCGCTCAGCTCCGAAGCGATGAGGTGAAGGGGGAGGCTGAGGGTGGGCCAACGGTCAAACTGCTTACAGAGCCATTACAGTTCCTGAAGCACCAATGCGCTGCCCTCATGAAAATATCCTATAGTTATTTCTCAGTAATACTACAGTATTTTTCGCATCACTATAGTATTACCATGATTTGCATGGTATAACTAGAGTAGTATGATAGCCGTCACATTATGCCTACAGAATTACCACAGTCAACAGTACCATGATATTACTATAGTCCATACAACTGTATTGCTGTAGTTTGAATCACTATAGTATCACTATAGTAAAACTACCCTTTGGTGGTAAAAACACCATCCATTCACTACAGGATGACTGTAGCTTGGAACTATAGTGATTTCCTCTGAGGGTGTGTTCTTCAGAGGGGCCATGGAATAACAGCTTACTAACCATTTCAGAAAATGGGGTCTTTAGGATCTTCAGTGCTCTCTATCCAAATTATAGAAAATTGTCCATAAATATTTGGACAGTCTCTACCTCTCGCGTGAATTTATTTCTCTCGAATCCAACGAGCGGGTGCACAGGGCCGAAAAGCTAAAACTGTGTATCAGTTCAACGCCCTGTGGGCATATTTCACTGCATCATTCATTATGGGAAGCAAACTAACTGAAAGAACACATTCTGCCCACGTCCATTTCTCAGTCTCTTATTTCTTGTCTCCAGAACTGCATGGTTTTACTCAATCTCCCACCAAACTACGTTTTAAACAAAATCATCTAATACATCTCGAATAAGTGCGACTATTTTTGTAGTGGGAGCATCCGGGCTGTGGCCAAAGAACCAAAAAAAAAAAAAAAAAAAAAAACAACAATAACCACAACAAACAACGGGGAGTCGAGTTGCTTATTTATGAATTTATTTCCAAATGTAAACTTCACTAATTCATGCATACAAGTTAAGACAACGTTCAATATTTTACAATTTTGTTAATTTCTGTATTTGCATAGGACATGGTCACAATATATTGTCTAAACAAGTAAAAAATAATGTCATAAAAAGACAGCAGAGCAACAACAGACCAGCACATTAATATCTGCAGAATATATGGAACTGTACAACTGCAATACTTCTGACGTAGTGATTTGGTAGATTGAGAGAAAATATGTTACACTGCTGCTTGTGGCTGTAAAAATAAGGAACTGGCCAAAGGTGAAAGGTCATCAAACGGGGTAGGACTGCCAACAGAGGAGGCAGCACCTCACAGCCACTCAAACAGGCATCCCATGGCGGAGTACAAAAATAGGGAGACTTGGAAGGCAAGGTTTGTTCACGAGGAGGACAAATGTCTTGGTATCATTTGAAGTATGAGATGAAGGTAATACGGTTTTACCCAGGCCTGACCCCCCCCGCCCCACAATCAGACTCTGCGTCTCTAAATATGAGGCTGGTTACCACAAGTTTATATGTCACTGAAAGATACATGATTCCGTTGCTGACTGAGAGAAAACTGCCATCAGAAAGATTCCGACAAATGACTGAACAACGTATCCAACAGAAAAATTGCAGAAACAAAACTACAGAATAAACTCAGATGGGTGTGATTCCTCACTGTTCCATCAAACAGATGAAATCGATGTGCTTCTGAATATGAGCATGAGGCCAAAATTTTATTTCAGTAACACCGTTTTTTACTGAGTTTCCAATCTGTCTGGTTAAGGGCAGGGGAGGGATGTACTTCACTTTAAATAAGTCTACATGGTGATTGGGAATTGGTTCACCTGCATGGATTAGACCGTGCAGAGAATTTCACTGGACAAACTAGCTTCAGGGCCACAGAGCCCCAGCAATTTCCATCACAAAAGGTCCTTCTGAATGCGGAGTACAGACTGTACACTCAACTACATGAACTCAATGAGGTAGAGGCATGTGCCTCAATGTACATCACCGGACCAAAGCCTGCAAGCCCATCAGTAATCTGTGAATAAATGTACGCTGATAATGACAGCCAGAGAATAGATGTCAGGTCCAGTTATGAGCAGAATGTGATATTCAAAAGCCCAAAGAACAAATAAGTACAAGCGCTCATTCACACAAAAGCATGTGACTGCATTTGTGTTTCCACCAAAATTTGGCCAATGTCGATGATTAAACTGCAAAAACAAAACACACTGCTTTCTGACAACTGGAAGACAAACCCGCATGACCGCAGAAGAAGAAACAGCCCATGACAGATGCAGATAGCAGAGGCCAGAAATCTCAATGGAGAAATAGGGTGCTCAGCTATTGTGCAAAGTTAAAGGTTTGTGGCAAATATCTCCGGATAAATAGAAAGTTGCATTCAAACATTCATCCCTGAAGCCTTTGGTAAAAACTCCTTACAGTGGCAAGGCCTTGTGGGAAGTGACAGACGTGGCCTGTAATGCAGCTCAGGTACTGACGCACGGCAGTCATTTCAGTCACTCTCACACCTGTCCACCAGGCTCCACAGGCTAAATCCTGTTCTCTCACAGGGCCCATTTGTCCTGTCACCAGTCCTCACTCAACCATAAGCAACTGTATTAACACTAATTCTAAAAGGGAAAAAAAAAATTCATCCCATAAACTGACAAGTCAAACCAGGAAGCAGCGTTCCTAATTCCCTTTTTGGCAGGATTTGGGGGTGGGATTTGTTTGAATATGACATCAGGGCTTATTGTTTATTCGTATGTCTTCTTATTTTGTCGTCGAAGGACCAGCCTACAAATTGTGAGCGATGAGATTTCAGAAAATACAAATACATGAAAGAAGCAATTTAAAAACAAATTTAAAAGAGCAAAAGCGGAACTTGTAAAGGACTAGTACCCAGGCTATCTTATTCACAAAATCTTAAAATAAGTGGATCACAGTCTAAGTACAGTACAAGTAAAAATAAATAGATAATATTCAAACAAAGGTCCAATACATTGGTTTGATGCAAAGCAGCGAATGTGTCAAAAGCAACTGCAATCCTTTGGAGCAAAGTAGCCATTTGCTTGCAATATAGAGCTTGTTTATATTTAATATGAAAGATTTGCTACACCTGACTGCATTACATATTAATCCTACACAAAATAAAAAATTTAAGATGACAAAAATAAAACACGAATACAAAGCATTTGGAAATGCAAGGATTCAAATTAAAACTACATTTTCTTTAGTTAGATAACAATAAATCAGTTATTTAGCCAATATCAAGCCAATAGCGAAGAGTATGAACATAAAAATACTTGCATATTCAATACACATTTTCATTCAAACCTGTACATACACATAGAAATTATATATATATGATGTGTGTCCATATATATATATATATATATATATATATATATATATATATATATATATGCATACACATTGTGTCACACATACAAAACTATACATTTGTTTTGCTATGTCTTCAGATATATGGAATCTGTTCATCTTTCACTTTAATGGAATGATCATTCTGGGTCTCTGTACGTCACACAAGTCAAAGTTCCACCACACATCACTTTCAGTTCATCCCTTACACAATAACCTGTTTAAACAGTCATTACTGATATTTTTCACCATGATTAATGACAAAACAATCATGAAATCAAAAAAAAGCATAATATCATAGAACAGATCAGCCCATGGTGAAAGAGAGACCTTTAAACGCAAACGCAAAATGTACATGCATGTATAAAATACATCCCACCTCCCCTAAAAAAGAGTAGTATTTTGTCTACTAATCTGTTTTGACACCCTGATCAGTGACTAATAAAAGTTATTATATTTTTGTTTCAGTCTTGGAAAGAAAAATGTCTCTGGGACAACACAAGTGTATTATGCCAAAATGGATTTTTTAAGCCCTGTCTAAACAGGCTAAAACTCATAAATGTTTCAGCCGCAAGTTCCTCTATACTGGCACGAAGCATCGACTTGAATTTCAGACATATGTCAGCTAGCGAGCAACAAACTGAAAGGCTACCGCTCACTGCTGTGGTTTCTATGAAGATGAAACCTAGAAAATGAAAGGGGAGCAAAAAGCTTTTACATTGTTCAATATATTCTCAAAAAATGTGGGTTATTCCCTTTGTGATTTTACGTCCTCTGTTTTCGGCCGGTTGTAGATGCTGCAGGATTTACTTCTAAATTTAGGAAACAAACAGCATTCAGTGTCTGACGAGGCTGAAATACATTTATTTAATCTCAGCATTTTAGATATTTGCATCTAATGCATGAAAATTACTAGTGCCCTCCAGCCATTACAGTTGGGAGAGCAACACAAAAAGTTAAATACCGACAACATAACAAATAAAATAACCTTAACAATAACTGAAATAATAACAGTAATTTTATCTGACCTGAAAACAGCGAAAAGTATCTGAAATTCACCCCCAAATAGCACAGATTAAAAACATGAATATACCCCAATTTCATACAAATACTCACTAATGTTGATTGTTTAGTCAAGCATAGAATAAACACTGCGTTATTAAAACCAGACAGATCTTAGGCATTTTACTATGGCCTCTTTCATAATTCAAAACTCAAGTAGATCTGGTGCAAAAAAAAAAAAAAATAAAAATAAAAAACACACACACACACACACACACACACACACACACAAAAAAAACAACGAAAAACAACAGCACTAGGGCATAATTCCAACAGTTAACAGTTTTGTGATAACATGAAAGAAATCAATATGATTCCAGGAACAATTAGAAGAGACTAAAAACATTGCAATCCACCTAAACCATGTTTTGAAACATGTCTAGACTAGAAAAATGGTCAAGTGAAAGTGTAAAGTCCGAGAATTCTTGACAGAGAATTTACACCTGTTTACTGAGCAGAAAAACCCATTAGTGCTGGCATGTAGAACTACTGAAGATCTCAGCCAGAAGCTAGTAACTGTTCTAGCCTGGCATCCATTTTGAAGCCACAGGCCAACAGATTCCGTAGAGTAAATAGTGTCCGCTGGGGGGAATGCGTGACTGCGCACTGTGACCGTGACCTTGGGGGAGGGGTGCCTGGAGAGGTGATTTCCAGTTTACAGGAAGAAACCAGGTGCGTAAAACTGTCTCAGGGACTGAGTTGATGCCACAGATATTCTATTCAGCTCAGCAGATACTCAGCATAGAGGTGCTTAACATTAAGAATTCTGATTCGCTGTTTTGCGACAATCATAAAAAGGGACGAGGTCGAAAACATTCAGAGCTAAGACAGCATTGAGGACAGCACTGTAACTCATTGTTACGAACATGAGTCCCCTACAGAGAAAAGACTTGGGGAGAAGCTGAATATCTGGGGTCAGTAAATAGAATATCTGAGGAGATGTAGAGGACAGCTTTCTGCATGCCGACCCCAACTGACCTGCAGTGTGGGGATTGACTGAGGCGACAACAGGGGAGCTGTCCGTGATAAACATTGCACTGCATGTACAATATAACCGAGTTAAGAACCTGAAAAACAATAAAAAAACAAAGGTAGCTGTCCATGTATGTCTGACCAGAATCAGCCCTGAGGTAAATGTGTCTTTCTTGGATTCAAATGAAATAAGAACAAGCCTCCACATTCAAGCTGTTCCCATGGCTCTGGATAATGAAATGAGTACGAAATACTCAGATGTGGAAAAACACACAAAATGAAAACAAACAAACAAAAGAAAACACATAAAACTTCCGGAAACATCGCTAAAATGAGTGGTCCTGCTGAGGCTTTAGTTCAACAAGTGTTTCATCCTTGGAGTCAAAACTACAGTGTAAATATGAACACTGCACGCTCTAACTAGTAACTACGATATGCATATTCCCTGGGTCCCATGGGGCACGAAGTACGGCAAGAGCCGTTGTCGAGAGAGTCGGCATGGCCACACTGAGTGCGTTCGGGCCGTCGTACAGGGGGAGAGACCAAGCGTGGAGGAGGAGGTAAAGACCGACGCTGCAGTTGCTTTACAGAACTCTTTAAGTATTGCATTTCAGTCCGAATCCCGTTAAACGGAACAGGAGTTACTGTGAAACTGTCTCAGTGGTTTACCGCGCGGATGCTGTGCCAGCGGTGCAGGATATTTTTATGAAGGGCGTCTTCTCTTCGAGAGCCGGGAGGGGAAAAAGCGCGATCATGCGCCCGTTTTTTTCAGCGGCCTGGTAAAGGCGGCTCACGCTCGCTGGGGGAGAGGGGTGGCGGGTGAAAAGGGAGACAAGGCCAGCCATTCACGGGCGAACACCTGCTTCCTACTCTCTCCTGATTAACGACCCCCTTCCAGCTCCAGCTGGGCCCGGTGCCCAGCGCGGGGTGCTCCGCTTTAGGGGCGAGGGGCAGAACGTGGCCCTCAGACTGATCTGTTAAGGGCCACAGGACCTGTCTGCAGGACCCCAGAGCAGATGAGAGGTACACAGGCTTATGTAGCACACAGGGAGCACAGCACTGGCGCGCAAAACCACTTGTCCCAAAGCCAGCACTTCCTTTGTCTAAATGTGCCTGTTTTTCCCCTTTTCATGTTTATTAGGGAGATAAAGATTTTTGGCAAGCTAAAAAAACCCTTTTGTAGCCAGGAAAGAGTCTAAAAGTGGTGTCTTCATGCATTCTGCAGAGCGATTTAAATTTTACAAGGGCCTGCCCAATAAAGAGCTGAGACTTCCCTCAGCATCCCAGATGACCCACTAATGAAGAGCTGAGTTAGCTGTTAGCCAAGTTAGCCAGTATCAGCAGGAGCTTGGAAAACATTGATCACACTAGAGACAGAGACGCCTCTCGGCTAACAGACAGAGGGTGCTGCGACAGTCACATTTGGGCCCACTGAGGAAATCACGACTTAGAGGATGAAGTCCTCACCAGCATTTGCTCCAAAACACCAGAAATTGCTAATTTGTTTGTAACCCAGGAAGCAGAAACTCTGACAAAAATCAGTTGGCTTGAATTCACCAGTGGAAGACACACGTGGCAGAACTTAGCCTCTCTGACCCCCTTGACCTCCTACTTCTGCCCACTGTGAGTGACCGTTACGCTTTGCTCAGACTGGATCATGTCATTCAAGCTCTGAGGCGCGAGCTCGTCTGCCATTTCGCTGCAGAGCAGCAGGGGGGAATACCAGAACCTCTTTTCGGGAGGCCTGCTGTCTACCACAGACCTCATCCCAGCTCAGGCGGGAAGAGGCGTCCCGTCTCCTTTTGTCTCTTAAACACGGGGGGGTGGGTCCAAAGACCCTTCCATCGGACAGTGTGCCCCCTGCTAAACCCTGGCCCTTTATCCAGGTCCCCCGTCTCAGCCCTGTAAACCGGCCCCTCACAGATAGACCCATGATTTGGGCGGACAGCGATCTACCTCTTGGTTTTCACCAACCTCAGGTCACCAACCATTATCCCAACCCCCTTTGCTTTCTGTCTTTAGAACGGCTTTGATTTGGAAGCTTTCACCATCCTGAATAGGGAAAGTGAATAACCATGAGGTCTGTGCAGGATATGGGAGATATCAGGGGTACACCAGCCCTGATGTGGACTCTAAATCAGCGGTTGCAACAGTCTAAGCGCTTCAACAAACAGACCACACCTGAAGATAAAGCCAAGGAAATTTATACTTTCCAATGAAGGGGTTTGCCATGCGCTTCCATCCCAAATACCCCCAAATACAGAACCGCAGTCTTCTACTTCCTACTCCTGCTGAAACTCATGCAGTTCCACACCATTTCTATCCAGGAAACATCTGAACCCTTATCTCCCTCATCTTCAAGTTTAAATTCTTCTCGCACGGGAGGCCATGACCCCATTCCCTCATCCTCGCTGAGACAGAGTGAAAGGTGAAGGTTTACGGGCTCGACCCGCCAGACTTCTCTCCGTGACATACCTACACTTACCCTGCCTAATTCCCTTTGAAACACAAAAGCAGTTGTAGGTGGAAGCTGTGCTTGCTGAAATGTGCTCACAAAAGTCAGATTTATGATTTTGTTTGTGAAAAGAGTACAGACATAGATGTTTCTGAGTGTCATTTCCAGTCAAATAAACATTCATAGAGTGGTCCGAGTTTGACGTGCATCCTACATTGGATTGGGGGGAAAAAATAACTTAATTTATAAAAATAAAATAAAATTAAAAAAAAAAAAAATCAAACAATGGTTTTAAATGAATGTTAATCCAGTGCTAGTTTCCCTCCCCCAGTGTGAAAACTAACAAAATAAATGCAAAGAGTGCAAATCCTGTTTGGATGTAAGGCTGTTTTTCTTCGTTGCGATCATTCTTTCAAGCTAAGGAGGCCATCCCTGAGCCGGGCGCAAAATCCAACGGCGTTGAATTGCGGAGTAAAGTGATGTCTGTGTTGTGCAGTCAAGTTAAGTAGTTAAGAGAACAACTGTACTGAAATCCTGAGGTGTAGATGAGAAACCCCCCCCCCCCCCCCCCAATCCCCCATCTCATTTTATATGAAGCTGAAGGATTTTATCACTTGCATACCTGCCAATTTTTTTCCTGACTGGGTTGTTTAAATGACGGAAATAAGAATTAAATAAAAATGCGACGGATAAACCAGGTAGTCTGCCAGCCAGAAGCAATATAAAAAAATACAGACATATTGTACACTATGGAAATATTGCCACGTGTGAAAGGCTTGTTTTTTCTGTATTCAGAACTGCAGGAGAGATTGCACTACGATAGGCAGATATGTACAGTTCAGTACAGCGAGCAGAGGAGGTGCGAGAGGGACTGTGCAACACAAGAGTCGAGAGGAAAATGCAGGGGCGTGGCCTGGGGGCGGGGCTTAAGGCGAGCTGGCGGGGCTGAGGGCGGGGCTGGAGGCGTCGGAGCGGCTGTAGTCGCTGAGGGAGCCTGTGCGCACGCTGGCACCCCCATGTGGCCGCTTCAGCATGCCGGGCTGGAAGTCGGAGTGGCGGCGGGCGTGCTTGGTCAGGTGGTCGCTGCGCATGAAGCGCTTGTCGCACAGGGGGCAGCCGAACTTCTTCTCCCCGGTGTGGGTGCGGTAGTGGCGGGCCAGCTCGTCCGAGCGGGCGAACTTCTTGTTGCAGTCGGGCCAGGTGCAAGGGAAGGGCCTCTCTCCTGTGACACGGGGAAAAGAGACTGGTCAGACACTGCAAGAAAACAGGGGGCGTCAGATATACTGACACTGTCAGTGTTCATACACCCTGTGTTACAAGGACAGGGCACCCCTGACCTGGGTCATCATTAATAACAATTATCTACAGCATAATTTTTGGAATGTATTTACTCAAAATACAGCCAATGTTTGAGAAATTTCACCAACAATGACCAACAGTTGCTGTTTTATCCGCATTATGCAAAGTCAAGAACATTCTCACCACATAGGTGTGATCTTAGATCCTGAAGTGTTGAAAAAAAACAAGAACATAATTTAAAAAAGAAAACATAAAAACACAGAACCCCTGAGACACAATGGTACAGTTCCTATGGCAGCCGGTATCTCCTGAGGCCAGAGTTTCACTGGTCACTTCAGTACAGCGATCCCATCCCAACGAGTAACACTCTGTGGTTCACCCATTGACATAAAAGGGCATTGCTCTTCTTAAAAATAGTAACTTTGATAAATGCACAGTTCACTGCATGTATACAACAGCTAGACAACAGGGTGAAATGGTTCAAACTCAAGTCATACAGTCCCACATCACCCTTAACCTAACTGACTGTATCAGGTAAAATTTGTGACCGTACAGATAACGGACTAAGATCTTGCTCCTAAACACACGCTTGCCCGATATAGGCTCAGGAGAAGAAGCAACAGTCGCTGTACGTAAAGCTGGGGTCCAATCAAAACTAACCCATATATCAATATTGGCCTGGCCCTAGTCTGGCCCACATAATGCACTTTACATAGCCCAGTTCTAGCCCACATACAGCAAGAACGATGGCCCTTTAGTAGCCCAGATCTGATTTGCCGGAGCTGGTCCACACATGGGCCAGCACAGGGCCAGCTGCGGACACAATCAGCCCACATGTGGCATGCCATCGCATAAGCGGTGCCATCATTGCCAGACCTGGCCCACATCTGGTTAACATACAACTTGCCATGCCAGCAGTCGCCCAGCAGTTACGGCTTGAAGCTGGATCTGGGCCAGACCTGACTGTAATTGGGGAACCCTCCGGTAATTTCTCTCAACGAAAAAACAGCGGAAAGTCCTTTGTGCTCTCATCCATTCATCCAGACACAAGCACTCTCAATGCGTTTTGTTGAATTAGCAGGACATGCTTTGTTTCGCCGGCTGAAAGGTGTTGTTCCAACAAGAGGGGGTTGATAAAGCTTTTAAATCTTTCCTGCGGGAAACTTCAGCTAACAGGATGGAGAGGGCACAGGCAGCCGACCTTTGAGGGCTGTTCACAAGTCGTCATGAACGCCGCCACCGCTGCAGTTTATGAGTTGTGTGTATTGTCGTGCTCTGAACCCTGTTTGACCTCACACCCTTAAAATAATGCTCATCCAGACTTTCACAACCAGTTTAGACCAGATAACACTCTCACTGCCTCTAATGACCACCACAGTGACCATAAAGCTGAATAGAGGCTTCCCTGCCAAAGATTCCTCGCCAGGCGAGATGTCTCACACCACAGTCTTCGCAGTGACTGATCGGCCCACTGTATACCAGCCAACCTGCATGGGCAATGGTTTGATTCCTCAAGCTGCACCTTAGCAGCCATAATCCTTCCTCTAAAATATTCTAATATATAGTTTCTGCCTTCTAACTGTCTTAATCACTTAACAAAAAAGACCAGGAGAAAGATTGGCAGGATCTTGTTTAAAAATAAGAAGCTAGAACAAACCAGTTCAACCAGACGTCAATATGGCTACGGCAAAGATGGGCTAAGCGGAGTATGTTAGTAACATGGAGTCCAATCAACGACTATAAAACATAAAAATTATTACATACCTAAAGTTATACTAAATCATGTCCCCAAATGACACCTAAGAAGTTAGCTAGCTAGCTGCTTAGCATTCCCCAAATTCAAACAGCAAATGGGCCCATTTTCACAAATACCCATTGTAGTGGTGCCAAATCTCATCCAAAAAGAAACAGTCTGGGGAGGGGAGAAGTTTTTGATTTAACCCAATACTAATACACCTGAATCTAGTCACTACAGTCTCGAGTAAAGACCATAATTCAATCATTAGTGTTGACAGCTAACTTGACAGCCAATGTTTGGTAACTACGGGAAGTTATGTAAGCAGAGTTGCCCAGAGCAATTTAAATTTAACTATAGGGAAATACACAGATGTGGGCATAATTTGCAACTGTTAACAGTACGAGGCACAGTTTACCATTTGCCGCCCAGTTCTTGATCCTGCTGATATAGTATCTAATCACTATTATCTAGTTAACTAGCTTACATTACGTAGTAGCTAGCCTGCTAGCTAGCTTTTCTGCCGACACAAAGTAGTACAATAGCTTGCCTGCTTCCTTCCTAGAGCAGGGGTGGCCAACTCTGGTCCTGGAGAGCCGCAGTGGCTGCTGGTTTTTGGTGTCACTCGGCACTTGATTGATGTTGATTGCACACCTAACATGTCTTACCTGGTGTCATAGGTTTAAATTCAGTGAAGAAATCCAAAGTCAGAACACACTGTGGTTCTCAATGACCAGGGTTGGCCACCACTGCCCTAGACCGTACCAGGTTAAATGAGTGCCATTGGCCACATTTGTGATAGGCTCAGTTCTAAAGGAAAGCACCAGAGATCTAGAAGACAGCATTGTACTACCAGTGAGTGTTTGAAATCTGAAAATTAAGAATTTACTATAAACAATTGTCCAGGTTAAAAATATTTAAATTAACATGGATACAATGATTGCACCATGCCCTCTCCTCTGTCTGTAAATACCTTTCTCAATGGTGAAACTAACAACAATAACTATACACTTTATTCATACAGCACTTTCATACAATAGATGCGACTTAGAGCACTTCACAAATGAAATTCATTTAAGCATGAATTATTTTGGCATCTTCCTGGGGTCAGGAATGGCTGTACCTTAATTGGCAATATCTCTGAGGTGCAAGAACATCACTTTAGTCACTTTCTTTACATGGGACTGAAAACTTAATTCATAGTCTAAAATAACACCCAGACTTGTTACTTATGGCTTATGGTTTGATCCAGGGAGTCAGATTAACCAAAGTTCTGAGCAATATACCCCTTTTTGGGGTAATCTAGGCACTGCAGTCAAATACCACTAGAGACATCGCAGCCGTCTCTCTGAGCTTTGACAAGACATACATTTGCGCAATGTTTAAGCCTGTCAAGCATGCGGATTACATGGATATTTGATCAGTCATTCTGTGATGAACATTAACTACTACAGGCAGATCCACTCCAGAGCTCGTAGAAAGTAATTAGTGAGTTCACAGGATGCTCTCTGACAGTGACTGCTTAGGGGTGACCTTTGACCTCTAGGAGATACAACAGCAATGACCTCAGGCAGAAAGGCTTAGAGCAGCTAAGCAAAAGTGACCTCACCACTACATAAGAATAAAAGATTTGCAAGTCCTGCAGTTTCATGGGTCACTGACGACGGAGTGACTTTCTCACTGGATCCATGGGCTTAAATGGGCTCGATGTCCATGAGTGAAAAGCCAATGGTAGTCAGTGAGGACATCTACCACATACTGCATTCAACAGGAGGGACTGTGATTGGTCTAGGGAGAGGAGGGCCAGGCAATAGGATGAAAGGATAGATGGGTCATCATGTTAGCACAGCACAGCAGGCTGAAGAGCAATAGGCAGGATTAGCAGGGACCGTCGTTGTCGTTGTTTCTCGATGCCAAAGCACCCACAGAGGTTTCCACCGTGGAAAAAAGCAGTTCACACATAGATCTGTCACAAACCCATATCCATGGATCCAGTGGCAAGGTTTTAAAGGAGCCAAACATTTGCTGGTTAAGTGGTTAAGCACATATCCCCATGTGCAACACTTCACTGCCTACGGCGAGCGCAAGAATTACCAGCATCCTTCAGTGTAAACGAGCAAAACAAGACGTGATAAAATATAATCATTTATCCTCATGATCCTTCATTGAAAATATTCGCAAAAATCTAACTCTTAATTGAAGAAACATAATTTAACAAACCTTTAAATTGCCATCATGAAACAAACATTCTCATAATTATTGACTGCCGTTAAATGAATACTTTATGCAGCCTTCCTTTGCCGAGATAATTGTTATGAGTCTCGTCCTGTAGTGAGGCGGTAGGTTACCAAGGGATCGGAGACCATTCATTCATACAGAGTCTCTCAACATCCAACAAATTGCGACGTCGACACCTGGGGACTCTAGATCATCCCATTTACTTTCTAATGGGTTTAGGTGGAGGGACTGCGATGGCTATAGCAAAACCTTTATTCTGCAGTCAATGAGCCATTTTTGTGTAGATTTTGAGGTGAACTTCAGATCATTGACCAGCTGGAAGGTCCGACCACAGTCCATTTTAAGCTTCCTGGCAGAGGCTGTCAGGTTTTCATTTAATATCAGCTGGTATTCAACGGAATCCAAGATATCATGTGTCCTAACAAGATGTCCAGGGACTTCGGAAGAAAAACGGCATACAAAATCAAACTTTCACCACCATACTTGACAGTGGGTATGAGGTGCTTTTCAGTACTATACTTCTGTCTTTGCTGAACCCACCTTTGATGTTTGCTTCCAAAAAGCTCTATGTTGGTTTCACCTGAGCAAACGACTCAGTCCCACTGAAAGACTCAGTAAAGTCCGGCAAACTGTGGGCGCTTCAGTTTTTTGCTAATTGATAGCAACCCTCCCAAACAACTCGTGGTGATGTAGATGGCATCTGATGGTAATTTTGGAGACTTTCTGACCCCAAGTTCTAACCTCTGCACTCCTCCAGCTGTGATCCTAATAGAATCTTTGGCCAGTCGAACCGTCCTTCTCATGGTGCGTGGGGTCAGTGTACGGTGTACACGCATTCCCTTCCAGATGATTCTTAACATTTCTTATAGCTTTTAACTTCCTAATGATTGCATGATAGTGGAAATTGGTATTTTCAGCTGCTCAGAAATTGTTTTAACATCCGTTTCATGATATGAGCAACTTAAAAACTTTCCTTCGCACATCACTGTGATCTTAGGTCTTTCCTGTTGTAATGAACGACAGAGAGAATTTCGCCTTCGTCATCTCATGTAGACTCCCCAGTGAAACAGAAACTCGTGGTTGACCAATTAAAAGTTCAACGTCAACATTTTTTTCTTTCAATAATTCTACTTCAACAGAAAGGTAAGGTATTTGAAAATATTTTAAGTGAAGGATTAAGAGGACAACATTTCTTCACAGCTTGATTTAGCTCATACTCACCAATCACTTTTGAGGGCGCAGTACAGTCACTGACAGCACAAGTAATGATACCCTTCTCTCCTCATACAAATAAACATTGCCATGATAAGAACAATATCAACCAGATGTCACAATACACACTGGTACTCCTTTCTAAAAGTAAATCATTCAAATAAATTCAGCATGGGGTGGCAAAAATGCTCCCCAGTTATTTTCCCCTTCCTTATTTCCCCATCGGTTATTGCCCGACAACAGAAAGAGGTGCAACTGTACACACAAAGATGTTCCAATCCTTAGTCTGTTTCTGCTGCACAGCATTAATGGTACATGTTTAAGTAGTAAAACATTAATTTGCACCGGCCACCACCTGCGAGACACTTGATATACTGCATAAAACCGATAATTACTAAAGCTATTTTAGGAGAATCTGTTGTTAAAGGGTAGGCAGCCAGCTAGGTTAGCTAATACACAGAGGAGCATTTGGAACTGGCCTCCACTGTCCCTTTATGCCTCCCCATAAGGCCCTGGTAGGGCAGAGAGCTCTGATGCACATACTACACGCAGCCACAGAAGAAGAGAAAACAAGCTGCTCTATCAAGCCCCTCCCCCCACCCCCATTGCTAGGATACAAAGTCAGTGTGATCAGCAGGCAAAGCTAGCCCACACTCCCATAGTGTGTGTGTGTATGCGTGTGCGTGTGCGCATGTGTGTGTGTGTGTGTACTAAGACAACCTCAGAGGAGACAGAAAGAGAGTAGGGATCCCAGTGGAGTCAGGGGACAGCATGCAAGTTGACAAGCAAGCAAACAGGCACACACACACACACACACATGAACAGACATTCATTCACATAAAAACACAGACACACACACACACACATTCAAAACCAATAAAACACAGACACACATATACAAACGCACATGCATATAACAAAAAATGTCAGCACAAACACATAAGCACACCTCGTGCATGCAGAAAGACACAATGATTAACAAATGCACGAAACATGGAGCACTCACACGGTCAACTGAGATACACAGCGCGTTTGCACACAAACACACCCCCACGGTGCACGCAAAAGCATTCACAACAAGGAACTACCCAAACCACACACAGCACAGTAAATACACACAGAATAACATACACACAGAAATCCAAACAAACACGGGGGGGTCACATGTTTGCTCCCATTTAAACATCCTGGATCACAGCTATAAATACAGCGTGTGGAATGTGTCAGATTATAATTGCTAACGGAGGAGAGGATCAGTAGGGCTCATTGACATTTTTTCTCTCCCTCTATAAGCGGGTTTATTTTTCAGACAGAACCCGATCGCGGTGTGAGCTCAGAGGCTGATTAATAAAAGAGGGGCCTCTGGCGTCAGGGTGCAGCGAGCACAGCGCATTTGAGCCTTTATTTAAGCACACGCTGAGACGCCCTGACAGCGGAGCCATCCGATACAGCGCCATCAATATTTCACAGGGCACCAGAGGGGGCGGGGCCAGACCTGCACAAGCCACTGACTGAAGCACCTCAGTACCCAACCTCAAAAATCACCCAAGTGTGCATCAGGAAGAGAAATCAAATCAGAGCAGACCAGAGTAATCGCACAGGAGTCCAGGCAAATCATTTTGATTAAACACTTCCTGGACTTCAATGTTTACACTGTTAATTTATCTACAGGAGCATCGAAATAGGGGCCATACGGGCTCAGCAGCACTGCGTTAACAATCACTGCCGATCGGTTCAGTAGCCTATCCGGTAGACAAGGTGCAAATTGTCAAATTCTATGATTGAAGGTGGGGAATTAAGGCATTGTGGTAAAATGTAGCTAACGTGCTACATACACCTTCTGTTTGGATTGCTAAGTGGTTGGATTAAGAGGAGTTAAGTAACTTTTATGCACAGTGCAGGTTTGGCGCCATTCTGCCCAATCAGATCAGCCCTTTTCTTTCCCTTCAATACCACTTCATCAAGGCCACAGGCTCGCCGCTTGCCGATAATTTCTACTTGCTTGAATTACTCGTCCAGGAGCTGCAGTTGTCAGATGCATAATTACAGAACCTCAAAAACCTCCACAGGGAAACACTGTTGCCAAAATACTACATGAAAGAGGAGCAGTTTTCATCTTAACTGGACAAAAGCCTGAAGTTACAGATCGTTGCTTTTTTTACGAATGGACTTTGCAAGTGGCACAAATTATTTATAAGGTGTACTCCTTTGGATGTACAATGTTAAAGCATGACACATGCTCCCTGCTTAAGCTAATTTCATTTAATTCATGCTCTACATTTAACTTGTTCACTGTAGCTAGGCAAACCCACGAAAATACAGTATCTAAATTATTTATACGTTATCAAGGTAATGATCTGGTACATCGAGCATCTTCTACCCCCACAATAAATTATGCTCCATTTATAAAAAACGAAAACGCTGACAAAATTATACAAAAGAGATATGGCACACTCTGAGGTTTCTTTAATGAAAGAATATGTTGTAAATGATAAATCATAGATGTGCTCCAATATCCATATTGCTCAGTCATAACGGAAAGGATAGTAGTATAATCGCTATCATCATGGCATATCCAGGGCAGTTGATACTGCGCAGTCTTCTTTTCAAATACACCACACCTGACAGGGAAAAAAACACATATTTTTTTCTAAAATGCAAAACAAAATGGAAGAAACACGTCATCGACGCAGAGGTTTGGAGCCTCCTCTTTCGCCGAGGACCTCACCCCTGCGAGGGGCACAAACCCTGTTGATACAGCAACGCTAATGGAGATACTGCAGACCACAAAACTACAAACTTACCCAGATAACATAAATAGAAAAGGGCACTTAAATAGGTTCCAGTGTTTCCACCACTGGCATTCAAGTAAGCAATGGGAGGCCATTTTAAAATGCCTGGGTAGACCTGGGTAGGTCTGCTGCGCTTCAAAACAAGGTCAAATACAGGATGGGTGACAGATGAGCGGTAATAGGCTATCTGAGGAGGGAGGGGAGGGGCGTCACGAGGGCGGACACCAGAAACATGCGCTCGCACATACACACGCACGCGGCAATGCGTCGGCACAGCGGGCAGGCGGGAAGGGCGTAAGGACTCGCTAACACAGGACCCCTTGCCACGCAAGGCGCCCGGCCCAAGACTCCAATTCACACATGACTTCAGCGAGAAAAAAAAAAACATCTGCAGCAATACCCTATATTTACGGTTCCTCACTCTGATTACGGACCCCGAATGCTAATTACACAGAGAGCATCTGTCAAAAAAGTATCATGAATTGGTTTTGGTTGTGTAACACGGAGGAGGTTGTCTGGTACAGGCAGTGCTGTTATGTAAGGAGAACTCTTTGTTCTAGAGACGGCAGAAGGGAGGCACGGAGGTGAGGTGGGCTGGGTGACACACACGGCAGACGCCTCGCCTCTCCGCGACTCTTCTCGCTTCACACCTCACCGTTTTTTACATCCTCCTCCATTCACACACTTCCATACGGCCCCGTTCTTTACACGCAACTTATTCTAATGTCGTACCTTAGTATTTCACACAGCTTCAAACCAGACTCGTGTTTCCAAATCCTACTCTCGACATGTTTCACATCTGCTCTTTTCATGAGCAATATTTTTTCACATTTCAACACCGTGTAATTTTTTTTGAGCATTAATAACACTGGTTTTTGATCACACGTTTTTACATCCTACTCCACGACTTTCAACAGATTTCACGCCTCTCTCATTATTACTCTGACTCATTTCTATTCACGTTTACACCTCACTCTTACTCACATCCCAGTCTTCCTACATTCATACGCATTACTTTTTTTAACCATTTTTTTTTTCTTGTTAACACGTTTTTGTACCCAACCTTTTTAACACCCAACTCTTTAACACATCTAACTATTTTTAGACGCTGCTCTCCTCTTACATCATTTTTACACCCAAACCTTCTCAGAGTCTGAGCACGCTTGTGTAAAGCAGCGCACAAGAATAGTAGGCAGTGATGTCAGCAGAGGTTGGGCAGAAGCCGACAGCACGCAGAGCGGGACCAGCCTCTCTCTCGGCCCGGGAGCAGTAATTACGGAGGCATCGGCCTGCCTCTCGCTTCCGCTGAACACAGTGACCTACTTACCCTGGTCGGCGGTTATGCCCGGCCTGCGTACAGTAATGTGCTCCCAGCCCGAACCCCAGCACCAGCCTGAGCGCCGGTGCGATTACGTCACAGTTAGTTAGGTTATGTAAGCGCCGCGCATCTGTGGCAGTGGGTCAGCGAGCAAGACCGCGCCCCAGCTCTCTCCGTTTCGCCCTGTCCCTCTCTCCCTCCCTCCATCCCTCTCTCTCTCTCTCTCTTTCGCATTATGTCCTTCTCTGTGCGTCTCTCCCTCCATCTTCATCTTCCTCCCTCTGTGATCCCGAACGTCAGATCAGGGTGTCAGTCAGATTAAGATGGAGGGGAGATGAGCAGCAGGTTGATATCTGAGACAGCGCCAGACCACAGAGGGACTCTAACCACCCAGCCCCACAGGAGGGGAGTTCGCTCGAAATCACACGTCCATCTGGGCCACAGTGAGACCCAAACCCTGGCAGGGGGGAGCTGGGGGTGTAACTTCAACCACCTGTTAGCAACAGATACATCAGCGGCGATCTGCGGCAGCCAATCATCCACAGGCTGCTACGACAGTCAGGACTGAGGTGAGACGCTTACGTAAAACCTGCTCTTATCACTATAGGCAAAAAGGGGCGGGAACAAGAAGATAACTGACCAAACACCTCAAGATAAGCCCTTAGAGACAACCCCAGTGGACGAATCCCAGAGGGAGAGGGGCGGAGTCACATACAGTCAACGTTATCTGCCTAAGAAGCGGGTTAACCCAGAGGTCACCAGCATTCAACTCAAGTCTGGCTCAAGACATCAAAACAACAGCGAATGGAAACCCAAGAAGAGGATGAACCAAAAGTACACTGTGGGTGTGTGTGGGGATGGGTGTGTGTGGGGATGGGTGGGTGTGGGGATGGGTGGGTGTGGGGATGGGTGTGTGTGGGGGTGGGTGTGTGTGGGGATGAGTGTGTGTGGGGATGAGTGTGTGTGGGGGTGGGTGTGTGTGGGGGTGGGTGGGTGTGGGGATGGGTGTGTGTGGGGGTGGGTGGGTGTGGGGATGGGTGTGTGTGGGGGTGGGTGTGTGTGGGGATGAGTGTGTGTGGGGGTGGGTGTGTGTGGGGATGGGTGTGTGTGGGGATGGGTGGGTGAGGGGATGGGTGTGTGTGGGGGTGGGTGTGTGTGGGGGTGGGTGGGTGTGGGGATGGGTGTGTGTGGGGGTGGGTGTGGGGATGGGTGGGTGTGGGGATGGGTGGGTGTGTCAGGGGGCCGACTCCTCACAGGGCTGTAATTTAGTTCCCGCTGCCAAAGTTTAGGACTCTCCCCGCAAGCCAACCAAAGGCCAGACGTGGGTTTCTACTGCGGGTAATGAGACCGTAACGAGCTGCTCGGGGAGGCTTCTCATTACGCTAATCACTTAAACAGCGTTTACCCCGTGACATCACTGCACAAATTGAGGAAATGCAGAAAACGGAGACACAGGACTGAGTTAAAGGGGAATAAAACTGGACGGAGAGAGAGGCAGACCACAATAAGGGCGCATTGAGACAGTTTACTGTTCACTAGGGCCGGGAAATAACTTGATTTCAACAAATTACATCAGATTCATCGTATCCTGCACAAAGCATGAATTGCAACAGCGAGTTATGATCTCAAAACAAGCACAGGGGACTGGTGACCGTCAATCAAATGCCAATGCCCATCACCCACACATCACTCTCCTGGGTAACGCACCCGTGGGGTGTGCCGTCCACAAAGCTGCTTTGGTTAGTTAAAAATCTCGATTTAATTTCAAGTCTGAACACCCCAACTACACAGCTAACTGACAAGCAGTGTGGAGGCTCAGCGCAGATTTGAGCCTGAAAAACATGTTGGTGTGAAGAGGCGACCAGAAGGGCCTCTCCGGTCATTCTAAACCCTTCTCTGGAAGAGGGGAGACGGTTATAAAAGCATCACATGGGTGTCACTCACTGCCTTATAAGACCAGTTATAGCACTAAATCTCATAGGCCTAATGCTACAACTGTCCATTCAAAGAGTAGCGCATGACTGATGTGAATTTCAATCAATCAATCTTCATACTAAATCTACAGAAAACACATTATGCAAACATTCCCCACCCATTCCAGGGGAAAATGGACCCTTCCAGCCCAAGGTCTCAGTATCTCTCTGTGGTTCAATATCCTGGGATGAGGAGGGGGTGAGAGGCGGGGCCAGTCAGGCTGGGATTAACGGCGAGCATGTGCAGCAGTCAAAGGAAAACGAACCCACTGACCCATGAGCGACGTCACTACACCACGCTAACGCAAGCGCGCGGGAGAGGAGCGCCGCACAGCTCAGTCAAAGCCCTCCGGAGCTCTCTGCGGTTGTGTGTGTGTAAGCATGTGTGTGCGCGTGTCTATGTATGTGCACGTGTGTGTGCTCGTACGTGTGCATGCGTGCATTTTCATGCGCTAGTGTAAGCACAAGTAAGTTTGTGCACTAGTTCAAGCATGTATACATGCATGCTTCTACAGTCATGGGGGTATGTGTGTGTGTGTGTGTGCGTGCGAGTCTGTTTATGTATGCGCATTATGGTCTGTCTATGTCAGGGGTCTCCAGCCTGGTTCCTGCAGAGCGACCATCCTGTAGATTTCTGCTCCAACCCTAATTCAACACACCTGATTCAGCTCATTAGCAGCTCGTCTGTAGCTGGGAGAGCAGGTGTGGTTTGCTTTGGTTGGACTGATAACCTTCAGGATGGTGGCTCTACAGGAACTGGGTTGGGCAGCCCTGGTCTATGTGTTTGTGTGTGTTTGCAGTATGTGTGTGTATGTATGCGTGTGTGTGTGTGGTGAGTGTAAGTGTTTGTGCTTATGTGTGAGTGTGTGCGCCTGCAAGTGTGTGCGCGCACATGTGTGTGTATTCAGCGCCGCCACAGCCCTGGCGCAGCATGCTAAGCCAAATGGACCTGCCACACACCCCGCTGCTCAGTGTGCAACGCCCTTTCCAGGGCTCCGAGCTGGGCTCCACGCTGCCCTGCATCCTAATGAGTGCTCTGTGATCCCCATAACTCAGCCACACACACCCCCCCTCCGCCACACGCAGAGGAGAGGAGCCACACCTCACATCAGGCTCCAGATTCCTTAGGAATAAATGCGCTTTTGCCCGACAGCCTGCGGAGCGGTA
The DNA here is from genome assembly GCA_029721435.1 of Gymnothorax reevesii. NCBI lineage: Eukaryota > Metazoa > Chordata > Actinopteri > Anguilliformes > Muraenidae > Gymnothorax > Gymnothorax reevesii. Next base: position 62,599,782 of record CM056588.1, on the reverse strand, counting down.
CAGAGCACGCTCGGCCTGCACGGAAAACGCTCTGTGCTCGAGCTCGCTGGCGGGAGAACGCAGCCCTTTATTTATTTTTTTTAAACGCCTTTTTGTTTTTTCTCCGCGGTTAACTGAGGACACGGAGGCAACTGAAGCAGAGCATTTGGGATTGTTTTTAAGAGCAGGAGCGAAGCGCCAACTCAACGTGCACGATCCGTCGCTACTCCCACCCAAACCCGCCTCATGTGTCGCGCTCCGGTGAATAATATTAAACAAAAACAAGCGTGGGGAACCTGCTCTGAACTCTCAACCCACAATTTAAAGCGATCGTGCTTCGCAATGTTAGCACGACGATACCAAAACGAATCCCCCTGAAAATCGTGACCCCACCCGCTGTAACTGCGGAGACTGGCAGCACTGGGGAGGGGGGCAGGAAAGATCTCGCCTCTGAATGAGAAGTTGAAGCGCAAAACGCCCCCCCCCCCTCCACCCGCGTCCGCCTCCACCTCCCCCATCTGCTGAATGTGTCCTTTCTTCAGCTGTGCGGTGAGATACCAGCGGCTCAGAAACGAGAGAGAGCGCAGGCTATCCGCTTCATTACCTTACATAAAATATACACACACGTACATCGTCACTCACACACACACAACACAACATGCACACACAAACACACACACACACACACACGCTCCATACACCTGACGGCGAGCTCGAGGACAGCAGTATTCCTTTTTCTCCCGGCGCTAACAGGGCCGTGTTTGTGAGGACAGCAGCATTTCTTCATTCACAAAGTGCTCCTGCAGGAGAGGTTAGCGCTCAGCATGCTAATCCCACACGCGCAGCTGAGCAAATGACCTACGCCAGCCCGGGGCACTCCCTGCTTCTCCCACCGACGCGGTGCTCAAAAACGCGCATACACACGCGCAGACGTGCGCTAGCGTATGCGCAGATACACTCAAACATGCACACAGGAAGAAATGTGCACAAACACACACACACACACACACAGGCACACACACGCAGATGAGCAGAGATGCACAAAGATGCACACGAGCGCGCACGTATGCAGGTACACCCTGGCCGAACACACGCAAAGACACACAAACACTAGTGCGCGCGCGTGCACACACACACACACACACACACCCCCCCTATCGCACTCCAGGCTCAAGGTGCATGATACACACTCTCTGCTGCTCTGCGTAAGAGGGAGGGAGGGGGTTCTCGCCCAGCTGGAGGTTAAGGCACCGCCTCCTGATCCCTCTCTTCCTGCCCGCGGTAACGGACACCCTCCGAACCGCCTTCCACAGTCGAGAACCGCCAACTGTTCCGCCATTATTCCTCTCTGACCCGCAGTGGGGGACGGGTGGAGAAAGAGCTGCTTTCTTTAAGCTGAGGCGTACCCCGAGTGCGTGAGACCTATTGTGTGCCAAAAGCAGTCACACATAATCCTGAACCAGACTCTAATTCCAACAGAGACGCAGAAAAAACCACTCTCACTCTCTCTCACACACAAGGAGTTAGAGCTGAACCAACAACCTATATTACATTCCGTTGTCTCACACACACGTAAATGTGCGGCAGAGTCCTTAGTTATTTGGACAGTGGCAATTTTGTAGGGTGGAGCGCGTGGTCAACTCCATGTGGACGTAAATAGACTCTTTTCAACAAGTCGCCACATGAGAGGTTTTCAAAAGCTCAAGATATTTACATTATTTTAAAGCATTTGAAAAAAGATTTCGGCGCCCTAAGTATCTGGACGGTGATATGTTTTGTAAAGGCTCCATTTCCTACACGACAGGCTCGACATGGAGATTAACACTCTCAGTTTTAAGAGCAGCCTCCTCACCTGCTTCAATTTGAGCTGATTTACATCCGCATGGAGCTGACCATGCGCTCCACCCTACAAGTCGCCACGTGATAGGTTTTCAAAAGCTTTGATTTTATTTCATTGTATCAGCGAGCGGTAAATGCTGCCTTCAGCACTTTAAGGGTTAAAGAATGCAGTTTCTTTTTTTGAAGGGGGGATACCGTATAAGAGGGTGACTGTGACTTCTCTACACCATATTCGACAGGATACATCTGTCATGCCAGGAAAGAAACAGTCTGCGCCCGAGAAGATGGCGTTCCCCAACTCTTGCTAAAATTCTGACCGGGAACCAAAGAACGGGATGCCCAGAGAGGGGGGAGGTCTGTGGAAATGACCCCCAAAGGAGGAAAACCGGAAAATGTGTTCAACACCCAGGGCTGGACAGGAACTCTGTGAGAGGAACCATTCAGCCAAACACACGACCCATAAAAGGATCGATGACACCATTTACAATGTGCCAACTATTATTAACAACACACTTTTTCATTAGCCATTTATCTCCACTGTACAACCAGTGCCAAAGCCTAGCAGGTTTGAGCCGAAACATGGTTTGCGCTTCAGGAGGATAAACACGTATAAATGTTTTTTTTTTCCTTTTTAATCTTGCGCAGTGAGGCAGTTGCACTGATGTAGCTTTAGTTCCGTACACGGGAGTTGGCTGCACAGAAGATGCATGTTCAACGATTTGCTTGCATGATATTGATAGAAGATTCCACAAACCCTTAACTTTGAAGCAAAGTTATACTTTTATATTCAGTTCTATACTGCTAGCTGACAAGGCTAACTGGGCTGTAGAACTAACTTTAACTTGCATTATTCAGCAAAATGTAGTAAAATATAGTTTTAGCATGATTGTTCAAGCTAAATAAACAGCAAACGAAAAATCTGGCAGCCACAAGTGTCTATGGAGCCTAAAAAAATGGAAACGAAAAAGAGGGACAATTTTTTTTGGAGGGAAAAATCTATTTTTCCTCTCCTAACTACTTCTCAGTATTTCGCGCCTCCCACACTTCCATACTTTTTCTGATTTGGCCAGAACAAGCGGCAAGCAGGTAAATATACTAAAAAAAGAAATAACTTTTATATTCAGGTGAACCCAAGTACAGTAGAAAGATTTATGAAGGACGTTTGGCTGAGGTCGAGCTCTGCAAGGATTACAAGGACCTGGCTCAGCAGTAAGGAGCTAAAAACTGTCCTCGGGGTCCGAGAAGCCGGTACGGTTCTCGGATGAGTCACCACCTGGATCGAGGGGTCAACTACGAACTGCAACTCCCCGTATCTCCGGCAAAGGGGGAGAAAGAGGAAGAGCGCATTAGCTGAAGCCCAAAAATAACAGCCATATTAGCAGGAAAATTCTGAGCATAAATCTCTGAAAAAAGTCGGGGGGGGGGGTTAGTGTTTAACTTTTTAAATAACTCTTCATTCCCATTTTATACTTCACCCACATCGAGAGGTTATTCGCTCGTAATATTTCATCCGACACCGTGGTTGAGAAGGCGACAGGTTGCACAGCTACAAACACCAAACACGGAGACGTCCCTTTGATAAGGAAGTAAGGGGAGGATGGTGGTGGGGGGGTCTGAGTGCAGGCCAGGGTGGAACATCTCCCGAGGAACCCTCCGGGATAATGAGGACAATAAAAGTAACAGACTGTAAAGTATGCCATTATGGCCTTTGTCTACTGTACAAGTGGGGAAGTAATGGCTCCTTGTCATGATTAGAGGCAAAATTTCCCCCTGCTTGGGTCGTGGGAGGGAGGGCAGACCTCCTCTTTGTGTTTAGGCGGGGAGGCTGGAGATCGCGAGGACCGGCGGAGCACACTGTGAAAAGGATGTGACTTAATGAGCCCGTCAACGGGCCACTCATGTAGCATTGAGCTGCCAGCTTACATTAACAGAGCCACAGCATGCGTGGAACTGCACGTTACCCCCGCGCTTGTGTGGCAGATTAAAGCCCCGTCACGACAAAAACAGAAACAAAACTCTGTAGCGGACAAAGGCATTTCAGCTTAAATACGTCATGCAACGCTAGTTCTGCAGCCTACGGTTTTTTTTTTTTTCTAACCACACCAACAGCCAGCGCCTACTTGCGTGGTTTGCTTCGCATGCAAACTAGGCTGCAAATTCTGTCTTTAAAAAAAAAAAAAACACGTCAGGGAGCAAATTAAGTGGGCACATCCAAACAAGCATCTTCAAAAGCTGTCATTTAGCAGCTGCCGTCCTCTGGCTCAGCATATAACTGAAATTCTGTTGTTTACATGCACTGTAAATTCCCGGCGTCAATTTTTGACAATACCCTTGTTGCTTCTGATACCACAACAAAGTTGCCTCCATTTTGTGTCTAAGCTCTCAGGTCTGTGACACAGGTCCCACTTTAGACACATACTGTACTTCTGCGCCCCGGCTGACGACAAGCCCCAGTGCTTCTCCACTCCCAGGCCCCAGCTTGTGGCTTCATGCCCCCCGTTTTTCCAGCAGCTTAGCGCAGGGGCTTTGAGTCCTGCGGGGACCCCACCTCCTCTTTCCTGTAGATCAGACAAAGCTGTCTGGTAACCTTAGACCCTAACCTGCCGCAAGCAGCCAGAGCCGAAACAGAATTCGCCATAATGAGCCATTTGTATTCAGCACGAGTTGCGCCATCTTGCGTGGCTCTCCCCCCAGCCAACACCCTTCCTGCTTCAGTGTCACAAGAAAAACATAAAAACAGGCCCCAGGAGTCTCCACACACACTGTTTTATGACACAGAAGGTGTCTGTTTTTGTCTGCAGTCTCATCTGTTCAGCAGCCTCACTGTTCCCAGGCAAAATTTCCACCGTTGAGCCTTTCTATTCTCTCGCTAAAGAATAAAAGACCACAAACCCACAAACTTTGTATGCAGGCCACCATTATACCAGCAACAACCAAAAGAGCTGCATAAACTAATCAGTCAAGGTGATCTGAAATATGAACTATTCATTCTGTGTTTGCTCAATGACCATGACCAAAAAAAAAAAACTCTACGCGAGTGTACATAACAGTGAAGCTTGTAGTAGAAGCGGACATTGAGACTGAAGGGAGACAGTACCGAGAAGCTCGTATTTCTAAATGCGTATCACATTTGGGCAATGAAGACTATTAGATAATGAAGACATCTCCGCAGAACCCACAGAGCCAGCAGTGCCATAACAAAGATATGGTAATTTAAACGGCGCACAAGGCACAAGGCAATTTTCACAGCCCGATAAGTGTACCGAGAGCATCACAGATAACTTTTGTAACTGCGTGCCCATAACAGGCATTACATTAATCCTTCTAAATTAAGATGGGGCTTAAATTGAGGTCAAGATCTAGGCGAGGGAGATCTTCAAAAAACATACTGAAGTAAATGCTGACTCCAGACTTCTGCACCCAAGTCCCATAAAACTGATTCTAAGTGCTGAACTCTACCACAAAAATCAAATAATATCTTTTAACTGTTGAGTTGCCAAGAGGTTAACAGCACCTCAGAGTGTGGCAGGATCACTACCAGCTAATCAGAAAGTTTAAATTCCATTACAACACGTACTCCAAACTTCAATCAACGTGCAAGCACAAGATGGTCAAGCAGCTAATCACCTGTATAGTGGCAGAATGACTTTAAATGCATCACAAATAAACAGCACAACACAGCTATTTCTACAGAATTAAACTGCACCACTTCTGGAAGCAGATAGATGTGTGTCTCTTTTCAGGCCTGATTCCAAGGCCAAAACCCAGACGTAACCACCACTATTATTTCATGAAGCCCTAAAGTAGAGTGCGCAAAGCTCTTTTGCTCATCACTGCTACAGAATCTCCAAGGGCAACTATAGGGGGCCCTCAGGGGCGGAACTGCCATTTCTCCACCTGTGTAGGCGCTAAAGCTGAAGTTCTCTCTCCCAGTTTTCTCTGGCTTCTAGGAGGACTGAATACTGTAGCCCACAGGTCCCCACTGATGTCTCAGGACGGGCCCTGCGGCCCTGAACACCACTCGAATAATCCCATGTGAGGCCCTGTTAGTTTCAATGATGCTACTCCTCACAGCGGAGCTGGCACTAACCCTGCTGCCCAAAGAGCAGTTGTTGCTATCTAAGTCTCTACAGCAAAGATATCATGCGATCTGAAAGTACTTGAAGAGTTAGGCAATTTTGAAGGGCTGTGATTGCTTCATGGTTCACTCATATGGATTTATAAACTCTTAAGGCCTACAGTCCACACTTTCCAACTGAGGGCAGTTACATCCTTATGCCCAAAACCCTGCTGGATTAATAGCCATTAAAAAATTGTGATACTGTCCAAATAATTATGAAACGTTCTGTTCAGTCTCTCACGGACAGCAGGATTGAGCAGCAACACAAGCAGCTCAGTTCAAACCCAACCTTGACTGTCTAATTAAACGAAGAGCACGGACCAGAGAAGCAAAGAAAAGGGTGTTGAAATTCCAGATGTTCAGTGTGAGGTTTGATACGGAATTAAAAATGAAGCAGTGCGGCGCCCATTAGTGCAGTGTCAATGCAAAACCTGCCAGTTCGGAACCAGCCAGTACAGCTGCTCTCGACGTTCTCAAGATTTCGCACCAACCGCTCAAACAAATAACCTCACACTCAACAATGCACTTCCTTGGGTCTACAGCGGGATGCCAGCCAAGTCTGAAGTCGATCGGATGATAAGTTGCAACGAAAATTGGAAGCCAGGCATAGAACACAAATACGTACGTTCAGAAAGACAGAGACATCTCCATTTACTGTAAGATTACTGTTTCTATTTGCAGTGCGATGACTGCTTTCCCCCAACATAGTGAAAAGTTTTCTTCCATATTTTCTCTTGGGCTGGGGAGAAGGCTGCATTGCCCCAGGTATTTAAAGCTGCTGAGTAACTGATTCTGACTTTCTACAGTGGAAAAGAGTGAGTTTCTTCTTTCCACTGATTCCCATTTTAGCATCAGAAAGCACCAGCAGACTCCCATCATCACCCCCTCCTACCCTCGTATGTGGAGTCATGCCTCTGGGCTATTTTGACTACATATGACAGACATATTTGCCGTTATTCCTGCAGTCAGTAATTATTACTTTGCAGCAATTACCAAGCTCGAATGGAGCCAATGCCCTTGCTCGGAAAATTCCATCTTGCCAGACCCAGGGTGATTTTTATGACTCTGTTACCCATTTTCTATCTTCTCTCCAGTTCACCCGGCTGCCCAACAAATGCCGCTATATGCCGAGCAGGAGCACAAATTCAAATTTGCACAAGGACATTTGGATTTGCATTGCTGCAAACACATCTCTTGTCCTGGGAAACAGATCTATGTAATGTACTTCAAGAACACATCATGTCTGAAGTATTATTGGTAGCTTTTATTGTTACCATTATTTAACTATATGCCAATCCTCATTCATTTTTTCACGTTGCAAATGTGCACTATTTTTGCTCTGTGTGAACTCATATGTATGAATACTTGCGCACATGAGCAGCCAGAATGTGTATTTTAGGTAGGTATAGAATTGCAGACAAATTGAAGTAATGTATCGGATTGTTTTAATGTCAACACTGAATTGACTGGAATGCTGTTTTTTTTTTTTTTGGGGGGGGGGGGGGGGGGGGTCTGTATTGCACTTTATAAGTTATGGAATATTATTGTGTTGAAGTCTGTGACAACTATTTTTTTTAAGTTGGTTGCAAAAAAAACAAAACAAAAAAAATCTACACAAAGGTAGGCAATGTTTACACAGATTTTCCCTGCAACGCCTCAACGACACAGACGAATCACATTAACTCGAAGAGAAGAAAACTGGCAGCGCAGAAAAACGGCCGCGCGGGGGGTTACTCCACCAGTGAGCAGCGTCTTCCTCATCCCAGTCAAGGTCATCATTTCATGCATTATTCTGAGAATGTAGCGACATGATGAGCTTTCACTAAATTACTTTTTATCCAATTTGCATAAGAAATACCAGAATTCTGGAAAATATCACAGCTATTCAGTCCCATTTAACGTCCAAGATGGATATGACTTATTTGCAAAACTAAGCAATAAAATGCATGAGTTTAATGCAGGTAAAAGATGAGTGTCCCACGCAAGGAACCCACAAGAGAAATACAGGGCGTGCATCCACCTTTCCCGTTATAACAACAACAGTGGATAAATAATGGCAAGAGCGTGCCAATGTGAAAGCTTGCACGATTGTGCAAACAGAATGGGGCGAGGAGAGAAATATAGTGAGTCCAATGCAAAATTAATCAATGTTATCCCGTAGCCAAAACAGGTGATTATCTGAGTCATGACATTCCACTCATAATTCCAGGTCAAGGCTTCGCTGCTGCTCTGAGGCGGACAGGCGAGGCAGCGGTCTCTGCACTGAAGCACTGCTGCGCAGACTGCGATCCAGCGCAGTTACCTCGATTTCCACTGCACTGAGGCAAAATGATATACAGCAGGGAGTCAAGTGAGGACTCAAGCTCTTCTGGCTCTGAAGTCTGTTTTTGGAAAGCACTGCGCTCCCTCCTCGGGTCGAGAAGCGGTGTTTAACCGGAGATGGCGATCGGTGCTCTCTTCGCTCGGCTAGTACAGGCTTGAGGAAATCTGCTGAATGCTGGGGAAAGTAACTCGAGGACATCGCGCAGGTTGGCGGAGCCGTGGCTGAACTCAAATGACCCACATTCTCTGATTACCCAAACAAATGAGACGGAAAACTCATTATTCAACAGTTTGGGGGCGGTGGCTAAGGGTGCGACCCAATCAAATGCCGGGTGTGGGCTCAAAAAAAATTAAAATGAATTAAAAACTACGAGAGACAACCCCGCGAAACTGGAGAGGTGGCTTTCCTCTCCGAGTCGCGTGTCCTCAGGTGGGATGCCAATGCGACAGCTGTGACGAGGCTACGCCCGCAGGAGGCGCGAGCTCTGCGACGTAACGAGGGTGGGGGAAAAAACCTACGTCGTTTTAGCGCGATACTTCGCTTAAACAATTCTTTTCAGAGGTAGATAACGTATTAGTAAACCCGTTTTTACAGACAGTGATCATCATTAGATTTATAACTGACGCAAAATTCAGACACATTCAAAATGTAACTGCAAAGATGAAGTCCTCCACGGACACGTTTCACATACCGTTTCCAAGCAAAACGCACGAATGTGAACTGACTTATCGCTTAGACAACAAAACATAGAGACATACAACGACCAGAAATGCAGTAAATAGCCTCCAATAAATCATATAAGGACGGTGAAATAAAATTGAAAAAAGCACATTCCAACACGTTCAGATAAACAATTTAAATTTCGCAGCATTTCTGTGCGTAAAAATGAAATAAAACTAAGTGTTCCCAAACACAGGACTAATGGGTCAAGTCATAATGTGATATGATTATAATTTGGCCCACTGTCGGCAAAGTGTAAACAGGCCACGTGCGCATATCACCCATCTTAATGCTGTTGGGTGATTTAATAATGCTGTTGGGTGATTTGAATATAATGAACGTTCACAGAGTAACCTAATTCCACATAAAGCAATTTTGCGTAAATTTCTCCGTCATAGCCAGCTGCTTCTCACGGATGACTGAAGTCCACACAGTCGACAAAATATAATCGCCCGAGGCTGTAAACAACTGCTGAGAGGTTCTCTCCATTTTAACGGCCACACATTTTAATGGTCAATGACATCCATAAGAACACTCAAACAGGCTAAAGAATGGCCATCGCCTGCTATCTCCCATTCATGGTTCGAGCGGGCTGCAACTGCTGCAGAAGATGATTGTACTTGAGAGGGGAGGGGTGGGGCTTATGCACGACAGCCGTATGCACGGAGCAGCATTGCGGCATTCATTTCATTCAGACGCAAAGAATAATGCCGCTGGAAACGAAGGATCTAGAGACGGTCTTTATCTTATTTTTCTCCTCGTCCTGATCACACTGGTTCGCCCGCACGTACACCCCCTTTTCCCTTTCTGAGCTCAGCTAGCTGCGTCTGTTGCCAGCCAGATCAGCTGGCACCCTGCTCTGGTGGGGGTGTGGCACGTCACAACAAAGAGCAAAAGGGCTACTGATGGACAACTGCTGAAGTCGCAAAACCCCTAGGTCCGCTATCCGTCAAAGTTTTATTTCTACTGTACCAGAGGATATAAATCTACAGTCTACAATAATTTCGGCAGATACAGCAAACTCAATACACTCTCGATTCGCCTCTTTCCTGCAACGTTATGCCGCTCGCAATTCGCCACTTTACAGAAGTTCTGTACTCGGGCTTTGCGTCCTGTAATAGCAGCCCTTTTTTATTGACCGACACCGGGGGAATAGAAAGTACGCACCGTGCCACACAGTGGATTATTTACCTGAAATCTGGTTCGCGAGTGAGATTGTGATACAATCGAGCTTTTTCCTTTTCTTTCGAAGCGAAATCAAGTGAGAACGTTACACATGCGACAGAGCAACCTGTTTTTCGCTGCATTTTCGCAGCAGTCGGGCGTCACGCGTTCCGTAACGAGCAAATTTAAGTAACTATTGATGGATATGAAACACTGAGAATATAGCAATCGACCAGTTAATTTGAATTATAGTCCAGGCGTTGGGAGATGGCTTTACGAAACCGCCCACCAACGATGTTACTCATTGGCATGCAAGTATTAGCCGAAGACGCAAACCCTCTGCCATACGGTTCATTAAAATGAGTGCAGTTAAATGCAATATGCGCGTAAATAACCCGTAACGTTAGTGTCTTTGTTTAACACTGCTAGAATTCACGAGTGGGTGGAGCTGTGTTCCAAACATTGTTGCTTATATTGATGTTAACTTCGCTTTTATGTTTTTCTTCATCCGTCACAGTAAAAATCCACCCACGTACGGAAATAATGTATATTCAGATAAGTCACTCTCGCAGTAGGGTCGCCACTTCAATCTGGGATAAGCAAGCGCTTTGCATAAAATGTAACTGACCTGTGTGAGTCCTTAGGTGGGCTTTGAGATGGGACGATTTGCCATAAACTTTTTCACAACCTGAATAGTGGCATTTGTGCTTTTTCTGGGGAGATTCGTGTTCAGTTCGACCCCTCACACGTTTGCCTCTTTGTCTGGGACCCGCTTCGACGTTAACCGTGGTAGGTGTGGCAGAGTTTCCGTCCTCGCATGAAAGGGTCGGCGGTTTATTCTCCTCTGCCTGGTTGGCAAAACTGGTGGGGTTTTGCTGGTTGAAGTCGGCTAAAATTCTGGCCACGACAAAAATGGAGGAATTGTCTTTCACCAAAGTATCTTTAGTCTCCTCTCCATTTCGCGGGGCGGACGCAGTTTCTGGCTTAATCTCTCGGTTCCCTTTGGGATCGTGGACAATGGCACGGCTGGACATTGACACAAGGCACTCTGCTGCAAAGTGATCCATTTCGTTAAAGAGATTCCCCCTGCGTTTACTCGTGACATTCAAAAATGAATTTCTTGCTCAAAAGACTCCCGCTCCCAGGTGGCTCTCCCTTTGTATGATGCTGATATGGAGGTAGCTGGATGTCACATTAGAGAAAACGGACTTCATGAGCTTACCGGCTTTTGAGCGAAAATAACATCCTGGTCGAAAAACAATTTGAGGAGAAACGCAGTTACATTAAACGACACGTTTCCTGGCACTACAGGATTTTTGATGGTTTTACAAGCCCATGAAGGTAAAAACCATTAGAAATAAAACTCCCATCGTTGCTTCTATCCGCTCTCCTGCATAGTGACAGTATACTGTTCTCTTATTAGTGAACATGCTGGGGGCGTGTCTGCCTGGAACACTGGGCGGTGTAGTCAGCAGTGCTGCTTGTTCATTGGATACCCCTGTGTCCCGAAGTGCCTCTTTTCCGCTCCCCTCGAAACTTTTGGTGAGGCAATGAACTTGGGTCAGGCATTGCACATATCTAGGCCTGAGACGTACAGTGTTATATTTCCGAAAGTGAAAATAATTTCAGAAATATGGGTATATTCTCTGGCAAATGTGAGTGATTGTAATGTGTAGTGGTATTATATTCAGAGGACGATCTTTCAAATTGATGCTTAAAAGCAGTCTAAGGAATGGGTACCCAGATAGCAAGCACCTCCGCTCCGGATCTGCCCCGGCTCCAGCTGATCCGGGGCGGAGGAGCTTGCTATCTGGGTGGACTGATTTGTAATATTACCATCGGGAAGCGCATCTAACGCTTTATGAATTAATGACGACTTCACGTTTTTCAACGCAATTCACGAACAGTTATTTGAACACAATTTAGGTCTTGTAACGTCATATCTGATAAGCAGCGAACTCGTTGAGTTTGCATCTTGGTTATTTGCCAAATGAATAGCGGATCCCTTGTGGAAATATACTATGGTTATTTCTTAGTAATACCATAGTATTCTTTGACATAACGACAGTTTTACTATAGTTTGCAATGTAAATCCAGCCTTTGGTTCTTCGTCTAAAATCCCCCAAAACGTGATTCCTGAACCCTTAGCGAACCTGTTGGTGCAACCTATAACACAACTGTCTAGCATCGCTATTTTTGATGTTTTATTACGTACTTATAGAGACGGAGATCTACTAGTGCAAGATGAGCCTTTTTTTCCAACCACGCACACTCGAAAACATGAAACCCTATGAAGTGTTATATTTACTTAACAATGTTATGTCAACTGGTTCCGCACAATAGCTTTGCGTAACCTTTATTTGACTTCTAACATTTTTGGCTTGTTTAATTAATTGCATCAAGTGGAATGTACTTAACTCAGTTTTGTGGAACCAGTTGACATAACATTATTAAGTATATCTAACATTTCTGTGGGTTTCATCTTTTTGAGTGTATCAAAATATTGACGTCATCGTGAGAATCGCTATAGTAATACTACATTGTGGAGGCAAAAATACCATCCATTTACTATAGGATAACTATAGCATGGAACCATAGTAATTTTTTATGAGGGATATGGCCTCAAAGTTCGAATATAACAGCAACTTTGAAAAAGTAGAGATAATATGGAACATACACATGAAACAGACAGTTGATGTTTCAAATAACTTCAACTTGGATTTCATTGTAGACAGTGCACATCATGTTTTGTCCAGTCAACATCATTAGTAATGATGCATCCATTTGAGCCATTTAGGCCTGCAACACATTGCAAAATAGAAGGTGGGACAGGGGCAGTTTGGGTCTAGTAATGACGTAAATTTGAACACTGATGTGATCCGAACAGCTGATATCAGTAGGTCACTGACATCATGAGTTGGTGCCAAAGCAGCATCTAGGAAAAGCCTTCAGTTCACCAGGGGCAATATGAGCCGAGGATTGCTAATTTGCCCTCAAATGCATGCAAGAATTATTGAAAAGTTTAAAAATAATGTTTCTTGAAAACGATAGAAAGGGATTTGGATATTTAACCTTCTGTGTTGTGGAACATAAAAGATGGAGGCAATCTGGAGGAACCGCTGTGTATGAAGGGCTAGAACACAATCCAAAGCTGTATACCCGTGATCTCTGATAACTTAGATGGCTCTGTATGAAGAAATATAGTTTATCGGTATGTGATATAATCACATAGGCTCAGGATTACTTTGGCACACCTCATTCAAGAACTACAAGACTAAACAAACTGCTAGAATATCAACAAATGCCAGTTAAAACTTTACTGTGCAAAAAAAATAAGTCTCATGTTAAGTGTCCAAAGGCACCTTTGACTTCTCTGGGTTCAGAGGCATCTGCGATGGACTTTCACGCAGTGGTAAAGTGTATTGAGATCAGACAAATCAATATTTCAGATCTTTTTTTTTGGAAGAAATGGACACTGTGTCCTCTGGAACAATGAAGTAAAGGACTATCCTGATTGTTACCAGCAACTAATGCAAAAGCCATGCTCTGTCATGGTGGGTCCTTGTGTCTGAGTCCTTGGCAAGGGTAACTTGCACTTTGGTAAAAACACCATTTACTGTTGGAAAGTGCAATAAGTGTTTGGAGCAAGACCTGCTGCCTTTAAGATGACATCTTTTCCAGGGATGCCGATGCATATTCCAAGAAGACAATACAAAAACACAATAAGCACACATTATAAAGGCATAGCTGTGTAACTAGAGGGTGTGGGTGCTGGAGTGGCCTGCCTGGAGTCCTGACTTGTCCCTAATAGAAAACTTGAGGTACATTTTGAAAAAAAATGTGACAATGAAGGTCACAAAATGTTGCACAGCTTATGACTGGTTTTGCATCTGCGTGATGTAGGGTTTCAGATGCTCAACATTTAGTGGTCTCCTTTGTCGTATTTTTGGTTTCACGAAGTACCAAATATTTTCAGTAGGTAACAGGTCTAGACTGCAGGCCGGCCAGTTTAGCACCCAGATTCTTTTATTTCAGAGTCATATTGTTGTAGTGCGTGCAGTGTGCGGTGCTCGGCATTGTCTTGCTAAAATAAGCAAGCCCTTCCCTGAAAAAGACACCAAATTGGCAGTATATGTTGCTCCAAAACCTGAATATATTGCTCAGCATTAATGGCTCACAGATGGGAAAGTTACCCATGCCATGTGCACTAATGCATCCCAATACTATCATGGATGCTGTCAATTGAACTGTGCACTGAGAAAAAGCCCAATGGTCTCTCTCCTCTTCAGCCAGGAGAATGCAGCATCCATGATTTCCAAAAAGAATTCCACATTTTTATTGATCAGCCCACAAGACAGTTTTCCTCTTTGCCTCGGTTAGTCTGAGGCCCAGAGGTGGTAACAGTGGCGTTTCAACATCTGATATGTTGTCTTGTAACAATTTTCAATAAAATATACCATTTAAATGATTTGCGTATAATAGCATTCTGTATTCATTTACATTTCACCCAACATCCCAACATTTTTGAAAATGGGGATAATAATAATAATAATAATAATAATAAAAACAATAATAATAATATTATTATTAGTAGTAGTATTTTTATTATTATTATTACTATTATTATTATTATTATTAGTATTGTTATTATTCTGCAAGAACAGTTCAGGATATTTAACCAGGGGATAAAGCTTAACACATTCAAATCATGTAAGCATGGGAAGATTTTCATAAGGCTGGCATATTGTGCAAAAATATGTACATAATTTCCCATAATTTCAGGAATTCAAACGGACATCAGTTGGACAGAATTGTTTCAGAGGGGGACCAACACAGTATTAGGCAGGTGGTTTTAATGTTGCGGCTGATTGGTGTATGTATTTCAACTCATTTTATGAGGTTTAAAATGACGTTCAGCCCTATATAACCTAAATTCTGATAACATTGCGGCATTTTCTCATATTATTCACACATAAAATGCACTTGGCCTTCAACAAAGCACAGATTTTGTCAAGTGGTCATTCAGGGGAAGGCTGATTTATTCTGTGCTCCAACACCCTGTCTGCCATGACCATAACGCGGCATTGCAGTTAACAGTCCATAGTGTCAAAGGGTTTTCGTATGCTTGCCCCGGAACATGTTTGAGAGGGCAGAAGAGTTCGCTGTTCAAGTACAGCACAAGTTTCACGACTCGGTTCACCTGCACGGTGACCTGTGCTGAAGGCCGGGGTGGGAAAAGGACACAGAGTGGGGTGAAGCACACATTCTCCCTCAGCAGTACATGGAATCTGTGGACACCTGCAGGCTTAAAATCAGCCAATAAGGGACATTATTATTATTTTTTCTCTCTTTTATTGCCAAAGGGTGAGGTGTTTAAAGGGTTAATGAGAGCCGGAGCTGGAAATTTTAGCTTCAAGCATCCATACATTTTTGAAATTTGCAATTATTTTTAAGGAGTGATTTCAATTTCTTACTGCAGCTCTTTAGCATACTATGTAAGGATATATACAGCATGATGCCCTCAGGGCATTTTTTACCTCACCTCTCTGCCATGTGTATGCAAAGCCATGTTTTTCTCGCTACAGCACAGCTACAGTATATAATTGGCTGTGGGCTGAGGCAGGGGGTGGGGCCTCAAAATGCTCTGCAATAGCACTTTGCAATCTGTGTGTAAACAGCAGGCAGTTCAGTTCCTGGAAAGTAAGTGTATAGAGCAAATATGGTGAAAGGGAGAGGGGGCCGACAGAACTGCTGCCCTTCAAATCCCAAGAATACAAAGTCCCACCACCTGGTGAAAACATGGAGGGGAAAGGTCGCTTCAGCTCGAAGTCAGCCAGAGGCAGCCAGAGTGTGTTTCTTCGTTCCTCAGACATGTTGCACTTTGGGATAAAAATAAGACTGACATGACACAGAGGAATTAAAAACCCAGGAGATTTACCTTTGATATATACCTTTTATGTACATTCTCAAATGTTTTAAAAGAGTCTTAATAAAGATATTAAAGAACAACAGTGCAATATGAAATGTAATGTTTGATGCGGTATCCGCTTTTCTGGAAAAGTTGTAGGGTTGCACTGAACAATATAGTTCGTCCTCTTTTGAGATTTTCTATCTCAATAAAGAAAACTTTAAAAACTGCATTGCAGGAGTGACTCAGTTAGAAAGAAAAAACAGGGATTAACATATAAAATGCTATAATTGTGGGACCAGGCCATTTACTCATCTTTCCCACATCCCAAATAATGAAGCGAAGCCTTATTTGTGTAAATGCTGTATGCAGTAACATTGCTAACAACAATGACTACAGCCGTAAAACAAATGAGGGTCTCTTTAAACAGTCTTTCAGACAGCCTCAGACAAAAAAAAAAAGAAAAGAAAAAAAAAATCAGAATCAGCTGGCAACATACAGTAAGTCTGATCGAGTCGATGTTAGTATCCGGCTATTGGTTTAGAAAGATCCAAGGTACTCTAACCAGACTGCATGAACTCATTAAGGGAACTTAAGGAAATTAGGTCAGGAGCCAGCCAATATTCCCCCACTGCCCTTTGCTTGTGTTTCTTTTACACTGTTAAACTGCATCCATGGTGAATATTACACCACACTGAGCACATAAGCTGGGGATGGGGTCTTAAGTGATGTGTTTGATTGAGGCTGTTGGTAATACAATCCTGACTGTGGTCAGAAATTGCACAAGGAACAAATGGCTATAATATTGATCACCAGTGGACACTTTTATTTTTAGCTATAGTTAGCTAAGTATTTATTACTCAATAGCACCCCTGGCCAATTGGCAGCCTTCTCTCTGTGTGGCAGATGTGCTGTCCTCCAATGCTAGTGCTCCACAGCTCAGCCTGCGAAAAGCACATTGAAAATAAGAGGATGCAGACGGCAAGCAGTTGTTTTTTTACCAGTCAGAGAAATGTTCAAAAACCTTCCGCAGGTCCAGAATAATAAATTAGTTTCCAGAATGAAATCAGGAAAAGGAAGCCTGACGACCAGTCGTCTCATTTAGTGAAATAATGACCATTTCTGCGTTCATTTTACATCGGCAGGACAAAGCTAACTTACTGCCGTCCTTATACTTCTACTCCTGATCATCATTCTGCATTAAATATAATGCGGCTCCTCAAGCAACAAGCTCAGAAATTATATGGCAGCTGCAAGTTGCTTGTTGTTTTTGAATGGATAGCTCACTGCAATTCTTTCTTTCACTTGTTTTAGTTTTTTTTCTCCTTTCCCTGATAGACTTATTATGGGATGTTTATTTACCCTGCTCGTACACATACAGTTTTAGAGCTAGAACCTTAAAACTTGCTGTGCAGCTTTATGTTGGGTCAGCTTTTTCATCTGCGAGTCTCGGTGATTCTTTCATACCTCCATCCTTATCGCTTCCTTTTTAGCTAAATAAACTTCCATTTATTTTCAAAAACCCCCAGGCTCTCATGAACAGAGCCTCTGAACTCCCTATCCACCTTCAGACTGTCCTAAAGGATGGCAGTTACTGTTCCTGCAACCTCACCCCCTCTTTCTTTCATCAGTCCATCCTCAGTTAAACTCCATTCATGTACCAAGCCATGCAACTTTCAAACTGCACCTTCAATCAGGCTACACAACTGAACACTTTCGCAGTCGATGGATTTAATGTGTCTGCCCCCCCACTATCATACACACACACACACACACACACACACAAACACACACTGCCGTCTTCTCCTTTTCTCATCACTCCATCCAACATAGTGCCTGATTGGTCAATATTTGATCCTTCATATCTATGAAACCATTTGCCATAGAAAGTTTGGAGTCGAGTTGTTGGGCTCCGGAAAGAGTGAAATTTAATTTACCAAGCACTGCCCCCTTTTCTGATTGGCCGATATCTGATCCTTCTTATTGAACCATTTGTCATAGAGTGTTTCAGTTTGGGATGTTGAACTCTTTGGAAAGAGAAACTTGTCAACTGACAAAGCTCCAGTTCCTTTCCTGATTGGTTGACATTTGATCCTTCATAATGATTGAAGTAGCTTGTCGAAGAGAGTTGACGATTGTGCTGTTGGACTCAGACAGCGATCACATGTTAATTCATGAAGCCCTGTCCCCTTTTTCTGATTGGCTGGCCATAAATTTGGATGCATTCATAGATTCAATCAAAAATGGTCATTCAGAAACTGACATTCTCCGTTTCAGAGTGCACTGAGCTTCTGTATTTAATTTATTTAACCCTTATTTAACCAGGGAGTCCCATTGAGATTATAATCTCTTTTTCAAGGGAGCCCTGGGGGTTGAGGTGGGGAGGAAGAGGGTAATTTGCACAGCCAATGAGATCAGGGGATGATTAGGTGGCAGGTCGAAAGAGCCAGGCTGGGACTTTAGTCATGACATTGGGGGGAAGTCCCTACTCTTATCGATGAGTGTCAGGGGATCTTTAATGACCACAGTAAGTCGTCTTCTGAACGCTCAATCCGGATTGACAGAAGTTGCGTCACATTGTTGGCAAAAGTTACAGCCTAAAAATAACACATCAGCTGTGCAGTTGCTACTGATGATTTTTTCAAATCAATTCTGTACACAACACATATGAGAAAGTAAATCAAGGTTATATTCACAGTATTTAGATCATGTCAGACATGGTGTCTTCGGAGCAGTCTTTCTCCGATGGCTGCTGATGATGTCCAAGGTCCCTCATGATGCAGTCTTCTCTGTCTTCGCCAGCGCAAGAGTCTGCAGAAGAAGAAAAAAAAGAATCAAATGGAAACCAAGCTGTTTTTCACTATATGTGGTTTGGCTCTGTTCTTTTGACTCAGAATGAGCAAATGTTTCATTTCCCATCACAGGAGGCTGAGAGAAAGATCCGTTTCTCAGCAGAGCGTGGCCCTTCCGCTATGTCTCAGGCGCTTGGGCAAAGCGCATCAAAACCGTAACACATCTCTACTGAACCAACACATCCTGCAAACATGCTGAATTCTTCAATGGTAGCCTCGGCACAGTGTGGGGTAATATTTTCTAAAAATTCAGCGGTGACACTGTTTGATAGCATTTCCTCATAACATGACAATTTATGAAAAAGATTTTAGTTCCTCCTTCCATTCTTTCCTTCTTTTTCTCTCTCTTTCCTTCCTCATTAACCTGAAAAACATGTGACGGGTAGATATTTATCTAATTGTCAGAAAGGAGCGCATTCTAGAAGCTCAAGCTGTGCCAGTCTTCACGCGTTGATAGGAAGAGTAGAATGAGGCCTACGGTTCTCACATCCAATCAGCCCCAGAAGTCACCTGCACCCCAGGGAGCCCGCATCTCCAGGTGCCGATTTCACGGGTGAAAACTCCACTGGGATTCCCAGAGGATTTGCGCAGCTGTGCGCAGTTATGATTCAAATATGACTCAAACTAGAGCCTAACAAAGGGAAACAAGAGGGAAGAATCAATGCTGCTTATGAAACATGTACAAACAGCTCCACAGAACAACTTGGAGAGGGGAGAAAAGTTCAGTTGCTCATGGTTGCATTTAATATTACAGAAAATAGAGCACAAAATGTTTTCTCTTTATCGCTGCATGGTATTAAAACATCAGGATATTTTGTTTTTTATTTTTTTATTTCTTAGATAACCATGAGGTACAGCTTGACACACTGTCACTGACAAAAAAGATATGCAGACAGGTCAACCATCATAACCCGTCTGAAACAAGTGCAGCTGGGTTGCTTTCTCACTTTCTTTTTAACCCTCTCCAGCCCAATTTATTATTTTGAGATTTGAAAAATCTTTCATTCATGGAGAATAGTTCTCATACGCTAGTGGCTGCTGGTAGAACTAACATTGTATTTTTGCAACACTGAGCTGGAAGGCTAACTTTATCAAACCATTTCCCAAGTGGTCTTCATATTTTATAATCAGTCATCAACTGATTTATTGTAGCAAATTTGCAACATGAGCCTGGAGAGGGTTAAGGGTCCAAGCTATCAAAGTGGTCTGAGGACAGGACTGTGTTCCAGGTAATTCTCTCACCTGTTCTTACTGACAGGTCTTGAGAGTGTCGGGGTGAAACAAAAAGTTCAAACTACACGTTTGGTCATGAGTATCTGGCCTCCAGCCAGCTGCAAACTGAGGTTTCACGTGTTTCGCTGTGATTCACATCCTTATCACCTCCTAATCTGACCCTGACACTGCAGGCAGCAGTGAAACACAAACACGAGCACACACATACCCAATAAAAACATTTAAAGCCCTCAAACTCTGATTTTCGCTCGAATTTCAGCTTAAAGCCGCTTTCACACCGGACACACAACTGATTACATTCAAAGTCAATGTAAAGACGCGAATACATGCAGAACCCTGGTATCTCCACTAGAACAATTCCACAAAGATATGAATGGATTTGGACATTTCACCCTCTACAGTGTGTAATATCATTTAAAAATTCAAGGAATCTGGAGAAATTTCTCTGTGTTAAAGGCAAGAGTGCAAAACAAAGATGAATACCCATGATTTCTAAGTTGACACAGCATCAGGAAGAGTCATTTACCTTTAGGTGATATAACCTTGCGGGCTCATGATTACTTTTTGTAAACCCTTGTCAAGCACTACAATACATAATAATATCCACAAATGCCAGTTAAAACTTTTCTCTGCAAAGAGGAAGCCAAATATTAACACTGCCCAGAAGCACTATAGAATTCTCTGGGTTCAAGAGCATCTGAGATGGACCTCTGTACAGTGGAAATGTGTACTAAGGTCAGACAAACTCAGGACACCATGGAAAACATGGACACCTTGTGCACTAGTCTTAAAAAAAAGAACCACCCAAACTGTTATTAGCAACAAGTTCAAAGCTCTGTTGTGGAAGGGATTGTCAGTGCCTCTAACAAGGGTCTTTGGTGAAGGTACCCCTAATTCTGAAAGATATGCACAGACTTTAAACCAACATATGCTGCCTTCAATCTTTTTTTTCGGAGATGTGCATGCATATTTCAGCTAGACAGGGTAAAACTGCATTCTACTTACAGTACAAAGGCAAGGCTGCGCCAGAAGAGAGTGCGGGTGCTGGACTGGCTTGCCTGCAGTCCTGACTTGTCCTTTATGGTGAAAATATGGTGCAGTTTTGAATGCTGCAGCCAACATTAAAAAGTGATATACACTTTTCCCTCACCACTATTTTTGATGTATGTTTCCAGAAACAAAATTTTAAAAAGTGTCTATTTTGAAAAAATCTATAAAATTCATGGGGTGTAAAATCAAACATGTTGCTGTTATATAGCTTTAAACAAGATACAAATTGAAGATAATTTACAAATCACTGCTTTAATATTTCATTTCAATTTATCAAACTGTCAACAAATTTTTCTGATTTGGGGATGTGAATAAATCCGTAATTAGTTTTGCATTAAAAGACGTTTCGTGGGGAATCTTGCAGCCTCAGACACAGAACGTGCAGCACAGAGAACATGAGCGGAGCCCTAAGAGATTCACATTAGCTGGGTTATGATGGGAGGCGCCTGCACCTAACTGCGGTTACAGCAGTCTTTGTGTCTTCACAGCTCGAAGCTCAGGCCAGATGCTGGCTTTGTCCCAGGCACACAATGCAGCTAGAAAGGAGAGAAAAGGCAAATAAAGCAAAACGCAGTTTTGCCATTTTTTGGTGCTGAGGCCTCAACCGGGGGCCTCTCTATTCATATAGCAGTGGAACTGGCAGCAGGTCCCTGGGGGTCAGGGGAGGGGGGGTTGACTGCTGAGAGGACTGATATCTGACAAGCTTCATTCACCGGCACAGTGTGACCAAGCACCCCTCACTAACCTGGGACGGCCCTCGCAACCTCACACCCACCCGGCCCCCTTTACATGTCCGATACACTTATGCTGCTCCCGCGGTAATGAATCTGAGTCCAATGGCCTTCGCTCTCAACAATCGTCTCCACGCCCATTAAATTCTACTGCCTTACTGCCTCCAAGCAGGTCCCCCCCCCACCCCTAGCGTGGTGTGCCAAGCTCTGTTTTTAATAAGGAGCCACATGACCCCGCCTCAGCTTATTTGTCAGGTCGCCACTAATCACCATCCACAAGGGACCACTTTCCTTCGGCTGTCACCAGCTTACTCTGCCTCGTGTGCCGCACTGGATGGCAATTCCAACCAAGCAAAAAAGACAGGATACCCAGTGTTTCGAGTTCTGGAGAGGGTGAAGAAGAAGTTTGAGGGTCAGAGTCAATAACTTTTTTGCCATTACAATATGTACACTAAATATGATTTTCCTCAATGTGCGAATTTGTCAGTGGCTATCGTCACACTAACTTGGTCCAAAATTCTTTGTCTTCTTTTTATTCCTGTTCTTCTTTTTTTGTTTTTCTCCTTGTTGTTTTTGTTGTCATAATTGCTTATTATTGCAGTTGTTAAGCTGGCAAATATTCTTGTCCCAACAGACGAAAAGGTGCATGTAAAAATATGTCCCTAAAATAATGCACATATGCACACTGAACTCATAACGACAGAGACGCAAGCAAAGCATCAGCATGAGGGCAACAGTACAGTTCATGCTGGCCATAGGAAGGGGCCAAAGGAATATCATCATTGCTGATCAGCACGCTCTGGGCTGAATTGCCCCAGCCTGCAATTTACTTTCTAAGACTGAAGCTGCTTTCACACCGGACGCGAAACAAATTTTTCGCACTACAGATTACGTTCAAAGTCAATGCAAGGACGCGAACACACGCTTTTCGGGTGTATTTGTGTGGCTGCATTGACTTTGAATGGAATCTGTCGTGCGAAAAATTTGTTTCGCGTCTGGTGTGAAAGCGGCTTAAAGCTGATGCCATACTGTGTTTGCCTCTTCCTCTGGAGTCCCAGATAACAAAATTCTTCTGGTCCATATCTGGCCCACACGTGCCCACATCTGACACGTTCATTTGGCCCACATACCGCATGGAATGATGGCACTTGGGTGCTCCGCTCCCGTTGGCCAGAACTTGGCCACAACCAAGCCATCACAATGCCAGATGTCAGCCAAGAACATAAGATGCAGCAAATGTGGGCCAGTTTTGGTTCACTTACAGACTGACCATTGTCACTCTGCCAAATATTTGCCAATTCTGAGCCATATTTGTTTTGTGATATTCAGGTTAAATTCAGCATTTACCACATGGGCCACTTTAGGCTCACATCTGTTTTGTCCGGGCCAAAAGAATACCAGAAGTGCCGGATCGTTGCCTGATGTGGCCCACATCCGTATGCTATCTGGGGTACATCTGTCAAAAGCCCAGCACAGAGCAATGAGCTTTCTTCATGGGTGGGGCAACACAAAAATGACAAGCTTTCACCTCGGAGGGAGCGTTGTGATGTTGTTAAGGTGACCATAAGTCTATATCTTATAACACATTAGCAAAGTTAGCAGGAATTCGACAGTAAGTAAAAGCCAAACAACCCCGTTTCTAAACATACAGTCCCTCAAAATGCATTATTTACAAAGAATTTTTTGACTGCAGCTTTGAGACATTTCAGTCTCAATGCCCTACAATTAAAGCATTTGAGTGCACAATTACAGATGGTCTCAGAACAAATTATGTTCTAGAAAATAACAGGGAGAGTTTGAGACTTGATCTGAAATAGCCTAATTAAAATAATTAAATCTAATTTGTTTGAGGAGTGTTTCATGAAGCCATAATGTTAAACTAATGAACAATTTTTTGTGTTTCATATCAGGACTGTTTATTTGCTATGAAGTAAAAAGGCTGGATGATCATCCTTTATGTCTGCTGAGTGCATAATTTTTGCCAGAAGATGTAGTTCAGTTTGAGATCCAAGCACTTGAATTTCACTGCAGTAATAATGTGTCCACACCACCTGGCAAAAAAAAAAAGAAAAGAATTGCACACTGTCATATTTTGTTCGACATCCTTTAGCTTTGTTCACAGTGTGCACTCTTTGTGGCGCAGTTTTGACAGTCTTATGCAATGTTACAACATTGATTTCCCACCAGAGTTGTATTCATTTTTGGCCGCAATCTGTTACTGATGACAATAGAGTCAGACCACTCCACAAAGCCTTCTCCAGCACATCCTGGAGACTTTCGATTGGTTAAGGTCACAGCTCTGTGGTGCCCAGTTCATGTGTGAAAATCATACCTCATGCTCTCTGAACCACTCCTTCATCATTTAAGCCCAATGAATCTTGGCACTGTCATCCTAAAATATGCTTGTGCCGTCTTGGATTTTTAAGAAAATACCCAGATAGTGAAGTATAACTTGTTCGTTCAGGACATGCAGGTAGTCTGATGACTTCATTTTATTGCTGCAAACACTGCTGAGCCGAAACCTGACCAGCTGATATACAAGCGCAATCCAACATCATGACATTGCCTCCAGAGGCTAATAATTAAGGGCACAGCGCATGATAGGTGCATTGCTTCAAGGGATTCTCGTCTTACGCTGCTTTCACATCGGACGCGAAACAAATTTTTTGCCCGACAGATTACATTCAAAGTCAATGCAAAGACGCAAATATTCGCGTCTTTCCATTGACTTTGAATGTAATCTGTCGGGCGCTGATGCACCCATAGCTCTGGAGCTGGGTTAGGATCCGGACATATCAGACTAAATGACCTTTTTCCATTGCTCCGCAGTCCAATCTTTTTGCTCCCAACAAATTGAACTTGTTGTCCAGATTAGTCTCTCAAAGAGTACAAGTGGCTTTCTTGTGACCTGCAGATGTTTAGTCAACATCCTGTGAGGCCTTGTCGCATTTTGCATGTATAAATGCTCTGGCTTTCACGATTAAACATAGCCATGAGTTCTACAGCTGTTTATTTATTTATTTATTTTTTCAAATGAGACCACACAAAGCATTTTAGTGAACACAGATCACAATTATTCATGATTTTTTTTCCCCAGCCAATTTCTTCCCTGAAGGTGAAGGTTCACCACAATCCCTACATGTTTTTAATAATGCGTTGGACAGTTCTTAAACCCGATTCCAGTGATTACAACCATATCCATAGTTATTTTCCTTGTTTGATACCGGCCAATAATTTGGCCCTCCTGAAACACAGCAAAATCTTTTCCCACAACCATGAGATACGTCTTCCAATATGGTTGTTTAAGAAATGAGAGGCTACACACACTGCATCAGTCAGGGTTGCTTCTTTAAATCCAAATGGTGACCTTTTTTTGGCCAGGCAGTGTGTATTCCAGTGGAAAGGAGTCTTGCCAGTCGTCCTTGCGTAGAAGAACACAGAAGGATGTCGGGCATTGGATGGAAAGTTGCTTCTCACTTAACTCCACCCCATAGATGAATATCAAACCATGCTTGTAATTTTAGAGAGGCAATTGGAACTTGCATCCTTATTGTATGAACACCAACAGCAAGAGGGGAAACCAGCCAGTTGGAAACAGTGAGGCATCTCCAGACTTTCCAGGGATGTTGAATGCAGCATTTCGACTTCTTCGGAGTTCATATCCAAACTTAAACAATCCCGAGGAATAAGTTTCAATGAATAAATAAGTAAATAAATAAACTGAGAATAGCGACTCGACCCTCTGCCTGGAAGCGTCAGCGTCAATATTGTCCCTGGAAAGACCTGAAAGTTTTAGATTATTTCTCTCACCCTGAGGCAGAAACTAGTTTTTTTTTCTTAGGCAGTTGATGTGCTTGGTTCTTGAGTTCACTGACAGGCATGTATGATAAACGAACTGCGCAATAGAATCCCAGATAGCAAGCTCCTCCACTCCGGATCTGCCCCGGCTCCAGCTGATCCGGGGCAGATCCACGGCAGATCCGAAGCGGAGGAGCTTGCTATCTGGGTACAGGTGGGGAGCGAGAAAAACAATCTATATCCGTTAAACTAATTTTCTAAATGACAACAAACATAAGCGGAAAAGCACGAGCATGTGTTAAACCTTTAACAATTTTTTTGAAGGGCATGGTAGAAGTTGTCTAAAGCTAAGTGCAAAGCGAAGATTAAAATGTCTCGAACAAATCATTGTGTTACTCTTGTTTTGGATGTAGGCCCCTGGGCACATTACACCATCCTAAGTGCGGTTGTTTTGTTCCGCGTGCTGGCAGGGCTCGGAGGTGGGCGTGGCCAGTCGGGTGCAGTCCGCTCAGCAAAAACATTTACTGGCATGGGCGCGAGCATGAAAATGTACCAATATGCACCTCAGCAAATTTGAACTCGATACTTTCAACACTTACCTAAGCTGCGAAAACAAATGCAAGTAAGAAATTTGAGGATATCCGCATTGACCACAGTGACTGCGAGACGGAAGACGGCGTATTATTTCTCCTCAAATGACCCCTCTTCCAAACACGGAACATTGAGTCCCTGTGATATTAATAGCGCAGCCTGCGTCACCAAACTGTGCCTGACTGCTCTTCTACACACGCGATGTTACTACAATACCGAGCCAAGGCAGCGCGCACGTTGACAGCGGTAAACACGTTAGCAAAACATTGTCAGCTATTACCTGCAGTAACCGCACTCATGTCTCTCCCCGCGAACTGCGACAGGTTTATCTTGTGCAGACAGACTCACCACAGAGAAAACGTGTTTGATACTTTAATTAAGAATAGTTTTAATCCTTCACTTAATGCAGAATATAAACATATGGAAGATGATACTGGTTCACAGTGACATCATCCAAGAATGCAATCCACTGGGGCAGGGGGAAATTACATTTTTCCTTTATGGTTATGTCATTTCCAGATAAATGTGGGCTTCTCTCCTCAACAATCTCGTTAAAATAAAAGCTGCAGATTGACTGCATGGTGCCTTGCTCACAATACTCTAGCATTAAATCCAAGGTATCTTAAAATAGCAGTGCCAGCACTCTTCATATAAACTTTCCTGTGGAAACAGCCATAACGACCAGCTAGGCTCCTCTTTAAAACCGATGCTTGGTTATTTACAAGTCAGTTTTTTTTCCCGATCTTGCTTCTCTGTGCAGCCTTAGACAGTGCAAATACATGGTCTCATGTTAACTTTATTTCTTCCTGCAGTTTACTCCCAGCTTGGCACCGATTGCAGCAGCTTGCTGGGAGCTGGGGTGGCAGCGAGGACCAGGCTGAGCCCAAAGGTGGTGGGGGAGCGGGCTAAGCTGTGATTGCTGGGTTCAGTTGCAGGACTGTTGGGCGGGGAAGTGCGGTTTCTCTCTGAGCTCTCATCCACACCAGAGAATTAGCTAAAATGCAATTCTTAGTCGATTTACTCGCTTCCACTGACATACATGCAGGAACTTTTATGCTTTTCTGGAGTATGCGCCACCTGTGCACACAGCTCATGCTCCACCGAAAGCAGAAGTTGCAAGTGTGGTGTGAAGATGACAATCACAGTTTTACTAATTGCTAGTGGAGGTGTGCCAACAGAAGGTGGCCAAAACAGAATAGACATGGCTGAGACTTTTATGCAGATATTTGAAAAAGCAGGCATCTATGTGACCCTGGCGTAAGGGGTCTTCAGGGTAAACATTTCAATTAAAAAAAAAAAAGCAATATTTTGATTTTCACATAAAATAAATAAAAGAATGCAGTGAGATACCAGTAAACACCAAGAATCTATGTTTTTTTATCTGTCTCAATTTTTACTAGTGACTTTAAACGCAAATTAAGGAAAATCACAATTTTGACTGATTTTCAACCTTGTGGCATTCAGAAAATCGTTAATATTCATCTGATTGACTTGAAATTTGGACTGAAGTTGTATGTGTTGGAGATCTATGAAATGACCTTGGATTTTCCAGATAGGTGCGTCCCTAGGGGGTTAATTTTGAAAACAAAGCAAGTTGATGATAGTGATTTTCGTTTTTAGTACCATAACAGAGGTCATTAAATATTCATAAATGTTCCAAACAAAAAATCCTATGTCATATCATAGAACTATCTTAAACCATTCATATGGGACTAATTTGAGTAAAATCTGACCATGGGTTATTGAAATATCAGTGCCACAAAATATTTTCAGATTTTGTCATTAAAGTGCCGTTTCCATGGCAACCATGTACATTTTTATCAAAATACTACATTTTATGAGGTTAAAATCATGTGGAGTATGTTTATTTCTTAGTTTTCATATAATTATACTGATTTCTACACTTTATGCTGAAGACCCCTTAACAGCTTGAAGAGATTGTGAGAATATATAAAGGCTGTTTGACTTTTTTATTGCTTCTTTAATCCATTATTGCGCAAAACCCTGATGGCCAGGCAGACACCATGTGCAGAATATCAGGGATACACACAGACGGAGACACAGTCAGGCAGAAACAGATTTGGATCAGGCCGATTTTAACAAGACTTAAACAGTGCGCTTTGGAGAGCTTATTTTTCTCGGAAAAGCTCTGATGTGACACAGGAATATACGAAAGCAGTGACCTGTTCTAGCAGACAAATCTGCGTAATGACAAGGTTAAGACTCAAGTCCATACCTATCTCATGTTAACAGTTTTTTTTTTTTTTTGGAAACTTGCTCAGTTTAAATTTAACATGAGTCACGAGCTGCGGTCAGACAAAAAGAAGACAGCACGACTGTGTGCACATGACTGAACTACAGTAAAAGCAGCCCAGCAATACACACCAGGAAAGTGGCCTTTTATGATATAATATTTCAGCAACATTTTCTCCTCCCTAATAACTATGAGATTTGCCTATTTGAAAAAAAAAGGAGGGTAACCTCAGAGTTACTTTCTAACAGCAGTAGTGGGGCCTTCTGCCGTGTGTAGTGCGTCAACTATATCATCTTGGTGAATCAACCAGAGACTGAACAATCTACTGTGATAATCTTCTTGAAGCACAGCCCACATGTTCATGAACTGGCCAGTGGGCTGTAGAGTGGAACGTGGGAAAGACCTCTGCTTGAATCACGCGCAGGCGGCGAGCGGAGCGTGGGCAGGCGTTTGTATGAAGATGCAGCTGGTGAACAATGCAGCGGCCGGGGGGGGAGACGGGTCTGTTGTTCCAGCATGTGAGTCACTCCACAGAAGAACAACATGAACTGCCAGCTCCCATCATGCCACAGCCTCCTCAGGCCACACCCACCCAGACCATATCCTGTCAAATCGCCGCAGCTCATCTGCTCAGCATATTGAATGTCTGTTGCAGGATACTGATTATTATTATGGGAATTTCAATGAAGTCCCTCTTATGGGAACAGTAGCTGTGATCAAACATTCGACATAAACTGGTAACTTTATGGTTGCAATATCAAGTCCCTCACCGTATGAACGCCTACACTGCACTCCACTGCACACATGCAATTTATGACTACACAGTTCGGTCAGCCGCGAATGCATGGGCGTAGCCCTCGAAAGCCTGCTTCTCCCCTTTTTTGCGCATTGTTCGGCCAATACTGTCGCCATGGCAACCAAAATCGATAGGTGTCATAAGTACAACACATTTCCATACCAAATATGAAAGTAATAGGCCAAAAATTACAGCCTGTACAGCCTCCACAAGGAAATCTCCATGTTTCAGCACAAATTTGCGCATTATTCGGCCAATACTGTCGCCATGGTAACCAAAATTGATATGTGAAGTTTAACACATGCTCACTCCAAATATGAAAGAAATCGGTCAATAATTACGGCCTACACAGCGTCCATAAGGAAGTGTCTCCGAACGCGGCGGCGGGGACAACAGGCATGAATCCATAGTAGCCGCCCGACTTCATCCGGGCGCTACAGTAATATGCTTAAATATAAAGCCTTTTCCAGAGTAACCTCTGTGGCAAATGATCCATTTGTCTGGACAATCACGAGAGCAATCCGGAGCAAATGAGCGCTTTGGGGGTGCAGCGGAGGTCCCCTGTGAGTTATTCAAACACGCACATGCCTGTTGTTTCAAAACTAGTTCCGCTGTACTTTAGTGCACAAAGGCCACTATCCGGGTCCATCTGTGCAGTCTCTCCTGCTCTGGCTGAGCCGGTTTCACACGCCGCATCCAGACGACAGGCACCATGCAAATTACAGTCCGGACCAGACGCACCCACCCACAATTACCGAACAGGAATTAACCCTTTAACACACAGTGGCTTATTCCACAAGCTGGGGCAAGAAAACTCAAGCATCTTCGCGGCAAACATCACATGTTAACATGAATGAATGAGATTCAAATTTCTGAGCGTCAATCAGAGAGAAAACCAGAGAGTAAGAAAGGAGAGGGGTACTAATGTACAAACTGAAATCGCTTCTAATCATTTCTCTTGTCTCTAGTTGTCATCTGGCCAGAAAACCACGGAGGATGTGAGTAATATCCCTGTCATAGAATAAAACCGCCAAAGAAGCTTTGCACAATGCCACACACCGCCAACAAAGACTATAGGCTGAACACATATGGAAATATGGACCGGCAGAAGTCACGCGACCGAGGCGTGGCCTAATCTCACGCACACAAAAAGGGTTGTGGGCGTGTGCAAAAAAACTGCCAAAGACTTTAAAAAAAGAGCCACTGAGTCACTAGAAAAATTCCAGAGGGATTGCAGATGGGATTTAAGGTCACGTTTGTGCATAAATAAAATAGGCCACACAAAGCCACAAGTCTGCTCCCATCCGCCAGGGTTCTAACAGAAAGAACACTATTGGCACGGGAATAGTACACTTTCCCCCATCACTTTACGTCCTTAAAAAACATATTTATACAGATTATTGTCATCATACAACTACCATAACTCACAGTGCCTCGGCTGAAGCTCATTTTGAGCCTGTTTTCAGACTGCAGTCTACAGACGGCAAGATTCTATAAAAAAACATCACCTTTTTCAGCTTTTATACCGGAAGGACATTTTTTATCCGCATTTGACTGAATATACAAGTGGATAGAAGTGTTAAAAAGCGAATCTGGTCAACAAATAGGGTATTTAACAAAACATCAGAGGCTGCATTTTCTGACAAATTAGGAAATGACATAAACAAAGAGGTTGATCCAACCTTGTCCTACAGGGTCCATAAAAAGACCCAACAAGCCACTGTTTTCTTCCCAGACAGATAATGACGGGTTTCAGCAGTCTGTGCTCAAAATGGGAGCCCTCTAGGATTGCGGCCACATGACCCTCTCCTACAGTGCGTCGCCTTGGCGCCCGCAAGCTTCAGAGGTGCTCCCAGCTAACACAAAACCTTACCACAATGTTGCCTCCATGTAGTTACAAAATTCTAAAACCCTGACAAACCTTAATATCCATAGCCACGTAGCATAATTGCCTAAGTCATATTTTTGTCAAATTGAGATATCGGCTGCCTGTTCTTTCATGTTGGTGATAAAAAGTTTTTTTCCCCCTTTTTTTAAAAACCTTAAAAAAGAAATAAAATCCATTCTCTTAAATAATAAAAAAGACAAAAGAAATGCAATAGGCAATTATGTTATGAGGCTAACGATACTGTTACCAGAATGAGTACATTTTGGATTAGCTGTGTTGTCGTGCTAAAATAGCACAATGTAGCACATGCCTCTATACTCCTCTGATGAACCAAGTTGGCATCTACAGTAAATACTGTATCTCCCAGTCACCAGCGGCGGCAATCAAAAATGCAACAAAACTGGTTACCCTGCGCACGTGTATCGAAGATATTATTGAACCATGGGGACTAGAATTACTGATGCAATAAGGACGATTATTGTCTGTGTGTAGTAATGTCCTGTTTTTGAATTGTAAGTCCAAGTTACCATCGGCGACACGCTACATGCTAACATCTCTAAATGTTATTACATGGCTTAGTTGACGACATGACTCTGATTGGTCAGTTACGGCATTCAACAATCCATTTTTTTTATGAAGAGCCGACCGCTGCTATGAAGAGCAGACCATGGCTTTGCCTTTGGACAGGTTCAAGCAGGTTCAACCGTACAATCTAACAGACTATTTTATTTGTCAGAGGTAATAAAATCAATTTTAATTCAATAAAACTATTTTAAAATCAGTGTTTTGTGTCAAACTGTTGATTTATTTAGTAAGTTGCCACGCAATAAGCGGGATAACGTACAGCGAACCAGTAATTATTTCTCTGCTCGTCGGGGCTGCTCATGACCTTGTGGGGGTTTATTTCGCAATAACGACTTGTTCGCTGTACTTTACCCCTTACATTCAGTCTTATTGGGTAATGCGACACACCACTGTGCACAACACTGCTGGGAAAACAGTCTAAGAACAAGGATGGCAGTCAACAGTGTACTCTGCCCAAGTGAACAAAACATCATCAAGAAAGAAATCTAACGACCTCATGTTGTTGACCTCTAGTGATTGGAGCTGTCACAGCATGTTTTTATCCTCAACAAATGACCACCCCCTCCTCTCTCCCAGTTTAGCAGGGCTCCACAAAGGCCTATTTCTCACTCACCATCTGCGCCTCTGGATTATCCCAACTTTGCTTGCTAATTAAAATGACCAGAGATAGGCCTCATTGACAAAGCTCATGTAGCAACCTTCAGCAGGATTATACAGATTTTGACAAACTGTACTCCTCTGATGAGAGCTAGCCTTTATGAATATCTTAGTCTCATCAACCACCAGTGACAGGGCCAGCCTAACTCAAGTCCTGCCCCCTCAACTGAGGTCCCTGCAAGCTACTACGGCCTGCAACATAGGGACTCTACTTACTTTTCGTTTTTTACGTGATCTGAGAGAGTGTCCACTCTTGTGACAGTACACCACAGCTGATGAACTAAGACCTTAGGGTTTCAGTGTAACAGACGGACAGTCGCCGGTCATGTGGGATTCTACGTTCAGAATCTGTATGCTCTTCTGAATATATCAGTCTTTCACTTGTGTCTTTCACAGAAGCCAAGGCTTTTGCACACTGGCAGAAATATAAAGAGGATGTGCATGGCAGACAAACCTTGCAAGTTTAAATCACAGATCTGTGACAGACTATGATGACAAAAGTAACTGAGAATGTGTTTTAACACATTAAATCCACAGTGGTGGCCATTTTATTTTATAGTCGTTTATATTGCTGGAGCAGCTTGGAGGTTGACTGGAGTTTTCACAGCTGGCATGACTGAGCTTAGGCTTTGTAATGAGGAGTATGAAAAACCCTCCACAGGCGGCCTAACCCATGAACCTCTGACCTTTGGCACCATTCCAGTAGACAGCGCACCATGGAATTCAACACGGATTTTGAAACCAACTGAGAGCTGTTGCGATGTGCATGAAATGCACCTCAGGTAGCAGAATCATGCACGGTATAAGGTTTCACCACGGGTTTGATTTGAGGCGTGATGATTCAGGGTGTTTATGAAACTGTCTTCTGTCTTTTTTTTTTTTTTTTTTGCCAAGGGCGGTGGCGCATGAATCACCGGTTGAATTTAAGGAACTGAATCCCTGGAGAGAGAGGTACTACTACCATGAAGAAACCCATGAATCTGCATTTGGTTTCTTTTTTAAATTAGCATTTATATCTTTACAGTTTAACAAT
Organism: Gymnothorax reevesii; assembly: GCA_029721435.1. Classification (NCBI taxonomy): domain Eukaryota; kingdom Metazoa; phylum Chordata; class Actinopteri; order Anguilliformes; family Muraenidae; genus Gymnothorax; species Gymnothorax reevesii. The sequence goes on along the minus strand of CM056588.1, from coordinate 62,566,261 downwards.
ACTGTCAAAACTCATGAGTCAGGGGTGGGGCTCGTGTGATAAACAGTAATTGCCACCACACCCGACAGAATAGTGTGGGACCATTTCTGTCGTACTGACAGCCAGGCCACAGAGCAGGACTTTACGCAGGGGGCTGTGCAGTTACCAAGTTTTGCCGTCCTAATTACATGTTTCATAAATGTGTTTTACAACCCCTACCCAAGCACCAGTCTTTCAAACAATACAAGCTTTCATTATTTCAACATTGTGTTTACACTGCATATATACCGTCCAAGTTGACAATTAGCTCTCCCTCGGCATGTCTGGAAAATATTAGCGAATGAAAACGGCTCCTGAATAGGTCACATGTATTTCAGAGACAGTATGGAAACTTCGGACAGGATTATCTGAGGCTCTATTGTTAAACTACACCTAAGGCTGTTACCTGAAAAAATATGAGCAAATTAACCTGATTATTATCACTCAGATATGCTACGCTGGTGCCTGATAGTATGTAATTAAAACACACTGTATGCCTTTAGCACCAGTCTACAATTGAAACATGGACTGCAAATGTATACAACCCCAATTCCAAAATAGTTGGGACAAAGTGTAAATGGTGAATAAAATGAAAATGCAATGACTTTCAGATCACAAGACAATATGTCATTTACAATAGAACAGAGATAACATTTCAAATGTTGAAACTGAGACATTTTACTTTTTTATCTGCAAAATGAGCTTATTTCAAATTTTCTGGTTGCAACAGGTCGTAAAAAAGTTGGGAAACAGGCATAAAAGGGCTGAAAAAGCAATGAATATATATAAGAGAATCAGCTGAAAGAACTATTAGTAAGTAATTAAGTTAACTGGCATCAGGTGTGTAACATGATTGGCTATAAAAGAGATGTCTTAGAGAGGCTGAGTCTCTCAGAAGTAAAGATGGCCAGAGGCTCTCCAACCTGTGAAGGTTTGCATTAAAAAATTGTGGAATACTTTAAAAACAATGTTCCTCAACATCAAATTGCAAAGGCTTTGAAGGTCTCATCACAGACAGTGCATAACATCATCAAAAATTCAGAGAAACTGGAACATTCTCTGCTCGTAAGGGACAAGGCCAAAGACCTTTACTGGATGTCTGTGATCTACTGGCCCTCAGACGCCACTGCATCACTCACTGGCATGATTCTGTCATTGACATTACTAAATGGAAGAACGCCACTGCATCACTCACCGGCATGATTCTGTCATTGACATTCCTAAATAGGCCCAGGAATACTTCAAGAAACCACTGTCTGTAAACACAGTCCGCTGTGTCATCCACAGATGCCACCTAAAACTCTATTATGCAAAAAGGAAGCCATCGTTGAGCATGATCCAGAAGTGCTGCCATGTTCTGTGGGCCAAGGCTCATTTAAAATGGACTGCAGCAAAGTAGTAAAGTGTCCTGTGGTCAGACGAGTCCAAATTTGACATTCTTGTTGGAAATCATGGGCGTCATGTCCTCCGGGCTAAAGAGGAGAAAGACCACCCCTCCTGTTATCAGCGTTCAGTTCAAAATCCAGCATCTCTGATGGTATGAAGATGCATTAGTGCATATGGTGTGGGGCACTTGCATGTTTTAAAAAGCACCATGAATGCTGAAAGGTATATAAAGGTTTTAGAGCAACATATGCTCCCCTCCAGACGACATCTATTCCAAGGAAGGCCTTGTGTACTTCAGCAGGACAATGCAAAACCATATACTGCAGCTATTACAACAGCATGGCCTTGCTGTAGAAGAGTCCATGCGCTGAACTGGCCTGCCTGCAGTCCTGATCTTTCACCAATTGAGAACATTTGGCGCATAATTAAACAAAAAGTCCATCAAAGGAGACCCAAAACTCTTCAGCAGCTGGAAGCCTGTATTAAACAAGAGCGGAATCAAATTCCAATGGCTAAACCCAAGAAACTTGTCTCCTCAATGTCCAGACGCCTCCACTCTGTTAAAGAGAAGAGGGGATGCTACATCACGGTAAACAGGTCCCTGTTCTCACTTTTTTGAGACCTGTAGCAGCCATCAAGTTTGAAATGAGCTAATCTTGTGGAAAAATGTATAAATTTTCTCAGTTTCAACATTGCTATGTTATCTCTATTCTACTGTTAATAAAATACAGGCTGGTGTGATTTGAAAGTCATTGCATTTTGACTTAATTCACAATTTACACTTTTTCAGAATTGGGGTTGCAAAAAAAAAAAAAGCATTGATATGTACTAAAAAATTACATTCCCGCAGCATCCATTGATAAATTTTCAGTACTTTAGGAAGAGGTGTATATCTCAAATTCTGAAAATGTTGGCGGATAATGAAAAGTGCTTGTGAAATCAATTGTTAGTTAAACACGTGTATTTTAAGTCTGATGACTGCAACAGACCCCAAAAAAGTGGCATAGTGGCGATTAAGGACTAAAAATAATGTGAAAAGTAGCAACAATGAAGTGTTGTGAAATGGAGGATACTAATCTCACCAATTTTAGTTAGTGAATTGTGTGACATTTGCCGACAGGACTGAAGTTTATTGAAAAGTGGCCACTCAATTAATCTTTTTGTCTATTTATTGTCTGTTAGCATTGTATATAGGATATTTAGGCACACTGTATATAGTCCCTAATTAATCTAGGTATGTAATTGGATAGAATTTACATGTTTAGCCAAGCTCGGTACTCTATATCATAAACAAAATTCAGTGAATGTACTTTTGTATGTTTACAGCAATATTTTTGGTTTTTTTGAGACTGGATGTTTTCAGCTTGAATTTGCAAATGCTGTTGGGGGATGGGCAGCAGTTTATAGCAGTTTTATGACACTGAAAGCACAACAAAGCCATCTAATCAGTATATTTGCATTAAAAACTCTATAAAGGAAGTCATCTGCAATGGATTTCACAGCTGGAGAGCCAACTGAAAGCCTGGTACTTATACAAAGCCTCATGTATAACAGCAATAACATACTCAACATTACATTGCGTCACACTTGTAAAATCAAAGAAATTTTTAATAAAATTTGTTTTTTTTTCCTTGTGAAATGAGTCTTAATGGAGATTTTGGTCTGGTTTTCTGAGGCAGTTACATTCTTTTTTTTGTTTCATTTCACACGATCCCCCAATTGAATTTTCCATGCCTTTAAAATGCTCTCCTACATCCTCATAATGTCACATAAACAAGTAAAAAGCCTCTGATAGGATCATGGGGAGTGTGAGGCCCAAACAGCATTCTTTGGAACTGAGGAAACAATAAAATATTGACTGTTCTGATAATCCAGCACGACACTGTGTCCAGGACAGCATAGCAGTGTAACAGGGCCACAGACATGACGAGAATTGATTTTGTGAAATGACTGCATCACAAAATAAACTGTGATATTTTGAGCTGGGTTTAGGGGCTGATGGCGAGAGACTCGAGACAGCGGGATAGGGGCACGGCCTGGGAGCTAGCGTTGTGCGTCGAGATTGTGAATTCGTAAACGCACATGAATTCTGGGTTAGCGTTGCGGTCCGTTATGTCCTCCAGCTGTACCTACCATGGATCTGCAGGAATGACGCGTTCGACCGTCTCCTCTATTACCGTTGTGTAGGGATGATGGGCCAATAGCCTCTTCCACTCTCTGCTTTGGCATGGGGACTGTGCCCAGGGCCGAGGGCCAAAAATTCAGCTCAAATAATGACAAATATTGTAAACACAATTACCCAAGACAGTTTGTCCAAAATTTGTAGCCGGCTATTCATTCCAGGAAATCCAGGCAATATCACCACAAACAAACAGAGGACTCCTCGGAAAAGCCCTGACCCAGCGAGCTCTGTTTTCAGAGAAGATGAGGGGAAAAAAGCATATGGGAAAAAAGGGTTGAAACTGAAGCCTTTGTTTTTAGCTACACTGGATCCCACATCTGCTTTTCCTGAATTTATGCTTTAGTTTTGATGATAGTTTTAGTCAGTTTGTTCAGCTGACAGAGAAAATCAGGCAATTCTAAACCCCTGATCAGCACGAGAATCAAATGGGCCAAACTGCATTGTGGGATTTTTTTTAACCTTCTTCCTCCCTCTGTATTTTCTTCTGTGAGCAAAGCAGCGGAGTGTGAACTTCACTGAACAATCAAAGCTTCAGGATTTCACTGAGATGGGGAACTGAGTGGCGGCCAGGCTTTTTTTCACTTGAGAACTCATTCTCCCTGAATCAGCCCTTTTTCAATCCGATGGTTTCAACACCACCCTGTCTTTCACAAGTGAGTGACCGTAACACCAAGCCGCTCGTTTCAATGCTGCAGGGGTTCCGGCAGAGTCCTGTGACCACTTGACTTACAACTAAAGCAGCAAAACTAAATACCAGTGTCCACAACTCCCAATAAATACTGACTCAAAAATCTCTGGAAATCTTAACTCAGTAATGATTTGCATGTATGTAGGTGCAGCTGCGGAGAGCTGAGAGAGTGGGGGAGGGGACCACGAGCACCATGACTACCTCAAAAATCCACTTGAATAACATCCAGAGCAGGGATTCGAGGAACGGCTGCACCCAGGGGGACAGGTTTCTAAGAACTGGTCCGTCCCCTTTGGCAGAGGGATCTCTGCAGTGGGCTGGGTTAGACTTTGGGGTTAGCAAAACTTACCCCCAAGTTAGCCCCACCTCTACTGGGGCTTTGGAGCCTGCTGAGCGCGCTCAAAGTGCTCTGTAAGCCCCACCCCCCAGAGACACAGACAAGAGAATATAAACAGAAAACGTTTCCCCAGATTTTCCATGACACTTTCAAGCCCTGAAATTCAGTTTCCATAACCTTTTTTATGCATAGTTATGCGTGTGAGTCTGAGTGTTTGCGTAAGCGCACGCATGTGCGAGTTTTTTTTAATTTTTTTTATCAAACCCAGTCAGTGTTTATTAATACAGACTTCACTATGAGGCAGCATTGTGTGGCTAAATAAAGCATATATATACGCTAAAACTGAGCCAAGAACCCGTCTGATAACAGCAATTCTCAGAGGCCAGCTCACAGTAATTATGCCCCTCGGTCAACATGTACTCCCAATGGAACAGGATAATGACTCGGGCATTCTCTGGAACTTTCATTATGCGAAAAACCACACAATTACAGGACCCCTGCCTTAACAGTCCGATTTATTTCATGACAAGTCTGGACGTGCAGCACTGCAGAGAGGAGGATTCTTCGGCCGTGATACAATAGCCGCTTTTCATTTTTCTTGGTGACCAGAATTACCACCAGGTAAAGAAAAATCAGAGACACTTTTAAAAAAAACATTCAATAAGTGTATATTCAGCCTCAATGGAGACATACCTGATTTAACCATGAATGGAAAATAACCATATAAATATGCAAATATAAAAATACAATTAATTTCACCTTTAAACACCTGCACCTTCAAAATGAACTCCTGTAAGCAAGAACTTAATTATGATTAAACAAACGTTAAAATTTAGGTTAGGTAATGTTCAATGTAAATCAAGACAATCCCACATAGTTTTAAAGCAGATTTTTAACCAGAACAACGGCTGTCATTGAAAAGCAATGCCAGTGGTCAGCAGGAGGTCTCTGCCCGCAGTTTGTACTGAAATTTGTGGGGTGTTTATTAGAAACACGAGACGTAAACCTGACTTGAACTCACTTTTACTGAATCGGTGGGAAATGCCAGGGAAGTGAAATGACCTCATCTGCTCCGAGCAGGAGGCTCACAAAACAAGCCAGTATGGCTCAGGGCCGAGAGAATAGGAGTCGTACTCTATCCTTCTGAAACACCCAAACACACGCTTGAGCACAGATACAAAGATATATGCGCAAATACATTTGCTAACACTCTCAAAATCCAATACTGATATAAACCATTACCATTCTACCATCTACCATTACACTTCTCTTTAGAATTGCACTAATTTATCACAGATGACAATTGTTCCAGGAGGTGTGGTCTCTAGAACATGTGCTAAGCTTAGTCTGTCCCATTACAGTCCTCAGTTATTGGCACCACAATTACAGTTCACAAGCCTGTCTGTTTTTCTTCAACAGTTTGACCGGAATGCATCATTTCTATGACCATTTTTATCTCTCCATCACTGAACTCAGTGAACTTGAGGAGTTTCCCTCCTTTTTTCGCTCTTTTTCTCCACATGAGCGACAGGGGAAAATCCCAACATGCACTGCACCCCTACATGTCCCGACATGACCCATATTAGATCATCTGTGAAGTACAGAGAGAAACTTCAACGTCCTCTCTCCACGATTCCTGAGGACCTGCTCCACACCATGCATGGCGAGTATCGTACACAAACACGCAAAACCGCGGTCTCGCTATACACAGAGCATAGTCCACACTGTAGACATCGCATTGCGGACGGGGATGCGAATTAACCCTTTGAGCGCTGAATATATTTTCGAGGAATTAAAAATGTAGTCACCCTGAGCTGTTGAAAATCTATCATGCGGCAACTTCTTTAAAGGGGCTCCCCTGCGGGAGCTCTTTTTAACAAGTTGCCTCATAATAGGTTTTCAACAGCGTCTGATTTTGATATCTTACACCATTGGGCAACTATGCCCACAGCGCTGAAAGGGTTAAGCAGATGCACTTTCTAATTGTACACAGACAAACATTACTTAATATTGAACATAATTTAGATCCTTATTATGCGTACACACTGAATGCTGTGAGGTGTGGTGTGTTCAGTCAGTGCGGATTACAAAACCTCTATTTTGCTCCTGTTGCGGGACTGCAGTGTCCACTAACCTGGTGAAGGTTAAATACTCCCTTCTGTAACCTAAAGGCAACTTTTCGGCTGGTATAGGAGCATATAGTGTTTCATTTGATGGCCATTACAGTTCCTATGCAAAAACATACCTGCAAATAGACTTTGGTCTAGTGTTGCAGACAAAAATTAAGTTTAAAATATAGTCTAGGCTTAAGCTTAACGTCTGTTTACGAAACTAGGCACTAGTGCACAAAGATCGACTGTTCATCAGTATTCACTCGCCAGCATCACATCAGCTATAAACGAGACTCTGGAGAAATAGGTTTCTATTAAAAGTGGGAATCTCAGCAGATTTAAGGCTCCCTTTTAGTATGAACAAAGACTTTAATGTCTGGTCTGTAAACCCTCGGCGTGAGTGAGTGTTTGGACGGGATTCCTTGCTGCTCTCATTCATCTCACGCCCTCCCCAGGATAACATATGCGGCTCATTTCAATTCAGACGGCCCAGCACCTGCTTTCGCTAAAGAGTTAGACCAGGCAACATCACAGAGATGAAATATTCGCAAACCACCTATATACTGTCAGCTAATGGGCTTTGAGATGATCGTATTACAACTCTAAATAATAAGAGGAGGAGTAGGATGTGATCTAAAGCAAAAATTAATGCAGGAATAAAATGGTGACTGTCAATCCCATGGGTCCAATGCACAATATCGCCACCCAAAGAGGGAGGGTGTGATTTGGCTGAGTATTCCCCAGTTCATTGGGTAATAACAGCTCCCCAGGCTAAACCATTTCTCCCAGTCCCACTGCACCTCCAGGACAGTCCTGCAGAGGAGAGGCGGCACAACTGTCCGTCAAAACCCAAACACACTGCCGCTTGCCGGATTAGTTTTCATAACCAAGATAAGGGAAAATTACGTCCAATCTGACGTCCAGTTACGTCCAATCTGATTGGCTTACCATTCAAGTTGGGTAAAATCTGATTGGCTGTAGTGTGGCTCAGAGCAGGAGCTCAGTCAGGTAAAATGAGCACGCCCGCCGCTCAGCTCTCACATTCACTGGAGGACGATGCAATGATGTCACAGGCTAACAGCTCTTACTGAGGCAGTCTTGAGACAGAAATATTAAAAAAATACATATATATTGGAAAGTAATAATGCGTAAAATGGAATCAGTATCAAGTATACGCATGTATATAAAAAACAATGGTTTATGAAGGCTCTAAACGAAATTCTCCACATAAAAACACCTGCAGAGTGAGCATGAGCACAGAAGTGTGACACTGAAATATTTGCCATCCTTCACCTCTATAATCAGTATTTACAGCGTATCCAGAGCTGGCAGACCAATGTAACTTCAAGCCTTAAAATAGCGATGAAAGTGATATCTCTTTACCACAATGGCTGGTCAGCACTATATATCTACAGCATTCAATATCTACTATTGTGTGTTTATTGCAATCCTGCTTCTAGTGTCCCTCTGTGATGTTTACCACTGTGGCTGCAGACATGTACAGTATGTTTGCCGGATGAATGAGTGTAAATATGAGCGGATCACTGGGGGGGGCGTGGCCTGGCACTCAGCGCGAGACCCGAGGGGTAGAGGCGGAGAAGGGCGATGCCCAGACCTCAAGCATCTTTATCTTCTTTAATGAAGGCGGTAATCTTCTGGAGACAGAAGCGTGCCCCCACCCCCGGTTTTGGCGGGGTGAACGGGCAGCATTGAGGAGGCGGGGGGCACAGCAGTGAAGAGGGCGGGGCTTCAGACAGCAGACTCCGGCTCGGAGACACTAACAGCGCTTCAGCGCGGTTACAGCACAGAGAGCGCAGCTGGGTCATTACCTCACAGGCAGCTTAGTGACAGCGCTGTACAACAGGGATCAGCCTTGTAATGGGGGAGGTTACGTGCATAAATAGGTGTGGCGTACCTGACATTGTGCCGGGCGAGGTTCTCTAAATCTCGACTGCTTTCAGGAATGAACCGGTAAAGTAACCTATGAGCTCAGCAAAGTACCCTCAATTAAAGAGGATCAGTGATGCAAATCTCTGTCTGTGGTCTGTGATTAAGACAATAACACATTCCAGTGAACTAAATCATCATTCCAGAAAATAAACCTGTCTTATTTTATGTACTGGGTTCAAGTGGACTTGGAATGGACTTGGCCTGCACCCCAAGCTCATTTCAGGCAAATAAGGCAATGGAGCCTTCTGCAGCCAAGCAGACAGACTTGGGGGGGAAAAAAATCATCACGTGATTACAGCCTTCTGGGTATTACTTCGCTGTCTGTTCATAATTACTATATTATACGTAATATGTAAAGACATAATACAATAAGAAAATAAGGCTAAGCTCATCTGCAAACCAGGTTTTACTGTGATATTAGTGACCAAGTGCTCTCTGTATGCCCACATGTTCGCGTGGGTTATGAACGAATTTGCTCAGTCAGCTCCAAGCGATTGCCTACTTCTGACAACCAAAGCTTTACACGAGCTCCCTCTAGTGTCCAATACTGCGAACTGAAAGAAGGAATTGCTACATCAACAACCTCTCAACAGCCCCTCAGGAATCGATCGATAGGATAATGTAAAGGTTAGCCCTACCGCCTCACAGCAAGAAGGATGTGGGTTGGAATCCGGCCTGGGGTCTTTCTGAGTGAAGTTCGCGTGGGTTTCCTCGGGGCACTCCGGTTTCCCCCCACCCTCAAAAAGGAACTGGCTTAGAACTGGAGTAGGTCCGCGGGGTCCGCACCGTGGCTGCCCACTGCTCCTAACTATAGGAGTCTAATGCAGAGGACAAACTACCCCATGGGGTTCAATGAAGTGAATCTTATTTAAATGAAAACAGTGCAGTGTGGTGGGAAATGAAGCTTAAATACAGTAAAAATCAGAGTATTACTATAATCACAGTTCAACAGGACATAGCCAGGTTCATATGGCCCTTTAAAAATACTGAAAGGGAGTTTGGAGCTGAGAAAGAGGCAAAAACTCATAAATCTGTCAAAAAACCTGATGAAGATGCTCCTGCAGAACCCTCAAGGCCGGTCTAATGAGCGAACCCTCCGGAATGACCATATCTGTCAGCCTGGTCCCACTATCTGAGCATGCACACCTGAGTGGACAACCATCCATGTCCTCAGATAAATTACTAAACGTTAGGAGAACCAAAGGTTTGGGAGACTTAGGTGTGGTCTTCGAGCGTCCCTTGTGGCCGAAAATGAAGGTACACTACGATGTAATGGCAAACCTGTTGCTAAGGGAGGAGGGTTGCCATGGGACAATTTACCAATCAGAATTAGTAATATTAGGGAAGGTGGAGAGAGTTACGTTTAATCCCACCTCAAGAAACGTGAAAAAAGGTAAATAAAAATGAGGATTCGTACAGCTGGAGGGCAGTGGGCGTGGATGACTGATGAAGAGTGGATGCTGTGTGGTTTGTACAGACCAGCCTGGGTGTCTTTGTGCTTCGTCTGGATGGATTTACAATAAACCCAATTACATCAGACTCTGGAGAATGGATCTATTTTTTGGAGATAGATTTGCATGGGTCAGTGGAACACTGTCCACTTGCTTGGACAAAGTATTTTCCCAAAAAAGCAACCTAATATGATGCTATTGACACAGGTAGTTTGTTATTTTAGTTTCACTTGGTAGAACATTTCCCTTAACTGCACTGGGATGGGTGTTATGAATCTGATTGGGCCTTCAGCCCCGACAAAGAAAATCTGCTTTGGAATAAAGTTGTTTGTGCATCATTTTCACATCAAGCGCGCTTCAATTTTAAGCAGGTCATTGCGTTCAAAATGGATCAAACGATTATATCATTGGAAATTGTAATTGATACTTGGCATGAGTGAAATGCATGACATAACTGAACTTAAACTTCAACCAGGGTGAGCATAAATACATAAAAAATAAAGAAGTCACCGAAGGCTGACTTCTCAGATTAAAATAAAAATCATCAATCATGATTTACAATCATCTTGTAAAAGACATCATAATATAAGATGACAACAAGCAGCGAGGTATAATACACTGCTATCAGACTCCCTGAGCAGTCATTAAAGCTCTGTCTGCTCACGAGCAGGAATTAGGCATTATAAACACTCAGGGACAGACAACACTGGGCATCTCTCCAGCAGGACAGCAGAACAGGTGCCCACAGGATGTCCTGCATGTGGATAAACTCCCCCAACTCAGGTGAGTCCCCAGCACTAAGGTCGCAAGGTCCACATCTGACCAGGTAACGCATTTTCTGTTTTATCTATCCCATACACCCACAACAGTGTCTCACCAAAGGATCTTCGTTATTATACTGATGATTAAATCCATAGATTTGGAGGCGTCTTGATATTTCTCTGCCTGGGCACCGTCAAGGAAAACAAATTCTTGTTATAGCAAATGAGCTGTAACAGTAAAAAAATAAAACAGTAAAGAGTTAGAATATAATGAAAACCAGATGCTTACTAACCTCAGGGCAAATTACAGTAAATACTTGTCAGCAACTTACTGTATAATCCCTTCCTTTTTTAAATGAGGTGTCTGCTTACAAAATAAGGAAAACATTGTTCTTAAGTCCATTGGTACTCAGCGATTCAAGAGTGTTGGTCCTGTTTCGACGTGCTTTAGTGAAACAATTGTGGACGCATTATAATAGGCCTAAATGCTAGGTGAGCTTGGGTGACGAAAAGATTAAAATACTACATAACATTGGAATGTAGATAATGTGAGTTGTTTTTATTTCAGTCGGATGGGATGCACAACTTGATTAGTCTCTATATGCACATGACTACAAGATGGTGGAACCAATGATGGACATTAATTGGTGATATGGTCATGAGTTGTTCAAACCATTGATTTCAACTGTACCAAACTTGAAGGGGTAGATTGAAAATTTAATTACTTATTGTTGCTGACGAGAATGCAATTCTGCCCAGCTGAACTGACTGACTGTTAATTTACACAGTTCTGTACATAGATGGTACCAAATTTGCCACCCCTTATCCAAGACTGTGTTCATGTCGGCTTTTCAGCTGTTCAGCAATGGGGTCCCACTCCGTTACTCAGAGCCGTTTCTCACACTGCTCAGTCTGAGGCTGGTCTCTCATGTGATCGAGTGTGTGAGAGAGATGTAAGGAGGGTTTACTTTACCGGATGACTGAACTTCTTTGTTAGCAGAGGATTAGCTTTAATTTGATCCTCTTATTTCTAGGTCAAGAGGGACTCTGCTCGCTTTTGTTAAAGTGATTGGCTCAGTCCAAGCGTTTGCAGAATGTACATTTCATTCTGGGCTCCTGGTCTTGTTGGAAACATTCCAACGAAGACGAATGCTTAGTAAAACTCAAGAATAGTCACACTGGTAAGGGTTCAGGGCCCTTTGCACTTACTTGTAACCTGGTTTATGTCACTTGCTCCTTCAGATACACTTGGGGTCCTATCTTGCACCCGGTGCAAAGTGCATCACAAGTGCCTTTTGCTAGTTTCAGACGCATGTAGTAGTCATTTTCCTGTACAGCGCTCATGGTGTTTAAATAGCCAAAGTACTTGTGCCCATCTGAGTGGCCCTGGTAGTATTGATCTTTAAAAAAAGCCCGGTCAGGCACATTTTTGGTACATAGGTATCTTGAGGCAGGGGAATGTTTTTGCATGATTGAAAAAACCTGGTTTTAAGACAATAGAACAGAACTTTACAGTTATTTCCAGTGAGCATAATTAAAGTAGCAATATGCAGCCACATTGGCAAGTGCACAGTGCGCGCACATTCTGCTTGTTACACACAGCGATGCGCACAAGCATGCAAAAGATTGAAAATAAAAAGATTAACATGTAAAATATTATTGCTGTTTGTACCAAGATATTGATTTCTGCGGTTGCCGTCTATGGTCAAGTCCCTCATTTTTACTTCATAGGTAAGCGGACCTGTTTTCTCAGTAGAGAAGCCTCCTTTCTGTCGACTTCACCTGTTTTCCAGTGTCATAGCATTCCGCTAAATAGCGAGTATATGGGGTGCCGATAGTAAAGCGGCACAAGCTGATTTTACCACATTTACCTCCAACTAATGTTATAGAAAATGGTGAGAACTTTTTTAATTCATATTTTACCAGATTCACAGCAATATTAGAAAAAAACACGAGTGGGCATGTGATATGAAACGAGTCGAGTAAATTCTGCATTAGCGAACCAAACATTTCTGCAACAATTTTCATAACTTTCATACGACATGACCCAGAGAATAAGATTCTGTTTATCACATAACAGAATCGCGTAATTTAATAGTAACCAAATGTTACTATTTCCGTTAGCGCCTGAATAGTAATTCCCAAAATATGCTGGCATTGAACTAACTCCATCACTCTGCTAACTTACTCAAGATATTCACCGAGTCACAGGCATTTGCGGTTTGCAGTAGCAGGGTTTGTAAACTTACAGTGAACTGAGTAGCTAGCTTATGTTTGCTTGCCAGCAAACAAATTAATGTTAAATAGTGGTGATGGAAGGGCGCTGTGTGCAGGCTAGCCAGGTAGCTAGCTAAGTAACGTTTACTCAGTCACGAGAGCGGCATTTAGGAACAATGTTAAACCACACGGATTTAACACTCGGTATTCAGCTATTTGGCTACATATTAACAGAGTGACTAACGTGGAATGATTTTTTCCCTGCGTATTCAGCCAATTAAATTTTTGCAAAAGTGATATGTACCTAGGGTAATAATAAAAGAAATTATGAATTTGAACGTCGTCTGCCTCCTAATGGATTTCCCATGAATTGCAGGCAGTAGAGGTCTGTAAAATACAAATTCAAACAGGGGTGCCCCCATTCAGCAACCTGCAGTCTTGCAGGAGTGCCACTAATCTCTGCCAACATCACTGCATTTACAGATGAGGCTCATTTTTTAAGCTAGAGAACAGGTAGGCTATCCTGTGAAAGTAGGCTAAATCTTGACAAAGAAAAAACTGTCCTTTGACCTCTGACCTCAAGATATCTAAAATGGATTACCTATACCTATGGTCTCCATCTTACAAACGTGCTCTTTCTATTATAACCCAATGCAGTCGTGAGCATTGAAAAATTCAGTTCTTTGCATACTGTATCAACATTTTATTTTTGCCTACTGTGTTTGAATATTTCTACTGGGGTCCCAAACAGACTCAAAACTTTGTAAATTGTGTATGACTGAAAAACTGAGACTCTTATGGATTAATGAGCCCAGTTTTATTCATGTGTCGTGATGTTGCTGTAGTCCCCAAAGTAGCCATTTTTTTCTGGAGATACCAGTTTTTGAAACTTGACCGTACTATATATTAATATCAAATGTGATACAAAACTTAACATATGCTAATTATATTTTTACATTTTTTTTTTACATTTAGTTTAAAGGTCAAATAAATACTTCAATTTCAAAAACTATTATTATTTCATGGTTCAGACTTTACAGAATTAATACGTCCTTAAATTTGCGGTTAAAAACTGACGATTGACTTTAAACCAGTTTTTTGTTGGTCATTTGCGCAAAAGCTTTATGCTGCCTCAAAATCACAACAAACCAACAATGCGCCTGATGAAATCTAATTTTAAGATCAGCATGTCCATGCAGCATTTTGGGCAAGTTCACTTGCTTTTTATGTAACCTGAGCACTGGACAGACAAACGAGACCTACGCCAGTCTTAAACTAGCAAAGACAGTCGCCTCACGGTTCACGGCACTTTGCGCACGGTGTAAAATAGACCCCTTAGTCTCTGCATTCAACATTTAGATTTAACATTTGTATTCAGATTTCATTCATTCATCTTCTATACCCGCTTATTCCTCACTAGGGTCGCAGTGCGAGCTGGAGCCTATCCCAGCTGACTACGGGCAAAGGCAGGGACCCACCCTTGACAGGTTGCCAATCCATCGCAGGGCGCACACACCATTCACACACCATTCACTCTCACACTCATACCTATGGGCAATTTAGTGTCTCCAATTAACCTGATATGCATGTCTTTGGACTGTGGGAGGAAACCAGAGTACCCGGAGAAAACCCACGCGAACACGGGGAGAACATGCAAACTCCACACAGAAAGGCCCCAGGCCGGATTCAAACCCAGAACCTCCTTGCTGTGAGGCAACAATGCTAACCACTGTGCCATTTAGACTTAACATTGATACTATATGGTACACAAACATTTTTGTAAATCAAGAAAACGCGACTTTAGAATTTCACACCACTTTTTTGAACATTGTTTAGCGCTGAATGAGCCAAAATCTTGCCGTTAATTTCAGCATGTGCCACACTGCAATTGGTGCACTATACAACTGGCACCTGACTTTCAAAGGAAATGGGAAATGGCACTCTGATTGTTTCATTTTTATGTTAAGCCAAAAACACACCTATGATAACCTTCTGGAATTTTTTTGAAGAGGCCACCAAGACGTATGACCAGAGCAGGGCTTATGACATCATATACTTGAATTTACAGAAAGCATTTGATACAGTACTGCATAAGAGACTAATTTTTAAAATGAGCTGCATTTAAGCTACAGGAGGTATTCTGGAGTGGATTCAAAACTGGTTACAGGACAGAACACAAAGAGTGGTGGTCAGTGGTGTCTCATCTGAGCTGGGTATGGTGGGGAGTGGCGTCCCCATGGGATCGGAGTTTGGGATCCCTGCTGTTCCTCATCTACATTAATGACCTTGATAGGAATATTGAGAGCAGATTAGTTAAATTTGCAGATGATACTAAATTGGGGGATTTGGCAAGTAGTTTAGAGTCCACTAAAATGATTCAGGAATATTTGGATAGAATCCGGAATTCGGCAGAAATGTGCCAAGTAAAATTTAATGTAGCGAAATGTAAAGTTATACATGTAGGTAATAAAAACATTAGACAGGATTACTTCATAGGATGTTTAAAACTGGAATGAGCTCCACACGAGAAAGATCTGGTAGTGATTGTTCACCAAACCCTCACAGGCTCTAGCTATTCTGCCGTAGCAGTTAAAAAAACCAATCGGATGCTGGGATACATTGCCAAAAGTATTGAGTACAAATCTAAGGAGGTGATGCTTCTTTTGTACAACACATTCGTGAGACCACACCTGGAGTATTGTGTACAGTTCTCGAGACCATACCTTAAGAAAGATATAGAGGCTCAAGAGAAAGTTCAAAGAAGCGCCACTAAGCTAATTCCAGGTATAAAAGATGAAAGCTATGAGAAGAGGCTGAAGATCCTTAATCTTTTTAGTCTTAGGAAAAGGAGACTAAGGGGTGATTGAGGTCTTTAAATATGTTAAAGGGATTAACAAAGTGAATTATGTAGGATTCCTTTGACCAAGCGTTGTTAGCAGAACTCGGGGTCTCAAATGGAAGTTGATCAAAGGTAAATTTAGCACTGATATTCGGAAGTATTTCTTCACCCAAAGATTAATTTCAATGTGGAATAGCTTGCCAGAGCCAGACCATATTGTTGAAGCAGAGACCTTGGGGGTTTTCAAGAGCACGCTTGACTTAAAGCTAGATACCATTGAGTCATTGAGTATCTGAAGGGATATATTCACAATAGTATAAAGAAACTGGCGAGCACAGTTGGACTGAACGGCCTGTTCTCGCCATTCATGTTATGTTATGTGTTATGCATGAAAAGACTAAGCACTGACCTCTTGAGAAAATGCGCCTTACTTTTTGCCCGGATTATCCGCCGTTAACCTCTTAAACACAGCGATCGCATATGTGAGCTTGTCAAAGGCAGCTGCTGCATTCAGCATACTTTAAATTAGGGAGAAGATTCCACCGTTACCAAACATTCTAAATAAGTCCAGTTCAAACACAGAGAAATGTGTTTGCTGTATAATGACGCATACTTTCCAGATATTTTTAATTTGATGTGATGCTGCAGTCATAAAAACATGGCATCCTAAGTTTAAATATTTCACTCAATATAACTGTGATGTAGCGTCAGAGAAGTGGTGCAACAATCAGATACAGAAACGGTATGGGCGCAGAATGTGGGGAAAAATGCTTCATCTAACTCTGAACCGACTCAAAGGGAAATTCAAGCAAAAATCTGAGTTTAAGGGGTTAAACTAGCAAAACTGGATTTGGAATCACCATAAAAGCACTAGCACCATGTGATTTAGACTGTGTGCTTAGATTTTTTTAAAAGTATAACCCTTTGCACTGTACATCACTCGAGATAAAAGCGTCTGATAAATTACAATAATCTAATGAAATGCCTCAGCTTTATCATTATACTTAATAATAATACATCATATTTTGTCTTTGACAAATACAGAATTGGAAAAGTAATTTCACTTAATGAGGAGACACTGATTCAATCACAGATTGATTACTGGTGACACTGAACATAATCTCATTCTGAAATATTTGAGGCACCCGCTCTCAGTATTTTCCACATGAGATTAATTATTTTTATTAATTCCTGTTTCAATAAATATCATATTCTTTGAGCACCTTCTCCTCCATTGGTTGAAAGGTGAAATAACACATTTCATGTCAGGATGAAAATCATTTTCATCTGCCCAACTATTTAGTCAGAGATTTTATTTTTAATAATTACATTGACGAATGAACAGTCCGAAAATTATAGCTTCACAAAATAGAACGTTGAATCTGACATACGGTATTCTGAGGTTTTAACATAATGATATCACGTAACAACCACCAGAGGGGGCAGCTAGATTTGCAGTGACGCCGTGTTCATGTGATTTGACTGCTACACGAGCAAAATTAGAAAAGCGAGTTGTTTATAAAATTAACGTAGGGTGGTGATGGATGCAAATAGATTTGATGTAGAAGAGATGATATATTGCAGATGCTTCAGTACGTTAGCAGTATCACATTTTCTCTTATTTTGTCATGACCCGGTTCAAAGCCATGACAAAAAACGAGGAGCCGGTTTAGCTAAAAAACTAAATAATTTTATTTCAAAATGTGAATTAAGGGGTGAAGACTAGGTTCAGACTTGAAAAAAAAAATATTTTTTCATTTTGTTAAAAATGTTTCAAAACATTGATAAAAGGTGGTTTTAAGACAAAAAAACTATCCTTTAAGTGGATTTTTATCATGCGAACACCTCCACTGCATTCGTTTTGCAACAAAAACGCGATTTTCTCGCATCGCAAAATTTCATAGTTTATCAGGCTTGTGGCGGCCATAGAATTCACATTTTTCAAGCTATTGCTCTGAAATTTTCACTATAGCATCAGTTTGTGATGTTCTATACAGTGACAGCCATTTTTGGGTAGGTAGATACATGGTGTATTCATGATCCATCTGCCAGGCAGGTTCTGCTACCCATTTCTAAAATTCTATGACCAAATAATTTTTCAAAATATTTTCCCATGAAAATACCCATAATGAGAATGCAATTGTATAGCTGGTGATATTAGCTTCAAAACAAAAAAAAAGAATTACAGGAAAATATGGTATAGTTTCTGAGATACTGTTGCGACAAGATTTCACATTTTTTGCCAATAATGTACAGTTTTCATGGCAACAAACTTATTAAATTTGATTAAAATCAAACTCCATTCTGACCTTTTTTCAGTTGACACAATTTTTATGTGTTTTTAGTGTTTAGAAGTACTTAAATCGAGTGAACCCAGGCTTGGCCCCGTAAGAGATTAACAACTGAATGAAATGATAACTAAACTAACACATGATATAACTAAACCAAAAAGCAGTGCGCACGAGGAATCACAGCGCTGCTGCACAGAGTAGAGCAGAGCAGAGAGTGGAGGCGTAAAATGGCAGCTCTTATACACCTGGGGGATCCGCCCAGGTGCAGCGCACACCTCCAACCCAGCCTGCAGGGACAGAGACAGACACCAGTGAAGGGGAACGCACACAAAACACTCGCCGGCCCTCGAGGCAGGAGGCCGTCACACTGTAAAAAAAAAAAATAAATAAATAAATAAAAAGTCAGTTAATAGGGCAACAGTTCGTACTTCTCGGTTAGCAGGGTCATTTCAGTAAAACAAACAGAAGTTTGACTTTCCCTTTGAGGAACTCCTTGTAGCGTAAGAACTGATTATTTTCTCCGTGACCAATCAGTTAAAAAGAGGAACTACCGACCACATGTTCCCATTTCATCATTCTTCACTCTGGCTCTACATTTTTATGGCAAAAGATAAAAATGTAGACAATTGGCAGACACCTGGCTGATACCCGATTGGCTCTAGAAGTCCCTTGGATAACAAAGGCAACTTTCCTGATTGAAGCCCTCTCCCTGCATGAGGCAAAGGGCATTTATGTCCTGTAAGGGGGTGCCGACTCCTGTCAGCAGTGCCATGGTCACAAACCATGTCCAATGAGTACAATTCTAATGCTAAAAAAAAATTTTTAAAAACTTCAGTAATAGTTAATGTGAATAACATGTCTCGGTTCCGTGGAAGACATCCACATCACAGCCCTTTTGACTGATGGTCTGTTGAAGTCAGTCTAACATGGACAAATATAATATGTTCCCAATCTGCTCATGTAAATACCAGATATGTTTTCTGCAGATGTAATGGGAACCAAACCACAACGAATTCCAGAGGAAAGGTAGGTGATGTCACCTGATGGACCTCACTCCAGGCTCTGGGCCACAAGCTCCCCCCCATGGGCTCCACCCTGAGGTGGAAAATCCAATTTTAGAAAGTGGACGTCCTTCCACCTGTCAGGTCGAACCACCTGGGACAGTGATTTACTCTGTCTCTTTATCTAAGGACGAGGAACAAATTGGTGAAACCATCAGAACTGGAGAAGAAAATGGGGCAGAGCTTTTTAATTTCTGACCCCTGGGCTTTGAACTTCTGATAATGACCTAGAAGAGCCCAACAGAACATATGTGGCTCACCAATCCCAAAAGCTCTCGTGGGAATATCAGGTATCCTGTTTGCAGAAAAGACCCGGGGATCCAGGTGTACGCAGATAGCTGGGAATCGGCACAGTGAAAGCTGTCCATCAGCTTAGCGATGGGCTGGTGTCTCCACTTCCCTGACTTCACAAGCCAAGTCTGATATCTCTGTCTGCTGACTCTCTGATCTGCCTGTGGTGCCTTCAAGAGCTGCTCACACTCCACTTGCCGAGCCCCATTCCATCTGCTTGCATAAAAACCTTTTTCAATTTACATATATCTTTATTTTGGGCCGTGGTGTTCCGTACCAAAGTAGATTTACCTTCAATCACCATTTATCAAATCTCCATCCATTAAAAAGCAGAGCTGTCAGGAGCCGTGCGTTTTAATCCTGATTACAGGAGGCAAGAGAGACGAGAGGGGGTCCATGTGTCAAGTGAGTCGACGGGCGATTTTTATCCCAGCCGAGCATCAGCCTGTCTCTTTCGCTCTCTCTGTCTCTCGCAGAGAGCGTCACGCGGGGACAGAGGAATACCTCACTTCCTTCCTAACTTTTCCTTGCTTTCTAAAACAATTCTTCCTGTTTTTTTTTTTTTTGCTTCTGAGGGAGTGTGTTGGCATCCATCACTCGCCCTGGCGGTTTTGCGGATGTGGTGTGTGTCTCTGTGACGCTTCGCCAGGGGGTCACACATGGAGAGCCGGGGCTTGGGCACAAGAAAAGGGACAGGCTCCTTCAAACGTGCCTCCATCAAGAGAACCATTTCCGGGTCTCAGAAGGTAGGGTGACCCCTCTTGGGGAGCGACAGCAGCAGTGTGGGGGTCAAGTAACAGTGGGGGGGAATGTTTGGTCGGGCCTTAAGGTTCCAGTTTATTCTCCGGCAGCTTTCATAACAGTCAAAGGTTGCATTCAGTGTAATGAAGTGTTTAAATCTGCAATTACCTGCCAGTAAAGTTCTACTTATAGTACAAATGGATCTCTCAGCGAGGGATAAAACATGTTGCGGTTGAAAATATTGTGCTTGCTTCAACCAAAATCATACAAGGCTGTCTCTTCTTCTGATCTCATTTATATACCTTAGATTTTGCTTCAGGATCAAACAATAAATAATATAGAGCAGGTCAAAAAAGGCAACAATCTTGATTATATCTGGCATCAAAGTTGATACAGATTGTTAGTTCTATGGCTACATATTGCTGATTAAAAAAATTAAGCATGTTTATCCGAGACAGTATTATTTTTTATCTCAGAAAGCACAGTCTTTTAGATTGATAGCATCTCTCTGCTCAGAGAGCTGCAAAAACAGGGAAATCACTGTCTGCGGTTGAAGTCGATATTGACTGTGGGTTCCATGGCTATATATTGCTGATGAAATAATCAAGATATTTATCCTAGAATGTATGATTTTAGACCCAGAAAACGCAGTCCTTTTGATTTACAGTATTTCAAAGGTCAGTTAGCTGCCAAAGGCGGGCATTATTATTATTATTATTATTATTAGCGGGGGCTGCAACAGGGACTTCAAGGCAAAGTTTGGTCTTCTGAAGCAAAATGGACATAAACAAACGTGAAATAAACACTCAAATAGAAAAATGTCCTGTACAGGCCACAGGAAAAATCCACAGTTTCTACGGTAACCTGACCTTAACTGCCGACTGCTGTCCTGGCGTGTTCCTTCTTTGTGGCATATAAGCTGAAAGTAAACATATGGAGGATTAACCTCTGAAGGGGTCACACGCCCAAGCAAATATCTGATTGTCTGAATGGTACAACAAAGGATATACCGCAGCCTGGTGTATGACGGCTGCAAATAGTGCGCTGCTGATTGGTTTGTGGCTTCCTTCATCACAGCGACACATGATTTGCCGTACTTTCCATCACGGACGGACAGAAATCAACTGGAGTACTTGTTCCCAGCTATTATGCAAAACTGACTGTCCTCAGTGATTGGCTGCCCTCAGGTCAGCCTGCATCAGAGGCACAGTTTGCTCTCCATGAGGACTGTGCAGCTCGGCTGCTGCACTGCTGTAGAGAAAACGAGCGACTGCCAGCGAACGCTCTCCCAGACTGACTGACGGATGGAGGGACTTTTAATGCTGCTATAGAAATAGAGACAGGAATAGAAAAACATGTAAAAGTCCAAAAAGGAGGAAAAAAAACACTTTTGTCGGCCGTAAAATTATTTCATTCACTTTGCATCTGACTGACTTTCCATGAAAGCTGTTCTTCTGCAAAAGAGATTATGCATATTTGTGAATTAAATTAATGTGCCGCTGAACAAAATATAATCCTTCTGTGAATTTGTTAAAGGTTTCGGAGATCTTTCATTTAGCTATTTTCTAATTTAATGCTTTAATTCTTTTAATCAGTTAAAAACAGAAAGTGAGTAAGTGCTCCCAGAATTATTTCTTATTTCTTTTAAATCGTATAAAATTTAATGTTACATATTTCTTAATGAACAAATTAAAAAATAAGCTTATATTTCTGTTCATATTTTGTGCTATTTATTTATTCAACAATTAACAATATTTTGCCCCATAAAGCTCAGCTTTTTTTCAGTTTTTTTCTAAGGAGACATCATTTTGGCATTAGTTCAACTTCTTTAACCATACAGTATATGAGGAAAAATGAACACTAATATGAATCTAAGCGTAAACAATAATGATACAGAATACAAATCGAACTTGGAGGCTGCATCAAGGGTCAAAAATAACCCAGCAGTGTTATTTTGTGTTTTCCCTCATTCCAGGTGACAGACGCTCTGCATTTTTACTCTTTTTGATCACATGAAGCATCACTTCCATTATTCCCACCTTTATGAATAAAGACCATTATTGTATAACTATCCCTAGAATGCACAACAGGACTCAAATTAATTTCTCATGGAATCTTGCGCTCGGTTGAGTGTTTCTTCATTTGATCTAAAGACGAAATTCACATAGTTTGACAATATTGATCCAAATGACTGAATCTATCATTTCTGAAGCTAACAAATTTAAATTATTAGTTTTCTCAGTTGCCTCTGAATTTTAATCAGTTTTGTTCTGCAAAGTACTGAACAAATATAACAACATGGGTCAAAATGACCCATACGAGGTTCAATTGTAATTTTAAATAATTTGTCCAAAATCCAAATTTGATGTTCAAAATTGTAATCAAGCCATTGTAAATTGTTTTGATCAATATATAAACAATTATATTAAAGACTAAATCAGCAAAGGCCTGGGGTCGCTCTTGCCCAGTGGCTGCTGCCCGAGATGCAGCGGCGTGAGTTTCTGCGTCAACCCAAGAAGAGAAAATATGAAAAAATGTGTTGCATTTGAAACACAGGCAAACTCCATAAAATCTTAATATCGACTAACTATTCATATGAAGGCCTTAATAACAGTTTTGACCCTTGTGGGAATGCTGCCATACTATTTTGGAACCGTCTGTGGTGAGATATTAGTTCATTCATCAAGAGGGACCGTGTCCAGGTCTCTCAGGATGAAGGAGACAGAAACCTAGTTGACACTCGACACTCCAGAACTTTCCGTAACTGTTAAAGGGACACTTTGTGCTACATCCTAGCCTTGTTATGACAATAAATAGATGACAATAAATAGAAGTAACTGGACAAGGGGCTAATTTGCTTTTTTTTTTTTTAGCCCTTGGTCCATTGACCTCTATTCATTATTATTACAAGGTTGGAATGTAACATGACGTGTCTTTAAACTATATTTACATCTGGTGATTATGCAGGCCATAGGAGACATTTGACTTCCTGTATTTTCTTAGCATCATGCTTTAACACGTTTAACAGTGTATATGGGGCGTTAGGCTGGAATGCGGGGATATCATGACGGTACAGTGTTTGCAGTATAGGGCGCACCTGGTCTTTCAAAATGGCTTCACTTTTCTTGGTCATTACAAGTCCATGAGGAGCAATCATTTGATACAAAGTGTTTCATGAAATGGCTGCCCATTCCATTACAGAAAAAACATCATACTTCACAGTTAGCAGGAGGCACTGTTGTTTGAATTCTCCCTTTGGCTTTTCCAAAGATAAACATGTCCGGGAGTACTATAAAGAGTAAAATATGACTCATCAGACCATAATACTTCTCTCCGTGACTCAGGGGTCCATATTTTGTGTTCCTTACACCATGATATATGTGTTTGTGTATTGGCAGTGGATACAGAGGGTTAATACTGCTGGCTCTGTTGAAAATACCAGCTTTACTGGACTTGTAAGGTACTCTTTTAGGTCTGATTTGGATACACATTCATGGATTCTGTGGTGATTTTTAAACCGTACAGACTTACTCATGGTGAATTATTATTATTATTATTTTTTTTTTTAGTTTGAATTAATTTTCCAATAATTTCCATCATACTGTGACATGTTCATCCACCTCTTGAATTTAGATGCTTAGTTCGGGTTTGAATATTATGAAACAGAGAGGTGATGTATTAGTATGGTTATTTGTAATGGTCATCAGTCCCCAGAATTTCTATACAATACAAAAATATAAAGCAAATAAGTTAACTGTTGAACGGGACCATTTCATTTGAAAACCTTCTGATTTAATGGAGCTGCATGTTGCTTGATGTTGAAATAGCAGATTGCCTGTTTCAGAATGTTGAGAGCAATGCAGAGGTGAGAGCAGCACGGGGACGAGTGAATCTACACACTCATGAGAAGAACATGAAGGCAAAAACGGCATTTAAAAAAACCTAAAAAGCTGCTACCTGACGAAAGCCCCCCTTCCATCGTAGACTTTGTGATTGATCAGAGCTTTCAATTAGAATTTTTCCGGAAATGGAAAGCATAATCCATGTACCAGCCTGAGAGTTTGATAATGTCTAATCCCACTGTTCAATGAAATTAGACCGTTGTCTGAATTTGAGTTCTCTGAGGAAAGTAAAGGAAACGAATACCATTCAATTTTATTCTCTCGCAGAGGTCTGTAATCCTGCTGATTTATTTACTCCGTTTTTTTTAGATCAGTAATAATTTTTTTCAAATTCTAATATATTCTCAGGACTACTTGCAGAAACAGGTTTGCTCACCGTCCCTATACTCTCACAGTGACAGCTCTCTTTTCTTTGCCATCTGTGGATCAAATATCAAACCTCGTCCTTCTGCTGATGAGCACGACCCAGCCAGCATGATGATAGTGATTTACAAGGCTGCATTTTTTATTTATAACAGCAGTTTAGCAATAGTATTCGCCCATGTTTACAACCCCTTCCCCATGTCCAAACTAGAACATTCCACCACACATAAGTCTGAGTCACACTGAGTACAAACACTTCCATAGGGAAACTGTTCGAAGGATGTAAACAAAATCACATCAATGTATTATCACAGCAAAAACACACATTAAAAAGGCTAGATGACTATATGGGAAAGTTGAAATATTTTCAGGGTGAAATTTTAGAATATGAGTTAAGAGTCTCCTTATTCATTGATTCCTTCGAGTGTGTTTCACGAACACTCAAAATTCGAGGGAGATTATCATATCATTGCTTCCAAGCACCAGGTATAATTAATTGAGCTGCGACTACAGCCCCTGAGCCAGTACATGCAGCCTTATCTTCCCATCCCCAGCTGGTCAGTCCAAAGACAGCTTTGGAAAACCCATAAAGTTAATGGTAGTGTCTTGCTGTCACCGATGCTATATTTACCGAAGCTGCCAGCCTGCTTTTCAAAGGCACCAGCTGAACACAGTCCAGGAGTGAACGTCTGGATCACTGCGTTCCGTGCGAGTAGCTGCATGAAGGTTAGCGTCAGTTCACCTGCTGTCCTAACCAGTGCAGACTCACCATCTGGGCCAAATGACAGATGGATCATATCCTCATATTATAAAGGGAAGCTGCTCTTACCCCCTCCTCATCCTAAACTCCACCCCACCGCTGCCTTTGATTGACGCTGGACTGTGTGACTGAAGTGTCGAACTACGCGTCAGAATCCTCAATTTACCTTTGCGTTTTTTTTCGTGGAATTACATGACTCCAGCAGGGAGATTACATACAGCCTGTCACCAAGCCACTTCTCAAAATCATTTTTTCTCTTCACCCGTAAAAGGTTCTTTTCATATCAAATCTAGTGACAGAAATAATATCGGCCACCAAGAAAAAGCAGTCAGCACCACAGCCATCTTTTCTTGGTAGGGAATTTAACAAAAGATTACATTCATCCTCATACACATTTGTAGTTAAAATAGAACATGTCAGTATACATATATAAAGTATATAGAAAGCATCACATAGCATGCATATCAGTCACCTGCGACCAATGGGTGCAGCCCCCAGTCGGCCAGTTTTCATTTTGGCTTATTTTTGACACAAAATTGTCAAATATTAAGTGATTATGTTACCATGGCAACAGAGGTCACATTACACTTTCTGATTGTCTGTCATTGTGACGGACAGGGGCATAAAAATTCCGTCATAATCAATTATTACCCATCATTGTAATTTTAAAAAAAATGATAATCGTTTATTTTTTCAATAAAATAAACAGAATAATTAAATTGTGTCGGCATCAGATAATGCGCATTCAATACATTTTATAGAATGCGCATCAGCTGATGCCGACAGTGATTCATGTAGACACACATTACGCACTGTGTTAAATACAGCACTGCGTGGATTTTCAAACTTTATAAAACATCGCAAATGATTTCTCCTCCTACACAGTAACAGTGTACAAATGAACGATGCTTTCAGTTATTGCTGGGCTTCACTAAGCCTAACAACCGCAGACTCGCTGAGCAGTCCTACGAAGCTGTTTATCAACTCGTTATGGCAACTGGGGTTTTCCCGACCAAGATATCTGCGTGTTCACATAACAGAGACAGCGCTTGTAGCATATGACCAATTGTCTACCGGCAGCAGAGCAGCATATTTTACAAATGAAGAGCAAATGATTATATTACAAAAATATGAGGAATACAGGATCATACAGATCAAAGAAAATGCTCTAGACAATATGACACCCACCGCCAATTGGTCGGGGGTGTGAATTACATTCTGTGAAAATGACGGGTGGCCTTTGCGACCTCTGCATAGCAACCAAAATTGATAAGCGCAGAGTCCTAACCACTACCCATATACAAATCAAATATAAAAGAAATTGCTTTAAATTTGTAGCCTGTAGAGCCTCCACAAGGAAATCGCTATAGCGATGGTGGCAGCGGCGACTGTGTGAAGAGGCCAAATACATAGTAGCCCCGACTTTGTCCGGGGGCTGCAGTAAACTTAATTTATTGATCTGTGCAATCTGGAGTAATAAAAGAACGAAATGATTTTCAGCGTGAATGCCATGCTGGAGGTAGCACATGTCCACCCCACGCTCCTACATGCTCAGCTTAAGTTTCTGGTTTACAGTTGGCTACTGTTTGCATCACTGTTCCTATCCCTTGTTGAGTCTAAACAGCTGAGTTGACCAATCATGTATGGCGGAGGGCTGCTGGTTTTTATTCCAACCAACTATTGCACCTGACAATTACTCAAATTAGCTCCCTCCTCTCTGTTTGAAGGTGTGCTAATCAGTGTTGCGACTGGTTGGAATGAAAACTTGCATACTCTCTGTCGTCCATGGCACATGAGTGGGTTCCATTGCTATACAGGCTGTCTTTATATTACCTCAATAACTTTTTGCTTGTCGTCAATATAACTTTTCAATACTGAGTTCACATAGCAGGAGCGCTACCAACATGGGGCAGGGGGTGGACAGTGCCCACCCTGAGAAAAGCTCTGTCCATCCAGTGAAAACTCGAGATAAAAAAACTGATTTACTACTATTTGACAGCGAACACGTGTATCCCACGTGAATTCACAGCCGGAGGTACAGCCATTAAGAGAGAGCTTTACGTATGTTTCATCTATCTATCACTATGTGTGATTGGTGGATTCCTTTGCCAGTCTTTTCTGATGTAAAACTAACCAATGGGCACTCTCGAATTACTAGGGACCCTCCCATTCTCTTATGCTGCCGTCTTCACTCAGTCTGAGGTCACGTCTATGCTGCTCGTACAGGACCTGTGCTTCCCGCAGAGAATCGAAACCTCACCCATATCTCTTTTGTTGCCACTTCTTCCATCACTTATTTGGTCAGTCTTGTTGTTTGATATTAAGGTCATTTGTCTCCTAGTTTGTCATCTGTGTGAGTGTGTCGACTCGTGTGGTTATAACCTGAGTTGGCGACCGAGCCCAGGCAGCTATCTAGCAGCTAGTCTGGGGTTGCTATTCACTCACTGGGGTTGGTGCAACAATAATTCTGTATCATAAGCACAATTCAATATTTCGAACATCTGTATCATAAGCACTTTGAAAATTTGCCAATAGAAATGCATACGTGGCTCATTAAAAAATAAGCAGCTCCCTCTCCTGCAAGTGCTGTCTCTACCAGCAGCCCTGCGACCACCGAACAGAGCGTTGCATCCGTGCCGGGGTCTGGGACTGCCCGTGAATCACCGGCAGATGCATCATGCTCCAGCTGCACTGCACCCATGCTGGGGGCTCATAACGTCTGGTCTGCCCATGTTCAGACCCCCGGCTCTGTGTCCACTCCTCCGGACTTAAATATGGATCTCCCATCTCGCCTTTAAGCAGTTATCGTAAGCACATCAAACTCGTATCAAACTCAACCATGACTTGAATATTCAGTACTGCGCGATGCCAGCTTTTGCTTTGCTTGTCGCAAATTTAGTTCTCATTTGGATCGTGATGACATATTTACCAAACGTAGCTACATAAATGGGAAAAAAGCACTCGATAAAGACGGTATAAACACGCAACAAGCATCTCACACTCCAGGGCCATGGTTGTGTGGCAGGAGTACCAGCGCCAGTCAGAGACAGGTGAAAATATTGACCATCTGCAGGGTCATACCCAAGTAGAAGAGAACAGATACCACATTAAAAACATGGGTGAAGTCATTCAGTTTTTCACTGTGAGTCAACTTGCTCTGCGTCGGTACTATCGCAGGGATATTTATGAGGAAGGACTGTTTACTCAGCTAGTTGATTACAATCTCAAGAAATATTTCAAACCTGTAGATATCGCAAAATTCATCCCAGAAAATGCCAAATATACATCATTCTCGCACGGAATTGAAGTCCTTGTGCATGGAGGTTTACCAGTTTCACATGCGTTATGACTCCCGACTTCTCATGCTCTTCTTTACTCATGGGTTGGAAGCAATGCATGTGTTTAATTATCGTTTAAATAGTTCAAATGAAATAAGATTTGAAAATGTATTTATGCAATTTCATTGCTTCCAGTGATCTTATTTCATTTAAACAGTTTAAACGATCATGACACACATGCATTGCTTCCAACCCCTTTGTAAAGAAAAGCGTGAGAAGTCCGAAGTCATAATGCAGGTGAAACTGATTCCTGAAACTGACTTCATTTCCACGAGAGAATCTCTTACATACGCCTTGATTGAATATTTGCTGACTACAGCAGGGGAATGTAAATTACCGCTTAAACTCACACAGAATGTGTGAGAGTTGACAGGTGTGCATTATTAATGAAAACTGGCCCCACCTGATAATGTTGAGAGTTTTCGGAGTTTCTGTAATGGTAATTCAAATGAATGATTGAAAACAAGACATGACCAATCATTATTTTCAAGGGGTTTGAGCCTCCCGTATCGCCAGTTCACCAGCCGCCTCTGAAATATATATATATATATACATACATACATATGGGCTTGGCCAAGCAAAAGTAACGGAAGGACACTGTTACTTAATGTAATTAATTTAAGGTATGCAGCATGATGAATCTTTTTGTTTCAATTCAGTAAGTTGGCCTTGCTTAATAATTTCCCTTATCTGCTGTAGCGTAGGATATACATAATGTCCAAAATAAACTTGGTAACGGAAGGACAAATGTTCACTTCCCCTTGACCAGGCCCAAAGTTTCAAGACGTTGTGCATGTTGTATTTCACGCCGATTTAAAGGTTCATTTTTGCCCCACCGCAAAGAGCACAAATGCCCACCCAAGCTTGGCATCCTGGCAATGACTCGTTCACACATCAATTTTCTCAGCGAGATTCCAGTGAATTATAAGATCTGCCAGCCAACTCACGTGGGCGCCGTTAACGTGCGCAGTACTAAGTAACAAGCAGATACAGTGATAGTATGGAGTTCAGGCTCTGACCCCATCACACTCTGAGGCCTACTGCGCTCGAGGAGAAGACAGCAGGAAGTGTCAGGGCAGCACCCGGGGGAATGCAGGGCCACACACCCGGGGGAATGCAGGGCCCACAGGTGGATGTCGGGGAGGAGGTGGAGTATTAACTAACAACAGGCCGGTGTGACGCAGCGACAGAGAGCAGCGCGGCACAGCAGCAGTCAGAGGCAGGTTTTGCTGCAGAGGAGGAGCATTACAGTAACTTAAATAACCCACCAATCAGAGAGGCTCGGCAGTGTGTGACACGCATGGGAATGTCTATGGAAACGTGGTCATGTCTCGAACTGTCTGCCAGAAGTAACTCTTCAAGCTGCGATCCATTATTATAATATTTATACATAACTCTGCCACTTTGGATAAAAGAATCAGCTGATTGTATTGCACTGCTAGTGTAAATATTACCTAAGCAACAAATAACTGAGCAAAGTTTAATTTTAACCCTTTGAGCGCTGAATACATTTTCAAGGAATTAAATGTTGACAACTGCGGGAGCTCTTTTAAACAAGTTGACACATGATAGCTTTTTTAACAGCATCTGGATTCTATATCTTACACAATTGGGCAACTATAGTTGCCTATGGCGCTCAAAGGGTTAAAACAAACCAAAGGTACTTTAGTTAGGGGTTCCCCACTGTCCCAGTTAAATTGCAAATCTGGCTCTTTCAACTCGCCAGTGCATCATCCCCTGATTTAACTGTCGATGCAAAGTTTTCCTCCCCCTCTCTACCTCATCTGATATGTGGTGAGTGTTCTGGCACAAAATGGCTGCAGTACATCACCAAGGTGGCAGGTGGGAGCTGCACGCTGGTAGTAGTGAGGTGAGATTCCCCCCATACGACTGCGCTTTGAGTACCAATGAGAAAGTGGCATATTAAGGAAAAGATTGTTCAGTTATTCATTCAGTCAACGTTTTCTGATGGTTTTTCATGTGCAAGCACACACTTGTGAGCTCGCCCGCACACACGCAGGCACGTACACACAGACCCTCACACACAGACCCTCAAACGCACGTGCACACACACTCATCCTTGAGCTTCTACCCTTGTGAGGGCATTATACTGACTTTCATTCATTCTTTGCATATCTGTGCAGCCTGTCCCTAATCTTAACAATAAGCAACACATGCCTAACCCAAACCCTTACTCTAACCTTAATCTACCCCTAATTTTAAGCTTACTCCTAACCTCAACTGATAACAAGAGTAATCAGAACATGACATATTCCCCGGACCCCGTAATCTAATCTCAGAAATCCCAAAATATCAAAAGGCACCACTCTAGAACCTGATTGATACACACAGCAAGTTACGTAAAAAAATATTTTGCGGTATACCTACGCGCACGCACACACTCACACACACACACACACACAAGCTTTCTCTAAAAGTACAGATCTCATGACTTTAAAATCTCAGGGCTAATAAATGGCATGTTGTTCTCATGTGATGGCTAACTGGATTTACATAGCTGGGAGGACAATTAGCCTTTTGAGAAACGAGCTAACAGAAAAACAGCTATATGGAGAGAAAGTCTCAAAGTATTAATTGCAAAATATTTAAACCCCATGACCATCGCCATTTGCCTTCCCTCAAACATTCCATAAAGTCTAAAGCTAAGCAGCAACACATCAGAGCCTTTCCACCTTTCAACTCTCTCTTTCCTGACTCCTCCGGAATCATCTATAGGAGTAACTTATGAGTCAGACTGGGGGGGAAAGCCCAGTGTTCCGCAGAAAACGCAAAAAAAACTTTTCATTTTGCCCCTTGTCTCCTTTTGTTAGGACTTAAGCCTAAGAATTCAGCTCAGACACACAACCGGGCTGATTCAATTAGCAACACTGTTTATCTCCACTCCTGATGACGTCACTTTCCACATATTTCACCGAAGTCCATCTCGATTAGCTTCAGTTATGCAAAACTTTGATCTAGAGGTCAGTAAAAGCTGGCAGTCCCAAGCGTTTGGCGCTCAAGAGAGTATAGCAAACAGAATATGAACTAGCAGAGCACACTCAGTACAGCGCAGATCTCCACCTGGTAAACACACTGCCCCGAGAAACCAGACTCCAAACTAATCGCTGTTCATCACTTGCGGATGCAACTGGTCAGTCAAGTAGACAATAATTAAGCATTGACTAAAATAGTTCTTTTCAAAAAGTGTGAATCACTTCACCCACTAGAGGTCCGCGAGCGTACGATTATAATGTGCACAAAAAATTTTAGGTTGATGGGTCCAGGAGTTTTCGAGGCTAGCCGCAGACAGATACACGACACACACACGGACATGCACAAGATTAAACGCATGATCCCCTCCAGGCTTATGTCTGGTAGCGATATTTACGCATGTTGTAGGATGTATTACGCATTTGTATAGTGACATTATAATGAATACTACATGAAATCTGGGCCTACATTTCGATACGGCTAGCAAAAATTCTTACCCGGTTACATTCTTTAACGCTTATTCAATTATTTCAACTTTGGGCGTTTTGGCGTTCCTTCTGGTGCATCAGAAGAGAGTTTGAAATATGATAGCATGCTAAATAGCGCTGGTGTCACAACCCTCGTGTTCCATTAATTGTATCCTCCATTTCCAGTGACCTGAATGTCTTTTGCAGGTCTTGTCATCTTGCGTACCTCCGCATATCCCTCACCACTCTATTCTACCTACGAAGGCCTGTGTTCAGCCTGTTCCAGGCTTCAGCCCCTAAACTGTTACCTTACTCCTATCAATAAGTAGCATCATTGGGTTGCACCCTGAATCTGCATCTGGTTCCTTGTCTGGATAATAACAAATGGTATTTTTATACAAACGTATTCACACATTCTTAGTCAGGCTGCTTTCGGAATGTATAATTTAATGGAACTTAGTGTAAAGCTCTCGTTTCACACAGTCTTGCCTCCAGCTGAGCAGCTCAATGACCACTGTCTAATGGCCAATGTGGCAAGATTGTTTTTTGTTTGCCGACATATGCATTAGCAACTGAGGTCATGTGGTCATTGTGCCTTCACCGCAGGCCATGTGTCGCGACAAGATGAGCTGGATTTCAGTTTTGAACGTTGGCTGACCATGCTCGTGGCGACACAAATGCGATTATGTGATGTTTTTTTTTTTTAACCATAGAAGTCTGTTCTGGAATTTTACATGGAGTGAAGAGTGACAAGCTTTTTATGCAGCATAAGAAAGCTCCTGTACAAGCAGTTTTGCAATGAGATTCAAGGACCTTTCATCTAAATGGCAAAAACTTAATATGAAGATATTTCCAAGCTTCTTCAAAATCAATGTGCTACGACCAGGTTTTAAATATGATTTTATCCCATTTTGAGAACTTGATACATTCTATTCTGCAGAATACATATGATCAAACACAAATTTGATTGATGTTAACCTGCCTATTCAGCATAAGACAGAATCAGCACAAGCTGTGAGTTGTGCTGCACGTTGTGTGTAATGTTGTAGGGTCCCAGTGCCTGCTGGTGACGGACTGAAGGCTGAACGATCCGCTGATTATAACCATGTGATTCGCAGATGAGGAGGAGATAATTAGGGGAGACTTGAGGGCATTCTGGGATTATGCAGTTGAAAGGGTCAGGTGACTCACTTTTGTATGATACACTAGCGTTCATTATGTCATATAAAAGAGCAGGAAACCCATACATTTATATTCTAATAGACACAAGATGCTGAGGGCGGTAAGATGCTAATGGCAATATGTGTAGCATAACTGTACGGCTTTTTGTTGAAAAGGTTCATCGCTGGCTGATCAGGATTCACATCATGACTAAATTTTGGAGAAAATATGAAACGGTGGGAATTTCAATTTTTAAAGGCAAAAATGTAAGACAATAGGATTTTTAAAATGAGGGTTGGAGAAAAAAAAGATTATTTAACTCTTTGAAGGGTTGGAGTTTTTGGAACGCAAAATAAAATTCAGTCAGTCACTGTTATAGACCTAAAACCATCCATCCATCCATTTTCTATACCCGCTTATTCCTCACTAGGGTCACGGGGCGAGCTGGAGCCTATCCCAGCTGACTACGGGCAAAGGCAGGGACCCACCCTGAACAGCTTGCCAATCCATCGCAGGGCGCACACACCATTCACACACCATTCACTCTCACACTCATACCTATGGGCAATTTGGTGTCTCCAATTAGCCTGATATGCATGTCTTTGGACTGTGGGAGGAAACCGGAGTGCCCGGCGAAAACCCACGCAACACGGGGAGAACATGCAAACTCCACACAGAAAGGCCCCAGGCCGGATTCAAACCCACGACCTTCTTGCTGTGAGGCAGCAATGCTAACCACTGTGCCACCGTGCCGCCCCGACCTTCTTGCTGTGAGGCAGCAATGCTAACCACTGTGCCACCGTGCCGCCCACGACCTAAAACAATATTTCCAATTACCATCAGCGATTATGATTAGCCAACTATTGTCAGTATTAGAATGTTTAGATCAATAACATTCTAATTACATCTTTCTGATCTTATACAGTAAAGAGTGAATTTGCATTCCTAATCTTTTTTTATACCTCATCTCACACTATTGATTTTGGAGCCATGCTTGGCAAAGACTTGTGGGTAGATTTGCATTTTCTTTCAAATCAATTGTAATGGGGATCAACTGTAATTCAAGTTTATTTTCTAAGAGAAACAAAATCTGATTTCCACCATACTCCACAGTGCTTTGGGGATTTTATTTACTTACGGAAACTTGGAACAAAGCGGTTCCTTCATTGGCTGGATTTGGGTTTTTAGTTGGTGTGGTTAATTAGTTTAAGTATGCAAAGCTAAGTACATCACTTTTCATGCCAGGGGTGGAACAATGTTTCTGTTCTACATCTGCAATCTACGGCAGCCTTTTTCAGGAAGCCACTTCCTATCAGGAAATGGTAAAAAGAGAAAGTACGGCACAGGGAGAGTGGAATTAATCTGTTTAGGCTGGAACGAGGATATGATCATTCTGCTGCATTATATAAGCTAAAACAGTCCATTAATTGTAGCTGGTGTGAAATTATGCTGTCGGACAGTCTATTCTGTCCCAGTCTTTTGTAATGTGCATACTTTCTCATCACAGCTGCATTTGTGAATCCCCTATCGCCTGCTTTACAAAGTGTTGGCTTGGCTTCAAATATATTCTCCGCCCACAGCAAAATGGTGTCACTGAAATAAACCAAATTGTGATCATTTGTAAGTCAACATATTTGTGAGAACAGATATTTATTTGATCCAGATCAGATAAGGAAGGGTGTTCTTCATCACGAGTTTGTCAGTCTTGCTCAATACAAGTCCCTCACAGCTTCTGCCCCATACAGAGTGATATCATTCAATCTTTTTCTAATACAGCAAAATGAAAATTAAATCCCCACAGACTCATTGTAATTTACGTCCCATTTCCAATATTTTTATGCTGAAAACCATTGTAAACAGTAAAGTACACTTAGTTGTATGTACTGTTCACGGTGCTAAATCCTTAGTGCAACTCAGAACACAGGATTGCATTCACAGGCAACCAAATATGCTATCCGTCAGGCCGGATCTAACAGATGTTCCTTAAATCAACATCAAGAATTGCAGAGCTTCTTTACCACAGAACTTCAGTGCAACACAACTACATTGAGAACCTTCCAGATATGGGTCAGGACATCCTCAATTTCTCGCCAAGTATTCAACAGCGAGTAGAGTTAATAACGTTTTGGGCCTGACTCTTGGGAGAGCCCTTCAGTTACACTTTGCAGGATATTGAAGAATGGGATTCTCCTTAACAGGGAATTTTAGAGGGAATTAGCCCATGCTAATTTGCTGTAAAACCTCTCAAGGATAAAAATAAATCTTCAGATTGCACTCTGTGTGCATGTAAATCTTACTTTTGCAACTCAGACACTCGTGCAATGACAGGCTTCCGTGGTCTCTTACAGTCTGCTACACCCCAGACACTGTGCTGATTTCCTGCCATGGGGGGTTCTGGTGTCTCAATCAGAACTAATCCCGTGTGCCCCGGACACTGGAGCGGAACAAAGTGGCGGCCCTTTGAAGTTTCTTTCTAATGCCACGTGGGAACAAAGCTGCTGGTGAAAAGTGGCAACAAAGGGTTAAGGCTCCACCAACTCCGACTGTCTGTCTGGGCCGTAAAAGGAGGATGTTAGAGAACAAGCTTTGCCTTTATGCCCTGTTTTCCCATCAATGTGTTTACTTTTGGATGGCTGGCGAATAACTGCTCACCAACTGCCGTCCTCAACCAGGACAAAAGCAACAACTTTCCAATGACTGTTGTATAACCATCTTAACCTGCCTCCCAAACTCCTACAAACTATTCCATGCATACAACCAGAAACATAACACTGCACAAACAATCAGAGAGTGAGCCACAGAGTTAGTTGCTGTTTCAGTTAAAAAAAAGCAATGCCTGGCTGGATCATATCAGCCATTATGTTTATCTTTGATTTGCTAATCAATGCAGATGCTTTTTTTAATAAAATGAGCTCATTTTTTATGAAGAATATGCACATTACCTGACCTGGGAAAAAGTTGTGGAAACATAACGATTGAACGCAGGTCGTAATGCAAAAACTTTCCAAAAGAGGTGATTTGTTTCAATAACATGCATGAGGTCTACCACATTTAAAGCTAAGGAGGCTAACTCTGGTCATTCAAATCTGAAGATACGACCTAAGACTCCAGGTGTGTTCCACTGAAATCGTATGTCTGACAATGGCTGCGTATCGCACAGGCATGTCCAGAACGTTGGGAAAAACAGTACGGCAGCAGCAGAAAGCCAAACAGGGAACGATTCGGTCACTCAACGAAGCGAAGCGGCGTAACATGAAGCTTGTTAGGCTTGGGTCTATGTCACATCACCAAACCTTATCAATGAAACATTAGATGCTGTAATGCTAAACAGCAAAGCTAGCAACAATAAATGCGTTCCTGCATTGCAGCTGTACCTCGGTGTAAAACAGCCAGCACCCATTTGTCGTCTGAGGCATTGCTGTATGATAGACTATTCAAGTATATAATTTTGATCATGACCAGAAGTGTCAAGTTTGCTCGATACACCAGACTTTAGCTTACTGGCGTATATAAATTATAGGGAGAGGTTTGATTATTTGCTTGTCCGATAGGCCATTTGTATTGAACCCACTTAGAAGGAGTTTCCATAAAAAAGATTGACCAGAATCAAGATGGATGAACTCACTTCCAACAGGAGGGCCAGTCAGTTCATAACAAGGAGACTTTCAAAGGAATGCCTGTCACCAATTGCTTCAATTATGCAAATGAGGACTGAAATCGAAGCAGTGGGGTGGTAGACATTTTCAAATTAAAAGTTGGGGCTTCTATTCTTTCAGGGTGTTTTGCACTGCCATTTTTTTGTAGCAATTTAATTTCTTCCCCTTGGAAGAAGCAATGGCCACTGTCCTCTTCCATCCGACCCTTCATCGTGAGCACGACTGGACTAATGTCGCACTTACAAGAACGAAATTCCACGGAAAAAGGCTGGAGGAGCTGGGGGCAGGGGTGGAGGCGGAGGGGTGGGTGCTATCAGACTAGATTTGTTGTGCCTTGTTCTGGCGGATGAAATGTGCAGTGGTCATGGAGAAGGGTCATGAGACTCCCAAAAGGATTACTCTGAGCTGGAGTCATGAGACCCAGCCGAACAAAGGCCCTGCTCACATGCTAATCATATGAACCGCTCCCCATAAAGTGGTGAGATCTCATGGGCAGGGCGCCTCACTGCGCTGGGCGGACCGGAACAGAGCAGGAGCAACCCCGAGATCGGTCTCAGAGAGAGCTGCCTGTCCCGAGTCCCATTTTCGACGCCCGCTATCCAGGTTCCTCATAAGGATTCCAGGTAGGACACATTCCCATGCTGAGGCTCAGTATGGCAGTGGCTGCACTGTTGAGAGGAGATACCGATAAGCCAATTAGGTGTGGAGGATCGTTATGTGCTGATACTGAGCAAATGTCCGTTCTTCTTTCGTACAACCATACTTTTATATGCTAATTAGACTATAACAATGCTGTAGCCAAAATTATGATAATACTTTGAAAATGAGATCCCAGTTTCTCAAGAAAAAAAAAAAAAAATCCTTCTTCGGTAATCATTTTAGTATCGTGAAATCCTGTTCAATAAAAGTATTTTTGACAGAAAAATAACGTCAGCTGATTACATCACAGTAGTTTCATGCATCATGGATTTTTCAGGCCAGTTTCTTGAAAGTATTGCTTCCTTAAAGCTTTAACGCAAATAGCATTTTTTTGACAGAGTGAACCGCCATTTGAAAGAAGTGGCAAAAATTAAAATAACAGTATCTTTATTTTCCAATTTGGTACATACACTTGTAACTCAAAAATTTGGAATTTTAGCTTGTGTTTCTGGGGACAATATTTCTGTACTTCCCAACAAAGCATAAATCTGTATTGATAAAGTCATCAGTTAAGCTTAGTTTGTCAGCTGGTAGAAAACAGTGAGCGGGATGTAGGCAGGCGTTTGGTGTTCGGAGAGGAATTTGGAAGGGACACAAACCTGACTCAGAATATAAACAAACTTGGAGAGCAACAAAACATATGCAGCCGCAAAGCTAGCCTATGTGACCAGTTTGAGATGTTTCGAAAAAGTTAGCGAGAGACCATAATTAACCTTCACAAGCTGTGATTGAGCATTCAGAACAGCAAAATAGTATTTACTCCTGCTTACAAATATATATATATATATATATATATATATATATATATATATATATATATATATTTTTAACACCATACCAAAATTGAGAGTTCATGCACACATTTCATTCAACCCTTGAAAAATACAAAATGTTCTGGCGAGAGTTAAGCCCAACATTACTCCTGCTGTTGTGCTAAAGTGATAACTAGCTACTGTGCAAATTTTGTGTACTGGGTACCATGTTGTGATTATAATTTACAGGTCACTTATTGTTATTGGAGATGTGAAGCTGGGTACTCAGTGAATATGGGGGTCCGGGAGGGGGGGGGTACGTATTCCCAGACTTCGATGTGTCAGCCACCTCAGAACGTCCCGAACAGACTAAACTTCAAAAGCTTTGGTTTTCATTAGGATCCAAGCCAGAGATGATGTTGCTTTGAACAATAGTTATTTCTGGTCCAGCCCAGAAAACTGGAATGGGGTCAATAACCGCCGATGCCAGACAACCAGATGGGCCAGACGACTCCGAGAAAAGTACAGAGTGCTGTGATCACTGTGAAGTGCAGGGGCCGATCACTTACTGCAGTGCAAAACATAGGAGTGTGTTTTATTCTATCTGCGACTATTCCAGTGCTTCTCATTCAGTTAAAAG
The DNA here is from genome assembly GCA_029721435.1 of Gymnothorax reevesii. NCBI lineage: Eukaryota > Metazoa > Chordata > Actinopteri > Anguilliformes > Muraenidae > Gymnothorax > Gymnothorax reevesii. The sequence continues at coordinate 62,527,208 of CM056588.1, read as the reverse complement.
TTCATGTTTGCAATGTTCATAAAAGGACAGCAGTTTAAGATATCTTGCTGGTTGCTATCCATCAACCTTCAAATGTAACTGAGAGAGAGAGAGTGAGAGAGAGAGAGCGCGAGAGGGAAAGTGCTTTCACCGTAAGTGCACTGTTAATCGCCATGGCGTAATAATGTAAATCGTTAAAAGTATCGAGATTTGCACGCACGTTTCCGCTGGTTTGTGCGGTGAGCGATCTTGCGACTGTCAGGGCCCCCTGCTTTAGCGTTTAGGCAGGATTGCGATCAGGCTTGGGGTAAGAGGATTTAGTGCATCAGGGATGTGGACACTTGGGTGTTTGCATGACTAAAAGCAGAATTCTTGCAGTAATTAATGTTACACATATGTGCATGTGTATCCTGCAGGAGAGCGGATGATCAGAGACTGTATAATCTGGATTCCTGCTGCAACAGCTGTAACCTGGCTTACACAGGGAACACAAAACAGCGTAAAAAAGCATTCTGGTGCACTTGTGTTTGTTATCTGCAGTCCTGTCTAAACTGGTTCATCACTTTTTCAGTCAGAAAACACCAAAGTAAGTGCAAATTGACCATTGTGTGCAATGCATTCATCTCCCCGAGCTTTTCCATTGAAACCTGTAGTGAGTTGAAAAACTTGAAAATGGCATTGCAAGAATATTGCTTTTTTGATGTTAACCAAATGTATAAGTGCGCTGTTTGCCATAAACCAGGTTGAGATAGCCGTGCAAAGCGTGGTAATGCGCACACATGACAGCCTTGTCGATGACATGCCATTTGACTAAAAATTCTCCAAACGTCACCAAAATCAACAGGGATCCTCTTCATATCATCACTGACCCACAAAACAAAAGTGAAAAGAATCCATGAAAACTTTAGTCTGTAGAGTGAGAACAGTGAACTGCGGACAGACGGACTGATGGACGGACAGCGCGACCACAATATACGCCCATCCGGTGGAGTGGGCAAATAAAAATGGAAAAACTAAAAAAAAAGGGAAAAAAACTGGGCTAAGAAAACTTTTGGTGTTTTCCTTAAAATTGAATTTACTCAGTCAGGGATTTCTTCAGTTTATTCCCATGGAAACATCATCACATGAATTTATTCAAGTTAATGATGATACAGATTGAATACTAAAGCTCCCATTGGTCAACATCAGTTTAACCACCAATTACTTAAACACTGAATAACACAGGGCTCATTTTCAGCAGAGCACAGAATGAATTTCTCTCAATGTAGAGCAATGATGCACCACCAGAGATCCTCAGTCATCTCAATCCGTTTCCCCTTGATTTGTATTGCAGACCCAGAAAGCCTGGATAGAGAAAACGTTCCAGAAAAGAGAATGTATCCAGATTATACCCAGCAAAGACCCAACCAAGTGAGTGATGATACTAATGAAATGGTGCGTATGTATGCAATCATTCAAATAATAACTCAGTGTTATCCTTCCTGCTGATGCATTAAATAGATGTACAATCATGACCCTAAAAGCAGGTAAAACCACACTCTTTTACATCAGATGATCACTGTCACTATTGTGTAAACTGAAGCGACGGGTGTGTGTTGCAAAGACATGCTGCAGTGAAAGGGAAAGTAAAATGGCTACTTGCCAGCTTGGGGAACAACAGAAGCACAGCTGACAATTCTGCCTGGAGATGATAGATCGTCCTCTGTAGCTGTATCTGAAACTGAACATGGCGGACGACGAGAAGTGATCACGTAGCTCCTAACGGCTGTGCCGTGGACCACCCACCGTCAGACGCGTGGTGGAGGACTGCCAACGGCGGCAACATGGGAGAGCCCGGGGACTGGGGCAGCACCGCCAGTCAAGAGAGACAAAGGCCGCGGCTGATTGGAGGAGAGCAGGGGCAGCGGACGGCCTACATAATCACAGAAAAGGCCGCGGCGCTGCTTACAGGCCCCAGTGCTGCACAGCCTCATTAACTGAGGATCAACAAGTGCCTTTTAGTGTCTTTTCCTCTTAATTGAGCTTTTTCTACTGAGCAGATGCACAAAAGATACACCCACTTCACATTCGCCGTCGTCCTGGCGAAACCCGTGGGATTTTAGATTTCAGTGTCAAATTCTGTCCAGAATGAGAAAGTCTCCACCTGGCAATTCCGCAAGCTTCTGTTCGGTGTTACGGTTGATGGTTCGAATTGCTGTAGATTTTTACATCGCAAACCATTCCGGCAACATTACTGAAATGTTTCTTCAATGTTATAACTTATGTCACCAAATTGCAGCTTGAAGAGGAACTCAAGCATACCTGACTTTTTCGCGGATTCGGCAGTTTTAGGTACTTGATATGCAGTGCAACCGAGTCTCAGAAGGACGTCAGTTGTTCACAAATACGATCTCACCTTTCGGATTTCTGACAATGTAGGCACAGAAACAAAGTGCCTCTAAAAACGTATTTCTCACCCATGCCTGTCAAGCTGATTTTTAAAAAATTATTAAGTCCATAATCTACCACTAATACAAAAAATATCAAAACTTCAAACCCCTTTTTAGTTCCTGTTTAATTGAGAGAACATTTAGTGTTATTTGGGTGTAATAATCAATGTGTTTTTCTACATATTAATTTGCACTCTGTCTCCCGATCCTCGCCCCGACAGGTGCTCCTGCGGCAATGCTGTGCCCCAGCACCCGGCCATACCTCAAATCGCCACGGCAACCAAGGGTGCGGAGGACAACGTAACCACCGCCCAGATCGTGCCAGTGGACGCTCCTCAAGAGAGATGGTCCGTCCTCAAGCACACAAGAGCCTCTCCAACCGACGCCTACGGCGTGATCGAGTTTGGCGGAGGCGGTCATGTCAACAAGGCCATGGTAGGGAAAGATCTCGAAATCCCAATCAACGCAGAGTCTGTGGACACCTGACAGCATGAAGATGTCACACCTGAAAATTTACGAAATATTAACAATGTCTTCTATTATGAAGTTTCTAATTCATAACATTATCTCTTTAGTCAGCACATTTTTTCGGTTATTATGTCAGTTTTTTTTCCCCAAGTTAGCAGTCTAGAGGTCCAGTAGTCTAGCAGTCCAGTGTGAGTATGTCCAATAACCAGGTGGGAGTCCTGATTGTGCCTGATTGTGTGAACTGGGACAAGCAGCCACACCGGGCAGTGTGACTGACTGAACTGACTGAACTGTACTGACTGAACGGTCACTCTGAGATTAAGGGTTCGGCGAGAAGAATTTTCCTGGTATTACAGCATAATCTACTCTACTAACCACATGCAGGCTGCTGGCACCAAAGTTAAAAACCCAAACATGATAATGTGGGCAACATCTACAAGGACTTTTTCCACATCACTTCCGGAGCATGTCTGTGGCGTAGTGCCCCAGCTGTGTGACACATGGCTGCCCTCAAAACAACGTCATACAGAAATGATAAGGATGTCACCAGTGCCCTAACTCAACCAAACAGCTTCGGTACTCCCTCAAACCCTCAGCATCTCGTTCTTTGCCTCTCTCTCTCCTGCAGTACATCAGGGTGTCGTACGACTGCAAGCCTGACAACCTGCTGCACCTGATGGTTAAGGAGTGGCAGCTGGAGTTGCCGACGCTGCTGATTTCGGTCCACGGCGGCCTTCAGAACTTCGACATGCAGCCGAAGCTGAAACAGGTGTTCGGCAAGGGCCTGATCAAAGCCGCCGTCACCACCGGGGCCTGGATCTTCACCGGGGGGGTCAGTAATGGTGAGTTCAATTTTCACAATTCCAATCTGTATATCATATGTTTTTTTTTTTTTTTTTTAATTGAGCTCAGCGTTAGTTCAGTCAGGCCACGGAGTCACGCCAAGCTTGCAAGCCTGCCTGTGTGTGATGGTACAGATTGTAACCCAAGCTGCTCTCTTAGCCAATGGCTTTCACATGTATACAGTGAACGGCATGCATGCGCGTGTTCGGGCGGGGAGGCCCCAGAACAGAGCCATACTGCTGACTTCAAATACTGCATATATATTTGACGCAAATGATATAATATAATGTAGGTTGTGTCAAAGTGAACCTAACTGAACGTCATTATGCTCTAGATGTTGTCAGCACCCACTTAACATATTCCTCTGACACCACCCGTAGATGCTCAAATCTGGTCAAATGGACACCTCTAGAATTTACGCTCATAAGCATCACACTTTATAGAGCCCAGTGGTCACAGTATATTCATAAATTTATAATCCTGCACAAAAGGAAAGCTGGTATATGGATTTGGCACACCACCCGGTGATGCTATTAATAGATTATGTGTAATGCCTCATATATGCATAATCAGAAGCAGAAGTGCTTTAGCCAGAGGAAAAAAAATTGATGGACGTGCTTTGGTGGGAGATTAGTACAGTAGCCGACTGAATCATGTGCAAAACATATGAGAGGCTAAACTTTTCAATCTGAATCCAAGTGTTACTGCTCTGGAAGGAACCACCCCATTGACAAACCTCTGTGTGTCTGCTGAGATCAGGAACACACAGTCCTGCAGCACAACTCTCTCCATCCCATGATTCTACCTCTTTCAAGAAGAATTAAGGGACTTCATTGGTAATGGAAAGAAAAAAAATAAATAAATAAAATGTCCCACATTGTCTTAGAGGAAATAAAACATTCCTATTTTACAGATTCACTAAAAAGACAATTAGCAATATAACCCAAGGCACAGAAATGAATTTACCCAGACACAGGAGGTAAAACGCCTTTGCATTTCCAAAAGAGGCAATAACAGAAAAAAAGGCTTCAACAGAAAATAATCCATTCAAAAAATTGATTATTTGACTTCTATCTTTCAGTTTCAATGACTTGCAAACTCACAAAAACTGACTTTGTTTGTTTGTTCGCCACAGGGGTAGTCCGTCATGTTGGAGATGCCTTGAAAGACCACTCCTCTAAGTCCCGAGGGAAGGTCTGTGCCATAGGCATTGCACCATGGGGAATAGTGGAGAACAAAGAAGACCTCATAGGAAGAGACGTAAGTCCGAAATGGGGCTTTATGCCTAATGGACCGTCCACTAAATGTTGCAGTTCCACAGAAAGACTTCAATGAATTACGTGTGAGCAAAACTTAGACACAGTGACAAGGGACACATAATGTAAATATTGTCAAACTACTGGTCTATCTTGAAATAAGAAGGTCATCAGCATATCAATGCCTTGACCCATAGATGGTTGAAGACAGTGTGACCCAAGCACTCTAGAAGCAAGAATAAATGATATACGTAAGCGACCACAGAGCCATTTAACCGCATACACTGTGTTCATGCTTGCTGGCAGTTTTCACCTCTGCCAGATCAAGTTCTGAAATTCTGAGGTCTAACCGCAGGTAACGAAGCCCTACCAGACCATGTCAAACCCCCTGAGCAAGCTGTCGGTGTTGAACGCCAGTCATTCCCACTTCATCCTGACTGACAACGGAACCTGCGGGAAGTACGGCTCCGAGGTCAAACTGCGACGACAGCTGGAGAAGCACATCTCCCTGCAGAAGATCAACACCCGTAAGCGACCACACTTCACTGCCAAACACAACACATCTTTGCCTCAGCAGTACTGAGACACAAATAAAACGTCGCCAAAAAACTGCTGCTAAACTCATTGAATGGGGGCCTTGATTAGCGTGTGGCTAAGGACTGCAAACAATGGGTCCTTTCAGGGCATACGTGGGACACACACAGTACCACAACAGCATGTTGTGATTCTGAAAGAACATTTAGGGAGCAACCATTAACTCCTCCATCTTTTATTTTTAAGTCCTTTTACCCTTTGACCTGAAGTCATGAACCATGTGACCTGTGGGTTTCCCTTTGTCATCCTATGCCTGGGGCTAGCAGTAAGGCAGGGACAACAAAGGGATGCTCAGCTGTCACCACTGACGTCGGATCCCCATTAAAAAGCATCCATTTTGTGTGAAACAAGCACAGACAAAAGGCAGACATTTCACAACATTAAATCAGCTGCCATTTCTTATGAACTCATCTCCATTTTCATACAAAGATGTCACTGACAGTTACTTAAATGTTATCATAGTTTGGTGAGAGTTTCCCTAAGCAGTCATTTCCATAAGGTTTTCAGAAGCAGAGTGCGTTGGTAATTTCCTTCACTGAAGTCCCGCGCTGCACGCAGAGGAACAGTGGCCTCTAATACTGGCCAGTGCTGAACATTGGAATTTCATAATAAAAGTCTGAAAGTGCTGCACAGGCAAGGCTCCATGTTCAGGCACAGCATCCCAAATGTACGCATGTGTGGTGTGTACGTGTGTGCGCTTGCGTGCATATATCCCTCTCAGGCCTGGGTCAGGGCGTCCCGCTGGTGTGTCTGATTGTGGAGGGAGGGCCTAATGTGATCTCCATCGTGCTGGAAAGCCTCCGAGAGGAGCCCCCGGTCCCTGTGGTGGTGTGCGATGGGAGCGGGCGCGCCTCTGATATCGTGTCCTTCGCACACAAATACTCGGAGGAGGGCGGGTGAGAGCGCGACACCCACTGAACCATCAGTGCTGCCGCCATGAAATGCGGCTCACGATAATGGGTTCCTGCTAAAGGAGCTGTGTCATGATTACTGCACATGCTCAAGACTCACATCCTAAGAGAGTGACTCTGTTTGGCTGCAAGTATTAATCTGATTCAATCATGTATACGTTTTGCATTGCATTTATATATTTTAGTTACTCCAGCATTATGCTTTTTATATGAAAGAGCTTTCTATGGAAATACAAGGATTCGAAGGGCTATTTTAAGCTTTAGCCAAGAATTACGAGGAATGGAAGCTGGTTGTCATCGCCAATAATCATAGAAGGAGAAAAATAACTTCTGGATTTTGACTTGCAGTTGAGCGGATTTGCTTCGTTCAAAGCTGTGAGCATGCGAAGCAATTGCGACGCATCTCCTTAAAGCAAACAGTTTAGTTTTATTCCTTCTGTTTTTCCCTGCTCAGGCTGGTAACGGAGAGTGTGAAAGATCAGCTCCTGGTTACCATACAGAAGACTTTCAACTACAGCCGCAACCAGGCCCAGCAGGTCTTCCTCATGGTGATGGAATGCATGAAGAAAAGAGAACTTGTAAGTAGTAGGGGATGTACTAGCAACAAAATTCTTAGATACCAGGCCAGTGGATTCTGTGAAGAGGTCATAAAAAAGGCCAATCAAATCAAGGCCAAGTTCAGTGATAGAAAGAGGACATTACAGGGGCGCAAAGTCTTGAAAACCTGCTTGCAGCAGGAAAAGGCTTATGACGATACTGAGGTAAGCATTCAGAATGAAAGTGTGTCATTAAAGAAACAGTGTAAGTGTACTCCTGAGTGATCGCAATACCACAGGAAATAAACTGATGACCATGAAGTATGTTTTAATAAACATCCTTTTTGTGATCCACTCTCTCCTGCATTTTCATTCATGTTCCATCTACATGTGTGCAACTCCTGCCCCTCCTCTCTATCTCCATTGGTCACTCAGTCATTCATTACTCCACCCATTCTTTAGTTCCTGGTATATGAGGGTGAAACCCCTATTATCAATGCCATGTTTCCAAGATTACAGCAAAATAAAGCAAATGTTAAGAAATAAGATTAAAGTGGGCAAATGAATGCAAAAAGAGAAATTAATATCAAAGATTAGAAACGCTCTGTCGCTATAACAGTTTAAAGATTCCTTAAAATGACGTAAATCATTGTCAGTTTGGCGGTCGCAAAATTTAAAAGCAATCAATCAAGGTAAGCGAAGCAAGGTAAAGCAGCCAAAGAACCAATTAGAAATCAGCGAAAAAATTGCAAGCAGGTGCGTTTTCATATTGTATTAGTGAGCAGCGGTGAGGACATGACAGACCCTCGGGAGATGTACAGTAGAATGATATTCCATTCAATTTATATTACATGTTTATGCCATCTCCCATAAATATGTATTCCCCACCAAAATATCTGGACACATATTTTGATAAAACAACCCATCTCATTTCCGAACACCACAATCTTACAATCTCCCCATATTCACCATCAATACATCCACAGAGAGCTCGTATAAACTATGTAATTTACTACACTTAGCCTGAAGATCGCACTCGTAATCTTCATGGATTTAATGCTCACGAGCAATAAAAATAAAGCCTAAGCGTCCTCACAGTTATCAGATTACGGTTTCCCTCCCTGAAGCCTTTTTCAAAGCGCAGTGGCTCAGCTCAATGGGTCGAAATTACCACATTCCTACGAATAAGTCGCAGATTTTCAGCCATGAAAGTGATGGTGATTAGTAGCTTTGAAAGCTCCGTTCACAGTAATCTCAGACCCCACACATCTGGGCAGTGAGATCACGGCGAGCCCGTCGGTCCTGGTGCCCCGAATTTCCCGGAGTCCCGGTGGGGAAGGGTCTGGAGGTCATCGCCCCAGAAAGGCCTCTTTTACACAAATGAAGGGGGGAACGTCACTCTCTCCGCCTCTAATGCTCCCTCCACTCCTACTCTTTAATTCTCCTGTCGTGGCCCAGCCAGAGGGATAGCGTTAATCTTAGCATTTGTATCTGTCGTGCATTAGTATACTTAATGCCTGGGACGCCGCTTTATTTCAGATAAACGAGATTTGCTGACATGACCCATTTAAACTGCCTGCTCTCCCAGGGTCCCTCGTCTATGGACAGGTACTGTAGGTCATTACCAGGGACGGCACTGGCAACCACTCCTGTGTAGAAGGTATGGAATCTACTCATGTAGGTAACTGATGAATGCAAACAGCAGATGGTTGCCTGAGGGTCACGCAGAGATCATGTATTGACATACTGTATGCACCCCAGACCATCAAATATAACCAAATATGCCATACGACAGATACGCTCACAATCAACTACCCGACGTCTTTTATTACGCAACAATATAAGTCAAGTGGTGTGGATTCAATTAATCTTTTATATGACAAGGTAAACTGATGCACATCTTTTGATTATTATAGGGTATCTTCAGTGATACTGTGCTGCATTCTTGAGAGCGATGGCAACATTCTCCGCTGTTATAAGTTGCTTTACATACTGTGTCTCAAGAGATCGTAAAATGATTTAACATGATTGAAAACTGCATTTCAACCTAAAATAATACCCCTGAATTGTGTGATACAAGAATAAGAAGTTGACGACAAAATGTTGAAGTAGGATCGGTTATGTGACACTGCAGCATTAACGCTTGTGGTTTTTTGGAAATAAGTTTATGAAGGGAAGTAGAAGCAGCTTTCCCAGCTCAACACTTATGGAAGGTATCAGTGAAATCAAGAAATGTGTGGAAACGCAGCTGTTCTCTCTGACAGTATTTGAGCTGGAGAGGGGTGCGAGGAGGATGGACAGGTGTTCACTCTCTGCTGCCAAAGAGTCAGTGCACAGTACGGCTTCAGTGCTACAATCCCACCACAGTCCCTCAGCCTGACGGCACAAAGCTTGTGTCCATTCACTGAAGAACAGGGACTTTCTATCAACTGTCACAGCAGCTGTCTCACCCATGCTAAGCAGGGAATATATAAAAGTGGGCTGCAAGTTTCCAAAAATGCTGTTCGTATAGGAACAATCTTAAGTTTACATGACACTTTCAAGGCTTACAAAGCTCTGAAAGTGGTTTTGAGTTGCCTGAAAAATTCAAGACAAATTTGGGTAGGGTAACCCTCTTAAAAATGTCAGAAATTTTTGGTATGGTTCAAAATTAGAAAATGTCCCTCTCTTGTTGAAATGTATGCCAATTACTCGCCTAGTCATACAAAATCCAAAATTATATAGTCTGTCCTTTCCGTGACCTTCGGAGGAGTCACTATGACTGGAAACGCGGAAAGGTCGAAGCACTTTTGGTGCCAAAAATTTACCATTAATGTTAAGATCGCCCAATTTGAACAATTTTGGTATCTAACTACATCTTCTGATATGACAAATTCAACTAAGCAACTTTTAAAAACCAAAATGGCAGTCTTAACCATGAAATTTCAAAATGACTGCCAAAAGTACCAACTTTGAACATAAAATTATTGAAACCCACCATTGGGTCGAGTAACATGATCGTGTTTAATATTTTTATTCTGTAAGAACAGATAAGTATCGGCAGCATCATGGTACAGGGGTCACAGGGAGGCCTGTTTTCATTCACAGTTCACAACTGCTCATCGTCAGATTCATTAGAGTCAGACTCATCATCATGATTACTAACATCCAAATAGGCATTTCGGATTCTTGTGTGCTCGCTGCTTTTGTAATAGTTTTAAGTATTTGTGCAACACAGGTTAGAGGCCTCTGGAACATTGAAACATCACAAATCACGTTTGCACATGACTCAAATGTACAAAACGTATAATTTTCATTTGATTATGAAGTTTTTCTGATAAGGCAGCCATTTCGGTTTCTGCTCAGTTGAATTTGTCACCTCAGAAAAACATACAATTAGACACCAAATTCGTTCAGATCGAGCAATTTCAACATTATCAATAAATTTGGCGTAAGTTTGTGGACTTTTTCACATTTTTGGTCATAGTGACTTAACAGAGGGTCAGGCATGGGGCAAACTATATTTTTGGAATTTTTAATGAGTAATTTGCTATAAATATTAGCAACATCAAGACATTTTCTAATTTTCACCCCATTGACTCCATTTTGACACCTTCCAAAAACTGCTGACATTTTAAAGAAGATTGCACAAGCCAAATGTTCTTCAGGGAACTCAAAACCACTTTCAAACCTTTGTCCCGGCAAAAGTGGCCTCTCCTTTTTAAGTTCCTGTGCTTTATGCTGAGCAAAACACAACAGAGAGAGTCTTCAGTGCCCACATACCATGAAGGCCCCGATTATCACCTCTTCTCACGACTGCCGCAGCAATCTCAGGCATAAGGCCCGTACTGAGAGCACCAGTGACTGTATTCCCGGCACTGCAGCACATGTGACAGCGCATCGACCATAATTGCATTTGCTGCAGTCTGGCTGGCAACAACAACAGCACTGTCGTCGCCCTAGAAAAAAACTGAGTTATAAATCTTGTTATCTGACGTTATTCAAGCACTTATGAAAGTGTACTTGCTGGGAATGCACAAGCGCAATCTCTACTACAAGACTGAAATGCTTTGGGTGGCTGATCTCCCTTATGCTAAGAGACAAGAATCCAGTTTGATCCACAACACAGTCACTGTGCTATTTAGAAGCCTGTACTGTTTAAATCCATAAGTCTTACAAACCTATGCATGGGTCCATAAAATGCAGCTGCTGCATTCAAAGCTGATTAACTTCAGGCCTATTTGAAATTCAAGGCGAGATCCTGATATTTCTAATGATACCGAATATGTCCTGCTGAATTAAAGGGAAATGTGTATAAAATGATGTACAGGATCTAAATATTCTCCATTTGATGTAATGGTGAGGCCATTAAAACATGACAGCATGAGTTTGAATATTTCTCTCAGTATGAGTATGTAGCTTATGTGAAGCACTGCAACCAGCAGACACAGAGAATATACGTGAAACTGTCCAACAATATGAAAAAAAAAAAAAAAATTTTTCTCACTTTGAACCCACTTTTGGGAAAACTAAAGAGTAAAGTTAGATTTTAAAGGGTTAATCTTTAGGTCACCAGCCCAGTGGCAGGCAGGCCCTCTTTCATCATGACCTCACTCAGATGCATTCATTCTGATGGAATATAACCTGGCAATTCACGTGCAAACACCTTCACCTGTCCCTTTCACCTGTATTTCGAAGAAAGCTGTGACTTATTTTCTCCTCCATGATCCAGATAACAGTGTTTCGCATGGGGTCTGAGGGCCAGCAGGACATTGAGATGGCCATACTGACAGCTCTGCTGAAAGGTACATGCTACTCTCCGATCAGCAGCACAGCAGCGCAGCATGGCTAACAGAGTCACTAGCTAGATGCTAACCAGCTAAGGAAGTGCTAGCACCCTCTGTTAAAACTGGTGCAGACCTGATCCAAAGTCAGAAGCTGCTCTCTGAATGCACTGTATGAAGAATACCCCTCGAAATTGTCAAGCTTAAGTACAGTACAGTAATTATCAAGAGTGAAGGAGACCGCTAGCATGTCTGCTACATTGAGCAATGGCATTATGGTGACAAAAAGGGCTCAGATAGATAGAATTTTTTTTTTTTTTTTTTTTATTCAGGGATGTAGGCCTTCCGACCCATATTCCCACAAACATAATCAAATACACATCACAAAATGAAAAATTATATACAATGTACGAGTGTAGACATATCCACTTGATGACATTACAAGAGCTGACTATGATATTACACTGTATACACCAATCACACTACCCGCGTGCTGCACTGTCGCACAAGGCATGTGCAGTGAAGCGGAACATGATTCACTTAGGCACTCTGTATGGTGTACACAGTGCTTTGTACACTAGTGAAGGGAGTGTTATACACACTATTGTACTGTCGTACACACATACACATCATATGACTGAATGAGCTTTTGATTATACATATAAGGTGAATATACACTGATGTATATATTGAAATATTGAAATACAAAACGAGAATTTACACTTCAGTACGCAAGGACATCTTTGAATTTTATCAAGTTATGCAGTTAAACAATATCTGTCTTACTTCTAATTTTGAAACTTTCATGTACGAATGCACACAATTTTTTCAGAAACTCTATCTCGTCAACACATAATACTTTACTTACAGTATTGAACAAATGTATATATTCGCCAATATACTTCTTTCTGATATCTGTGTATCTCATACAGTCAAAAATAAAATGCTGTTCGTCTTCTACCACTGTTATATGTTGATATTTTTTACACCAGAGACATATCCTTTCATCTCTAGGAACAGAACTCCATCTACCCGTTTCAATAGCTAAGTTATGTGCAGAACATCTAAGTAATAACAATGATCTAGAAAATGGCTTGTTCTGTATACAAAACAGATAATTTTCTGGTGCAATGACAGTTTTAAATTTTTTTTCGCAAAAAGGGCTCAAAGTAAGAATGGTTGTCCCAGACTGAGAGAATCTCCTATAGATGTTTTATGGTGAGTAACATGGGGAGTGGGGTTGTGTGTTTCCAGGTACTAACGCCTCAGCACCTGACCAGCTCAGCCTGGCCTTGGCCTGGAACAGGGTGGACATCGCCCGCAGCCAGATCTTCGTTTATGGCCTCCGCTGGCCAGTAAGCAGCCTTTGCGCAACTCCATTTCAATGGCCTAACGACGGACTCAATTGCCCGCAGGGATATTCAATGCACGGCAGAGACACTTCAAACACTTGAGAGCACTTCTAAGACCAAAGTCATTTAAAAACACTTGCAAGCCTATTATGCAGGTATAGGCCAACCAATCTGTACTTGTAATGTTCAAAGGTCAAAAATGTACTCATGGACAACCAATTCTGTGAATGCTAAGGACTGCCGATTTAAATCATTTTAATCAACCGATGATTCAAAGTAAGAGTATTTTCAAGATCAAAAATAATGTATTTGGTTGCTGTTATGCAATATGACTGAAATGCAGCCTCAAATCTGTCTGAGAAGTTTGAACTGTGGTGCCCTCCATTTTAATCAATCTCTAATACCTGCACAATCCAAAGCCCACCTGCTTATTTGCCTTCATTTTTTCTGAGGTGATTGGTTTAAATAAAGTCTGAACAAAAAAAGGCACCATGCTTCAAATGCACTGCGATTAGCAGAGTGTGTTTCTTCAGTGTATGTGTGTGTGTGTATGCAGTCTCATAATCTCAGTCAGGCAGCGCTGACAACCAGAGCCATGCTGGTTAAACAGGGTACACAGGTGTAACTTCAACTAAAGGGTGAGGACTGAAAAAAATCAAGCCTGAACATTGTTTATTGAACCCGACTCTGCCATAGAGTTTAAACGCAAATATAGTTTAAATAAAAGAGTGTGTGGCATTCGCTGGGCAGCACTATATACTTACAAAACCTATATCCAAGAAACACTCTGCTGAACCCTGAGGAATCGCCCCGCATTATGCACTCGACTCTGCTCTCTCTCTGTCCGTCCTGCCTGCAGCCCACGGGGACCCTGACTGCCACCATTTCCAAGAGGGAGAAACAGAAGAGCCCAACCAGTGGCACCCAAAGCAAGGCCAAGGCCCGGGGTAAGAAGGGGAGGGGGGCCAAAGCCAAGCCCGAGCCACCGGAGGAGACGGACCCCAGGAAACTGGAGCTGATGAACTGGGTCAGAACCTACAGATGCTCATTATATTACTGTATCTATACGAGCATTTGTACCGTGAAACACCAGCACTGCTGCCTCACAGCGAGAAGGCCGTGGGTTCGAATCCGGCCCGGGTGCTTTCCTTTGTGGAGTTTGCATGTTTTCCCCGTGTTCGCTCGGTCAGCTGCGATAGGCCCCAGCTGCCCCGTCACCTTCGTGAGGCGGTGGCAGGTATGGAAGATGGATGGATGGATGTAATTCATTCTGTTCATATAGATGTATATATCCTCAAACTGCAGACAGTCAGCTTTCACAGTAGAGTATTTGTATCTATATAAAGTGGACAGCATGATTATTACAGCCATTCAAAATAGTAGCCCTGTCTATAGAAATAAACACCTCACTGTTCATAGAGTCTGTACGCAGGTCGGGATAAACGTTAAAACATACATATCTACTATGTGTGTGTGTGTGTCTTATTTGTCCATTTCATTGCTGCGCGTTGATGCAAAGAATCACAATTCAGTTGTTTGATTAAGGATGCAGTTGCCGCAGCTCACAGCGGATGCTGAGCTCAATAACCTCATAAAACTAACAGGGATGGAGAGACCTTCAGCTTTCATGGCAAACATGAGGCACTGTGCATCGATACAGCAGTCAGGCCAGTTTAGGCAGGTCGTGGGGTGAGCTGCTCTGGGCCCTGAGCTCTCTCTCTCTCCGCCGCAGGTGAACTCCCTAGAACAGGCCATGATGGACGCCCTCGTGATGGACAGGGTGGACTTTGTCAAGCTGCTGATCGAAAACGGAGTGAACATCCACCACTTTCTTACCATCCCCCGACTCGAAGAGCTGTACAACACGGTGTGTCAGATTAACATCTTAAGAACAAGATTCCCTTTTGCATTCCCTGAGTGCGTCTGTAATTATGAGGTCGATTTTCCAGAAAGTGCTCATTCCCAGCTATGAGACAATAAACATACTGAGTGTTCACAAAAATGCACTCATGCATTCCTTCTCCGAGTACAATGGATAATCCAGATGGAAGAGAATGAAGCACACTTCACCCTATCAATGGTTAAAAAAAAATTTAAAAAAAACAACAAGCCATTCAGTCAGGAAGCATTAATACCATATTGTGCTGTGTGCATTTTTTGCGACTTCATTGGTGACCTCAATGAGAGCCCAATATGGAAAGGACCTTAAGATATATATTATAGCAAATCTTCAGACTTCCTAGCGCACTTGTGTGACTAAAGTTTTAATCTCAATCTAATAATATTGCAACACCAAAGAAAATTGGTGGAAGAGACGGTTAAATCCACAATCTTTTAATCAGCCTCTGTCTTCAGTCCTCTAAAACTGAAGCAGTGTCAGTTGTCTGAAATGATGAGCAAAGATCTCAGTTGAATTCCATACCTCAGCTGCTTAAAGGCATCTTTTTCTGAATTCTCAATCCTGAAAACAAGATTAAAGGAAAGCTACCCAAATAAGTACATACTAGTCATCCAGCACCAAAATATCCAAAATTTTGCATCTGCACTGTTGCAATGTGTTGCCTGGAAATTTGCTTTTGCAAAGTTTGAAAAGTGTGCAAATTATATTTTTTATGGTGCACCCAAACTCGAGCTGCATCCCTGTTTTTCTGACTTTTTCCCTTTTCTGTTGCTTCCAGAGACTAGGGCCGACGAACACCTTACATTTTGTAGTCCGAGACGTCAAGAAGGTGAGATGTTTTTTAAAGTACATATTTTTCATAAAACAACCGTGTTTCTAGTGAACACTTACAGTAATTAAGGGAGAAAGATTAATCATTACCAGTTACCATCGTAATATCATAGTGGCAATGTCTGCTAATTCAGTATTTACCCTGGTGGTTTTAATAGTTGCTCAAGCTGCTGCCTTAAATACTCCGCAGACACTTCAGAACATGCAGACTCACACCCACAAAGCACCTTGCTGTCACCTTCAAACACACCTGGAGTTACTGTCTGCCTGACTGTCAGAGTGATGGCAATGTCAGGATAATGGAAAAAAAAACTATTATATCCTCAAAGTAAGGCGCATATAACGACTATCAAAAATGTTTAGGAAGGAGCTCTTCTTGGACTCAAACTCAAACGAAGGAATTTCTCTTTAAGGTCCTCCATGATCAGGCCATAACAATAAAGGCATTATATAGTTTAAAGAGAGTGCTTTGGAGTTTTCCTTTTTGTGATTTTTACATATAAAGTCTTTTTTGGAGGATTATCCTGATAACAGGAAGTGGCGTTTTTGCAGGGGAATCTCCCCCCGGATTATCAGATCACTCTGATTGACATCGGGCTGGTGCTGGAGTTCCTCATGGGCGGAGCTTACCGCTGCAAATACACAAGGAAGAGTTTTCGCTCTCTCTACAACTACCTTTACGGCCTGAAACGGGTGAGTGGAGCCCTTTCCTGCGATGCCCTTATGCACAGCATTCATCACAGCATTAATCATTCTGTCTAACATGCTGGATTTGAAGCAACCTACTATCAATCTTCCTCTCTGGTTTCTTTGCAGCCAAAAGCTCTCAAACTCCTGGGAATGGAGGTGAGCATCTAATTCTTCCCTCAGCGAGCACTCCTGACGTCTATCACTGAGTGTAAATGATCTCACCCTCAAAATGTAGTTTGAAGACTATCGATGTCGAAGGTTTGGAACTGTGGGCTGCATGTTTGTTGACTGCACCTGGTTTCCTGTTTAAGAACAAGGCATAAGGATCCACGAAAGAGACCGCGGTTAAATATGACTCGGATTGGATTGAGGAATAGTATGAATAAATAGAAAAAAAATTCCCGCCATGATAGAAGCGTATCAACCGCTGCTCCTCCATCGATTAGCCCTTCAGGAATGACTAACAGCGAGTCTCTCCCCAGGACGACGACCCACGGCCAAAAGGTAAGAAGAAGTTGAAGAAGAAGAAAGAGGAGGAGATTGACGTGGACGTCGACGACCCCGAGGTCAGCCGGTTCCAGTACCCCTTCCATGAGCTGATGGTGTGGGCAGTGCTGATGAAGCGCCAGAAGATGGCGCTCTTCCTGTGGCAGAGAGGAGAGGAGGCCATGGCCAAAGCCCTGGTGGCCTGTAAGCTGTACAAAGCCATGGCCCACGAGTCCTCGCAGAGCGAGATGGTAGATGATATCTCTCAAGATCTGGACAACAACTCCAAGTGAGTTTTTACCCCATAACGCCTGCCCTGGGAAAGTAGCACTGACTCTAGTACAGTATCAAATGAACAGAAGAACAAGATTTTTAGCGCGTTTTGTGACAAACAAAACATTCAGGCCGTCATTATATACTCGAAGAGCAAAAACCTTGAAAGCACGATATCAAAACAAATGTTCCTAAATGGAAATAATGCACTCAGCCCTTTTAGTGTCAATTTGTTGGTGGCTATTGCACAAAACCCTGAAACAGCCTCAACCTCCTCACAACCTTCAAACAATTTTAGTATAATCTCCATCACAGTGAAGACATGCAAAGCAAAGCCTGCAGAAAACAGTGCCTCGGTGTATCATTAGTGATGTTTGAATCTGGCTACGATCTGGACTTACTTTCCTGACCTTTTGAGGACCCGTGGAGCCTTGTTAACCAAGTTTCCCGTGTTTGCGCTCCAGGGAATTTGGGCAGCTGGCTTACGAGCTGCTGGACCAGTCCTACAAGCATGATGAGCAGGTGGCCATGAAGCTGCTGACCTATGAGCTAACGAACTGGAGCAACTCTACCTGCCTGAAGCTCGCCGTGGCAGCCAAGCACCGGGACTTCATCGCCCACACCTGCAGCCAGATGCTGCTCACCGACATGTGGATGGGCTGCCTGAGAGTGGGCAAGAGCCCGGGACTCAAGGTACTGACTCAAGCTGCTGTCAAGTTCTGTAGTGTCAACACTCTACACCAGTTTCCCACCTGGAAAGTCCATGTAAACACGGTATTATCCTGGATAATCAAGCGGGGGAAATCAGGACTCTAAACACAGCCTGAATTAGTCAAGGTGTGCTGTCATCACTGTAACGATAATGGCTGGAACAAGTCCATAAAGAACAAATTAAGTTCAGGACATTTCACACATTAAGTCAAAAGTGAACCAGCTAAAAATTTTGATAACTATGGAACTGCAGCTTTTAATTCCCAGAGGTATTTGCATTCTTAATCCCTTGATATAGCTGAATATTTTCTTAGTCACCTAACAGGTCAATTGCCAGCCTAAAAGGTGAACAGCTCAGAATGCAGATTACATGTTGCCACACATTAGGCATATCTGAACATAATGACATATGAATGTGATTAAGTCTGGCTGGCAATGATGAACCACTGACTTCAAGAAAACAGCCTCCTGAAATGGTAAGACCTAAGGGCCAGGTCACGCGGTAACGGAGTTACAAAATTGGTGTATTTTGTATCATAGCTCCAAATCTAAGTAAGATAAAGTTACAATTTAAATGGCTTTGTGTCAGTCTTCCCTAGTACTTCAAGAAATAAATAGCCAATTTTGTTCATTTGAATTATTCACCCAAAATAAAGAGAAGGAAACTAAACAGGGCCAAGATCTGCACCTCCGGTGTTGGTGTAACTCAATTATTCACGCCGGGCTGAAAAACGTCCAGCCACTGCTGAGGTTCAGCTCACTGAAGCAGGGCTCCCCGCTCTCCGCAGGTGATTCTCGCCATCATTTTTCCACCCTCAATT
This sequence comes from Gymnothorax reevesii, assembly GCA_029721435.1. NCBI lineage: Eukaryota > Metazoa > Chordata > Actinopteri > Anguilliformes > Muraenidae > Gymnothorax > Gymnothorax reevesii. The sequence goes on along the minus strand of CM056588.1, from coordinate 62,508,365 downwards.
CTACTGTTGGATTTTCGGATTGGAGAGGAAACATCGTACCACAGCTCTGGTGAAAATGAAGTGGGAAAAGAAAAGGAGGACGACAACAAATCCACGAAGGTACCAACCCCACTGGCGGCCATTTTCTCGCTTATAAACACAGCACTCATAGTCAGTCCCACAGTCAGACCCAAACATTCTCTTCTCAATGCGCTGCCTCATTGTGCCCGGAGGTACTGTACCAGCCTGAAGTGCTAAAGCATCCTTGCATGTGTAGGGGGAAAATACAAAAATAAATAGCGGCAGGCAGTCTCCAAATCCTTTAAATATATAAACTCAGCATTATGAGAATTACTGGCGGCAAAATGAATAACCAGTCAGATTTTAACAAAATCCTCTGCTCCATTTCAATTCTATCAAATAAAAATGAAATTTAAATTATTGTTGTATGCCATATACAAATTTTAAAAACCAACGATGGTTTCAGGACGGTGCTGCTGACAACGTGTCGAAGAAAGGCGATGAAGAGGAAGGCAGCAAGATTAAGAAAATTCCCATTGGGAAGAGGATTTATGAGTTCTACAACGCGCCATTCACCAAGTTCTGGTTCAACACTGTAAGGGAATTATCATAATATCTCAAATTGCTTATTTTTGGTGTTTAGAGCAGGGGTTACAAAGGACAATCTTAATCTGTCAGTTTGAGCTAATGAAATCAACAAATTATTCTTTTAATGTTCATGAATATTCAAAAGATTCCAAACCTACAAAAAATGGCTAATGGAGCAGTGAGCTTAACCTTTGTGGGTCTCCATTCCTGTGATGTCATTCTGAGAAGTCGTCCTTCCTCTGGGCAGATTTCATACCTCATGTACCTGATGTTGTACAACTACGTCATTCTGGTCAAGATGGAGCGCTGGCCCACCATCCAAGAGTGGACAGTCATCTCCTACATCTTCACCCTGGGGCTGGAAAAAGTCAGACAGGTAAAGGAAGTAACCAATATAAAAATAATGACCGATAATGAATATCAAGACCACTGTTATGGCTATTAACCAATATTTACGGATGTTGATGTCATCTGCGTCTTCCCCATTCGATCTTGTTAAGAAACGTAGCAAAACGTCAGGCTTGCTGAAAGCAATTGTTCTACCTGGACTAGTTAACGGGTTGGCTAGTTTTCCAAGTACAGTTATATGAGGCTTGATTGCTGCTGTCCTTTTAGATCGCAGTAGCTACATTGCTTGGCTCCCATGCCGATGTTCGGAGCTCCTGCCAGGCTCTACTAACTCGAGCCGCGTGCTAACAATCTACTCTTCATAGGTTCCCATGAGCTTTATCACTATTTTGCATATTTGAAGCAGTTCTGACATTTATTTATTATAAATTTGTGATATGTCTCATTCCTGCCCGTGCCTCATCAGACCCCAGTCTCCCTGTGCTGCCATAGCTCTGCATTATACATACAGAACATCAGTGGAGGCTGGTGAGCTGGCGATAGGGGGGGCTCAAACCCATCCCTTGAAAATAATGATTGGTCCTGAACTGTTTTCAATCATTTATTGAAATGACCATTATAAAAGCTCCAAAAACTTTCAACATTACCAAGTGTGGTTAGTTTTCATTTATAACGCATATCTGTCAACTCTCACGCAATCAGTGTGAGTTTAAGATGCATATTTACCTTCCTCTGCCGTAGTCAACAATTATTCAATCAACGCGTGTGTAAGAGATTCTCACACGGAATTGAAGTCCTTGTGGATGGAGGTTTATCAGTTGCACGTGCATTACAGTGGATTTCACCACTAGTAATTGGAAACCGATTATGACTCAGGACTTCTCACGCTTTTCTTTACTCGGGGGTTAGAAGCAATGCATGTGTTTCACGATCATTTAAATGACATAAGATCATCGGAAGCAATGGAATTACATAAAGACATTTAAAATGATCTTATTTCCTTTCAACAATTTAAACAATAATGAAACACACGCATTGCTTCCAAACACCCTTATAACAAAAACAATGTTCACTATCAACTATACAGTAACCCCAAACATAACAGCTGCTAGACAGTAGTAATCATTGGTTGGTCATAACAGAACAGTTTTGCTCATTGTACTGATTCTGATAACAAGTGACTAACATTGGCTGATACCGAAATGACTGCTGATTTTTGCACATCCCCCAAATATATTGATTTACATCACATCTCTTTTCCTGAGCAAGCATATGGATCACACACACATTCACACCATTGGGTGATTTATTAAGGGGTCTCCACTTTGCCTAGCAGGCATATTTTTGGACTGCGGGGGGTCAGGGCGAACATGGGGAGAACAGAACAGCCCCAGGCTTGATCCTGCGTTACCCAGTGTCCCAACATACTGCCCTGCGAACAGATAAAGAGAAAATAAACTACTTCAATAATTAACCCATCACCTTGGAGGAGGAAAACTAGATAATAGAAAGTATCAGAAAATAACCACTTTGGTTGGATGAAGCCGGCAGGGAAATCCTGGTTGAGATAGTAGTCCTACCCAAACCTTTGTTCCTACAGACTGGTCTTGCTAATGACCAGAATTGTTCAAGCAGTATGTGCAGTGAATGTAGGTACCTACACTTATGGGTGAAGGGAACAGAGGATAGTACAATAACTTTCTGAAACCCAGACATCCCATCTCTGGAAGACGACATTTATAACATTGTGTTTCATCATCTCAACAAAAGTGTGGTTGCTGAATGTTGATGTGCCCTGTGTGGCGAGTCTGGAGCTTGGCACGTGCGGGTTCGATCACGGTTTCTCTGTCCCATCAGATCCTGATGTCAGAGCCCGGAAAGCTGAGGCAGAAGATTAACGTCTGGCTGCAGGAGTACTGGAATCTCACGGACCTGGTGGCCATCTCCACCTTCATGCTGGGCTTCCTGCTGCGACTGCAGAGCGAGCCGTACATGGGCTACGGCCGGGTCATCTACTGCGTGGACATCATCTTCTGGTACATCCGTGTGCTCGACATCTTCGGAGTCAACAAGTACCTGGGGCCCTATGTAATGATGATCGGCAAAATGGTGAGGGTTACTAATACAGAGCCGTGGCTGATATTTTACTCCGAGCAGCAGAATCTGAGACAGTTGCGTCTCACAGATGATTGTTGGTTCCTGAATCACAGATGACTGAGATGCTGAACTTTGTCTCCTGCAGATGATTGACATGCTGTACTTTGTGGTGATAATGCTGGTGGTTCTGATGAGTTTTGGCGTGGCCCGGCAGGCGATTCTACACCCCGACGAAGAGCCAACATGGCGCCTGGCGCGGAACATCTTCTACATGCCCTACTGGATGATCTATGGAGAGGTGTTTGCGGATTCCATAGACCGTAAGACTAGAATTCATAGTAAGACTCTGTTTCCTGTTTCCGGGGGCGGATGATCAGTTCCCAGCACTAACTGCTTCCCGCAATAATGCCTCTGTTCCAGCGTGTCTTCTCGTTCTGCCCTTCCCACTGTCCCCCGTGTACTTCCTAGCACCTGATTCAATCTAGGGCTGCAGTCGGAAAGTGAAAAAAATTGCGTGTCATTCTCCAATTCCGAATCACTTTTTGATGAACTTACTGTGAGGGAGGATAGACAAAAACTAAGACAACCATGGATAGTCCAACTACACTTGCGTAAGGCGACGTCATCGTGCATCTTGTACATTTCTGTCGATGAACAGGCAGATTGATGGTGCATCGCTTTTAATACTGCTACCACAAGAAAGTGTGGGAGGCCATTATTGCCTTTCTTTTCATGAAGAATGGGCCACAGTGTGCTATCCTAAAGGAGATGCACGCAGAAGTATTGAGGGACCGTTTCTTAGCATTTTGAGGGTTCAAAAAGCTCCTATCATGGCTGCCTTGTAACTACCTTAGGCAAATTTCCTGAAAAAAAAATAATTATTCGACCGCAGCCTAGATGTGCAGCACCCTCTACCGTTCATTCAGCTCCCTCTAGTGGTTAGCCTGTATAAACACACATTGGGTCTTTTTTTTTTTACAAAAAACACTGGCAAGGAAAAACAGCAGATTAGGTCATCTATGGCAGAGGTAGTTCAGGTCCTGAATATAGAGAGTCCTCTGCAGTATTTTACTGATCTCTTGACTTTCAGCCTCTGCAGGAGATGTATTGTTAAAAAACTGTTAATAAACAAAAAACAGGAAGAAAGCTGTTCAGATCTGGGTCAGATCCTAAAGCTCCGCAAGCATTATGGACAGAATTCAGAGACATTAAGTCCAATCAAAAATGCGACAGTTAAATTAGGTGGGGTATGCATGACTGATACATGTAGGGATACCTCTGTGGACTAACCAAAAATAATTAATGAGGTTGTGCAGAATTAGTATGAATATGCAAACTAGGAAGGCGTGATGGACAGAATCAGAAAAACAATCAGCTCCCCCCAGCCTCGTTTACTGCTATACTGCCCAACAGAGGCTAAGTGCAGGAACTACAAAATAATTTAAACAGTAAAAAATGGCTTCAGAGTTTGTTTGCTGTCCCAACAAATGAATAGTTTGCACATCTACGATAGATTATGGTTTACTGACTTGCTATGGTATAATTTCTATCTAAATCAATCCTAACCTCCAAATAGTTACAGGCCTACAACTGCTCAACTCCAATTTTACCAAATGCGTAATTACTGCACTAAGACTTTCTAGGGCAGTATAATTAAGCAGTGCTTGTTAATTTAACAATACAGAAATTGCATTTGTGTGTTTCTAACAAAGTCTAAATTGTTGCTTTTGGAAAAAACCATCAAAATTCATAAATACCATCGTCCAAATTTAATCCTGGAGGTTGAGAGGTTTTGGATCTGACCCACATAATACATTTTAAAATAACCTTGAGTTGCGTCTCATTGTATCGTCGTAGTTAAAGGGAGAAATGGCTGTTTGGTTTGTCAGTTCACCGCACTCATCCTGACTTGGATATTTGGTACCAGGCTGCAGGAAATGATGATTCTACAGTCACACTTTAAAAATATACTGCAACAGACCTTGCAACATTTCAGAAAGGCGCCAGGCGTGCAATGTACACTGCCCGGCCAAAAAAAAAGTCACTGTTTGGAAATTAATGAACAAATTCATTTTGGATCATAATTGGATCATTATTGCGGTTATTAATATATTTCAGCAGGCAATAATCATTTTAACCCTGACTGATGAAGCATGTCGCTATTCATTTCTTAAAAAATCATGGCGGAAGACATCCCTTGTTGGTGGAAAAGATGTTACAGTATTTCAGAACGGCCAATTTATTGGCCTGTATTTAGCAAAGAAAACCATGAATGACAAAAACAAGTATGAGGAATCATTTTCACAAACAAATTTGCCACCACAAAGTCCTGACCTCAAACACATTAAAAGTTATTGGGATGAGCTCAAGAAAGTGGTTCAACCATTATGTCGAGAAGACAAGATCTTTGCCAAAAATTATGGCAATTCTGATCGAAAATAAATGTTCTGGCATTGCATATAGTTATCAAAACAATGACAAGACGAATATCCACTGTAATCAGAGCTAAATATTTGAGTGTGCGACTCTCTTTTTGACCGGGCAGTGCATTAGTGTAAAGAAATATGTGTCACAGTATGAATTTGGCCACAGCATCCATACTGGCAGAAAAAAAAAATATGCCATGTTTCCTGATGGGCAGAATTTCTTTGTGGTTAGGATGGCATGCCTGACAAAAAATAGCATTACATTGTGGTTTATTTTGGCAACTTTTGAGTGGAATGGAGTGCGACTGATATGAGGACTTTCCAGTGCTTCATTTATCTACTGAAACTGGTACTTACAGTAAATACCACATGACATGAAAACAGCATTAGGCTCACTGGCCCAGGGCTGCCCAGGGATGGAATTAGTTAAAGACAGTTGATTGACTTGTCACTTGGCCAATCAAACTACTGCTCCAATTCTCATCGAATACGTCTTCTCCTTTTAAATGTATATTCTGTTGAAATTGGGAAAAAAAGTATACTAGGACATGCTACATTATTATCATCCAAAATTCAAAATATATTGTGATATAAAATTTAGACCATACCGCCCCACCCTGAGGAGGCAGCCAAAACACACAAATGCAATTCCTGTCAGGTGGAAAGGTCAGTTAGAGGACTACTGCAGAGTTCAAATTCCTCACCATTTTTCAGCACATGGCTAACACCTGAGGAGTATTGGCTTTCAATTTGCTTTCAGTCTAAAACAGAAGCTAATTGCAGGCAGGTAGCTGGCATTATATTACCCTACAATTTGCACTTCAGGTAACACTCTTATCCACAGAACATTACACTGATTCAGTTTTAACATGGAATCAACAAGGCTATATATTTTCAACAGAGCAATTTCCGTAAATTTCTTGCTCAAAGGTACAATGGAAGTGCCCTGTTTGGAAACAAACCAGATACTTTTCAGTTACACGCCAAGTTCCGTAACATCATTCTGTTCCACACAAATTCATGATTTTCCGAACTGTGAATGTGGCTAAACTGTTTTCACAGAATGGTGAAGTTGAAGTCGGTTGCAAAGGAGGAAAAATTATTTGTCACCCCAACCATCCAATGATCATCCGCCTGCTTGTATTTTCACCTGTATTCTCACTGTCTCATCTTCTGCAACAAGGAATGGACCGAACATGAACTTATTCATTCCACCATCTTACAAACATCCTACGGCCTATTAAGGCATTGGAGGGGCAGAGATGACTGATGTTTTGATACATTTACTCTCTAAAAGAAATAAAGGTTCAGTGTAATTTGGACAATAAGTGAAGTAAACTGTTCCTAATTGTAGATAACAGAGGAGCATGAGGCCACTTGTGCCAATTCAGGATTAATTTAGAAATGTTTTGGCTAACAGGTTATCTGAGATTTATTTAAATACCTAAAATATCCTTTTTTTGACATAAAAACTGAAAATGGTGTCTCAAGTTTCAAAAAGACAGCTATCCATTTTAGCCAGAGAGTAACTCCACAGGAGGCAGGTGGATAAGTGGCTACTATAGTTTTAGCATCTCCACTGAAGAACGCATCTGTCCTTGGCTCTCCAGTAGTTTAATATGGTGTGTAGACAGTCTCCAGCTTTCTATGCTTCTATGCTGGGATAGAGGGATAGAGCTCCATTAGCAGGTGTGGGCAATGCTACATTGAGTGCTAGCATAATGTTGGGACTAATCGCAAATTCCAAAAACAGAAGGTGGGGAGAGAAAAAATGCAATGCTAAATTGTAAATTATTTGCAATTTCACATTGATTGTGAACAATTACACTGCATTAACAGTGGATTAACACTGAAAGCAATTTCTGGTAATACAACAAAATGTCTTCCTTGCAACAGGAAATGAGATTTCTTTTGCTTAATATTTGGCTGCCATTTGAGTAATCTCTGTTTCCCATTTTAAACTTTCCGGAACCACTGGACATGCCTGTAGTCTACGCAATGGAGATCAACCGTAAGTACGACAGCCTCCTTTATAAACACACAAAACCAGCCAAAAATGTTTGTACAACCACAAATTACAAGCAGTTAAAGACAGAAAAGTTATACATGAACAGTTCTTGTTCAAAAGCAAACATTAAATTGACCCAAAAACATCTTTTGCTATAACTGCTGAGCGCATTCATTATATTTATCATACAAGGACAGCAATATGGTACTAGAACTTTTCACCAAATATTGTGGAGGAAGTTGCCAAGAATATGCCACACATGTTGTTGCTTTCTTTTGATTACACTTGATTTTACTGCCCTTGCTGGGAAAAAAATAGCCTGTTTATAGATGAATTATGGCTTCTTAATCATTTTTTAAAATGTTAGCAACTATCCTGAGAAATTTAAAATCCTTTCTTACTTCTCTCTATTCATGTCTTGCATTGTGCCATTACAGATTAAAACATCTTATATTTCACAAAAAATCTGAACAAAAATGTCATTTAGTGTGCAAAACTTTTTCTAAAGTACCATACAGACACTCCGTTGTTGCAAATGGAATTCAATGAAGTCTGGTCCTACACCAGATTCCTTCCTCCAAATTCAGGGTTTGATTTAAGGTGCAGACTCGTCCAGATCTGCCACAAAATTCTTTATAATCTCGGCATATATGAGCTGCACTCTGCCAAAACACAGGAACATAATACCAGTGTTATGCTTTGAGTAGATGATGCCTCAGAAAGCTAAATTCAACACCTTGATCGGTGGTATAGGTGCTGGCTATAATGGCCGGTAGAATACGGAGGCCAAGCGCAATGACAGAGAGAAAGAGAGCAGCTCAAACACAGTTCAAACACAGAGAATAATTCAGACCAAACGCAAGTACTCGCGCTTCCAAAGGACGTATAATAGTCCGAACCACGGAAACAAAGCGAGATTGAAAAAGAGAGAAGAAACTCCAACAATTAGAAGATAGAAAGTCATACAAAACGTGACTACAGATATCTTTGCCTATAGTGCAAAGCTAAGTACAGACACTCTACAGAAGGAGGGGTGCCGGATTTCCTACATATATAGATTCTGGTAAAGCCCCACCCCAGCTCAATCAACCAGCTGGGTAAAGAATTTGACGGCCCAGGAATTCGATATCGTCCAGGGACGAGAGCCGCAAAGAAAAGTCCAAACAACACGCATACCTCACAAACTATGACACTGGGGACTAATGACGTTTTGTTTGATCTGCCAGCTCCTTGTGGGGAGAACATGTACGATGAGGATGGGAAGAAGCTGCCCCCTTGCATCCCGGGGGCCTGGCTCACGCCAGCCATCATGGCCTGCTACTTACTGGTGGCAAACATCCTTCTGGTGAACTTACTAATCGCTGTGTTCAAGTAAGTGAGCCAGGCACACAAAGTGTTTCAGAAGCCAAGGCCCAAATTTCAAAAAGAATTCTTTGTAGCTCTCTAGGCGTTTCAACCAGCAGAGAACCAGGACACGTTCAAGACTGAAGGGTCTTATGCCAAGTTCTCATGGCAAAAGACTGAAGTTTTGAACTACTCGCAAGTTCTTGCATGTTTTCCAACATGGCTGCCAACAATGGTTTGCATCAAATTCCTTTGAAATAGCTTCGACAATACTGGATGCCATATAGAAAAACAAGGTGAACCTGTTTGCAGATGTTCTCCCGTGTCTTTGCAAGACTAAAGGTTGTTCAGTGGTTCAAGAGGCAAGATGTCGCGTGCTCTCGCTCGACCCCGCGATCTTGAAAAAGCTCCAGTTCAGTTTGGGAACCAGGCAGCACACGTGACTGCAGCTCTCATTCCAGACCCAGTTCGGTCCGGTTTGCTAGTTCGTTTTTTAGGGTTGATTACAAGCCCATTCATGATTCATGTTGTCACGCTTTACCGTCGGATTCGACTGGAATCTTGTTCCTGCTAGGAAACAATATTTTAAGTTCTGAACAAATCTATGTCGCTCGAAATATCACAAATTTTGTTTGCAAACGGGAACCACAAAGTTTCTCAGTTGGTTGAAACGCCCTGTTCAGTGGCCAACGAGCCTGCAGTAAGATGGATTTCTGTAGCCCACAGTCCAAATCAAACCCTGACAATGATATGCTTGATAATGGACTATAATCCACCCTTGAACTTAATTGCTGTTAATTAAGTTGGCTCATCCCAATCCTCAATTTTAAGTATGAGCATGACTCACCAGACTTGTGTCGGTAATAAAGGCATAAGATCCATTAACTGGAAGTCTCCTTTGGACAGCAACACCTTCTTCGAAGTCAAATCCATTTCCAACCAAGTGTGGAAGTTCCAGCGATACCAGCTCATCATGACGTTCCACGACCGCCCGGTCCTCCCGCCACCTTTCATTATTTTCAGCCACATGTACATCCTTTTCAAACGCATCTGGTGGCGCTGCAAGAAAAGGGACGGCGACCCAGACGAGCGGGATCGTGGTTTGAGTGAGTTCGGGAGCGACTCCCGGTCCGGTCAATGACTGCTTTAATTACAACGTTTGACCACTGTTTGCGGGCTTGTTCAAGTCCGTCAAGCCACAGATTTATAGTTGTATTGTGATAACTTTTACTCTTCAACAGAGCTAAGACTGACTTCAGAGGAGTTGAAGAGCCTGTATGAGTTTGAAGAGCAGTGCTTGGAAGAGTATTTTCGGGAAAAGGAAGATGAGCAACTATGTTCCAACGATGAACGAATCCGCGTTACATCGGAAAGGTAACAAGTTTTATATTTCCCTTGCTGCTAAAGCGAAACGTGACATGCACTTGTAATACTGTGGTACATTATTTGACGCCAGTGGAAATAAGAATCTATGTTTTTGCTGCTCGTCAAAAGACTACAGAACCATGAAGTGGCTTAACGTTACCTATCACTGAAGCGCAAGAGAGGATTTACTCGGTTGCATCCAGTTCCCAGATGTGATCAAGTATTAGGAATAGGCCTACTTAACGACTATTGAGAAAACTCCAATTACTTTTTTATGATGCATTTTATGTTCGTGGAGATACTGACTTAGCTTGTGTCACCTTTCAAGGCCTTCGATCACACGTATGCGATGATACTGCCAACTCAAGAGTTAATGGCACTTCTCATGAAAATGATGAGAATGTCAATATAAAATTACCATTATAAAGACTCATAATTTTCAAGTGTTGCATTAGTTAACTGCACCCAAATTTGCTTAAATAAACCTGATACATATATATATATATTTTTTTGTAATAGCATTTTTTTTCCTCAAATATCTGTCACAATTAATGTACCTCTACAGAATATATCCAGTAAAGCCAAACAAAATGGTTCCATAGATGAAATTAAATTTGAAGTATTTGGTCTCAGTTGCCAGGATCTATACTGATGAGCCAAAACATTACGAGACCATAAGAGATCAGTTGGTTGAACATTAATTGAGGACTTCATTGAGTTTGAAAAAGAGGACTCTGTTAATCCTTACCACAGGAAAGTACCGTTACCCTTCTGTGAATTTACCGTTCTTTCCTTTGTCTGTTTACTTCCTCCAGAGTGGAGAACATGTCCATGCGCCTGGAGGAGGTAAATGAGAGGGAACACTCCATGAAGGCCTCGCTGCAGACGGTGGACCTCAGGCTGATGCAGCTGGAGGAGTTCTCCGGGCGAATGATGAACGCGCTGGAGAAGATGGCTGGGGTCGACAAGTCAGACCTGTGCCGCACGCGATCGGGGGCATCGTCCTGTGACCTCACCCTACAGCGGCATGGCAGCGTCAACAGCGCAGACGGCTACAGCCTCTATCGCTACCATCTGGATAACGATGATCGGGTCGCAGACGAGGAGGACAGGAAGAGCCCAGTGCCTATGGAGCGGAGGGCCTCGGAGCGACAGAGGAGTTTCCGCCGTGCCCCCAGCGAGTACGGGCAGACCTTGGACGTGGTCACCCCGGGTGAGAGGAGAGTCCCTAGCTCTTGTGTGGATATACTGATCTCCCCCTGTGATCAGGACATGGGCAAGGATGGGGACCAATCAAACATTCAGGCACCAAAACCAGAGGAGGCTTCGACGCCACGCAGCCAGGATCCGCTTGAAGCCGTGCTCGCAGTCAGGGGTGGGACCCTAGAAAAGGCCAAGCTGGAGGCCTCAGTCTCGTACCCCCTCGAAAAGTCAAAGGCTTTGAAGAACTACCCTTCCATAGCCTCTAATGGAGATCTAGTGTCGGCAAGCATAGCAGCTAAGAGCACCATCGTCTTCTCACCCGCTGAAGGCAAGGATGAGGGCTGCTGGGCCAAAGACTATAGTGCCCTCGTGGAACATGCAACTAAGGCTCCCGCTGTGGGCAAGTGGACGTGTTTTGAATATAAAATCCACCCTGCCCTCTTTGGCCACCCGCCAAAAATATCTATGGTGAGGCCTCCGCATGAGCTTCCTGCCTCGACCGATGCTAAGGAACCAGCAGAGGGCAGCACAGCGAGCCAGGTCAACTCGGAGGGCGACCCTAAGAAGAGTGAAGGTCAAGGCCAAGCTAAGGACTGTAACAGCCAGCTGACCCCACAGCAACAATGTAGTGTCTTCCTGGGAAGAACAGAAGGGAAAGTGAGCCTGAAAGCGGAGAATATGGGACGGACACTGAGTGAAGACAAGGTGACACGCAGCATAGACACTGACCACCTGTTCGTGGCTGATGACAGGATTTACCCATCTATGAGGTCGAAAAGTTTGCACGTGCACCCCCGCAGGGTCAAAGCGCGGGGGGACAATGCGGAGAAGACGAGAGCCAGAAGAAGCGTTGGGGACGTCGCTGCGGCGTACGAGGCCTCAGCGGATCAGTCGGAGGCCAAGAAAAATATACGTCCTGACAAAAGAACCACAGATGAAACAGACTGCTGACGAAGACCTTCAAACCCTACGGGTGGCAACTGGCTCAGCCAAGGGTCTCCACTGAACATTGAACGAGAAACTTGGCTCATTTTATTTTCCCATCCAAAAGTATCACTTCTGTAATTCCTTGCCATCTATGGGGGGGGGGGGGGGGGGTCATAAAAAAAAGATTATACTGGATCTTTTGTTCAAAATTCCATAACAAACTTGGATCCCCCTCACCTCCTCTGGGGTAAGGATGTGAAAGCTGTCCCAGATGTAGAATTGTTCAACATCTGTAAACTTATGCGCCCAATCAAAACTTCCGACATGAGTAAATGAGTATTTGGGCAAACTGCTGAGGTGGAGAGTGATGACGTTAACGAACGTTGCTGCATAAATTTGTTACCATTCAATTCAATTTTTAAAAGACAATTAAATCTGGCCATAATTAATCCCATAATTTCTGATACAAAGTGTGCCAACTGTGCGGTTACATCAGTTTCACAATGTGGAGTATTATCTATGTTAAATAACTTGGGAATATGGATTTTTTCATTGGTAGCACCAGTGTGTTTGCTACTTGCTAATAGTGCCCAGCTATGATAATGACCAATGGAATGTACAGCGATGTCTCAGGCAGGTAACTTTTAAAGACCTCCTTATGGGACAGCTGGCAAACTATTGGTATTGTAAATGGGGATGTATTTCTGTTACATAAATAATTTATATGAAAAATGAAGCGGGGGAAAGGTGTTAGCAAGGCTGTCTTTCACAATTTTGAACTGAAAGTTACTTGCATGTTTTGGGGAGACTGATCCAAAAATGGTAGAAAATTGAAATTACAGCATTATCCAATGATATTCAATCTTGAAATTATAACACAAGCCATTCGAATCACCAGACTTGTAGCTGAATATTGAAGAATTAACATCCAAACTATTAAAACTGTGGCACAAAACTAGATCTTCACATCTCTAGCAAATTAATAAAATCTCCAACTAAAACACACTTTCTTGTACAATCTTTATTTTAGTTGAATGGTGTAAGAAAGAAAACAGAAAACAAAACAATACTAACATTCTTTGTAACTCGTTACAACAGCACCCGTGGTGGTGCCATCAAAAACACATTAATGAAACATTAAACAGTGTCTATTCATAATTAAAGACAGGTTTAACAATGCCATTCAGATCTTAATTAATTTGGCAAAATCTGTTCAATGAGGCGCCATAATTGTTACATCACTGTTAACTGGAACAGTGCTTTGGCACTATATGATTATATAGTCTGTATGTAGATGCGCATACATACCTGAACACGTATGGTCCCTTAAAACATAATAACAATGTTACTTTCAGAAATGTCACATATTTGGCAAAAAGAAAAGCAGAAAGGCATAAATGAAACGCACCCGAAGCAGTCAGTAGAGCATTTGACAGATCAGGCTTAGTCTGTGACTCATCTGCTAGGGGCTCGGGCTCACTGACCCTTCAGTTTCTGAGAGTAGTCAGTACATATGGTGCCGTCAGGTTAGCGTTCGGACAGAAGTGCCATTGAACTATACAGAAATTACAGCCATTTAAAATTAGCCACTGTCTAAATACTTTTGAACCTCACTATATGTGGTTCCCCCAGCACAATCATGGCCACCTGTGATATTGCAGTGCTACTCGTGTTTAAACACTTGACAAACAGTCCACACAAAGGAGATTAAGTACAGTAGGAGACAGTTATTCATGTGCCACAGAGGTTTTGTAAACAATGCTGTGCTATTTAATTGCTTCGCATGAAAACATAACTATAAAAGGCAAAGAGCGTATAGCTACTTTCTCTGCCTATGCTAACAACGTTAGACAAAGTATGTTTACTTCTATAAAATTGTAAAATTGCAAAGTTCATTCAGCAGTGACGTTACATTTCAGTGGTTTAGTTTACAGGAAATTCAAGCATGCATCGAGCAGTTTTCCTCTCTCTCTCTCACGCACACACACAAACACTCACACACACTCGTATGTCATATACAGATCGCAGATTATCCCTCGTCTTTCCGCTATGATGGGAAAGTTTGAGAGTCCAGTTTTAGCACACATGAATAGAAGTAAGAGGGACATACACTAATGCCTCAGGAGTCAGAATCACGGCGCTCTTCCTAAGAAACCTGCACAAGACTCTCGTGTGAGGGCTGACCTTTTAACTTTGATACTACATGTAAACCCTAAATCCCAGGTGAAAGAAATCACCGGTAGCTGAAAGGCAGACAGGAATCTTCTGCGGTATGTTGAGTGAAATAAGCCCGTCGAGCCCCCATTAGCACACGCAGTGAGAGCAGGCAGCTAATCGCTTAAACAACACAAGAGGCTCCACATTTTGAGAGGGCATTTAAGCCATTTCAAACTACAGCCCATCCTCCTAACCTGTTAACGATATTAAGTGACATTAGTTTTCACAGACTTCGGTGTAATGTTGGTATCAAAAGTCCAGGGGTATTTATGGTCTGGAAGACAAAAGCCATCTCGGAAGAACTCAAAGTACGATAAACAATTACGGTTCCACCAGCATATAATGTCCACAAAACTCAAATTGTCCGAAATACCACTCCTAGCCTTCAAAACAAATCTACAATAAATCCTGTTCCTCCATCTGAATGACATTTTGGCTCAAACATCAAAATAACGGCTTCCTTCCACACCTCTTAAATGACATCAGTTTGCTTCCTTTACAATTTTCTGAACAGGAATACCTTTCCTTTAGACCTGCCTTCAGGCTAGAGAGCATGCAGGCCGCAATTTTTTACCAGCAGACAAATGGTCACTTTGCTTATGTTCAATTGTATTTACATATTTCCTGTGAAACTATGCAATAACAGAGTTAACAAATAACAAGCCAGCGATCATCGACCGGCCAAAACATTAAGACAAGAATAAGAGACTTAGCGCACGTGTTAAAAGAGACATAGTCAACACTCTTCATTTGTAATAAAGCAATAAGAAATTAAGACATCTGTTACTGCACATCAATACGATTTGGTCAGCTTTAGTTTGAAAATACAAAATACAGTGTCTGGGCTTTCAGGCAAACACACATGCACACCGATGCGCACACATTAACAGCAGTATATTCTGTTAAATCCGCATACAGCTCATACCGCTGCCTGATTCGGCTCGCTGGTTTGGGCTTCTGAAGTCAACACCACAAAGACAAAATAGAACTGGATGAATTTGGTAGAGAGCATATTTCCGCCTGCGCAATAGTTTTTGACCTTCTCCGCGATCTTGACCTTGACTTGTGAAAATCACCTCTCACTGTGTCATACATTACCTTCCCACAAACTTCGATCAAAATCAGTCCAGAACTTTTTTCCATAATTCTGCTTACAAACAGATGGACAGACAGACAGAAAGACGGACAAATGGGGGTGAGAACAGAACCACCGTCCAACTTTGTTGGCGGAGTAAAAATTCCCGCTTCTGCAGTCCATCGCTGTGCGTCGTGTCCATCGCTCTGGTCATCTCCGCACACAGAGGTCAGTTTGCCAGCAGGGGGTAAAGGGGTAAATGAAGGAGCCCTGATCAGACAGGTTGAGCGTATCCTGCTGTAAGAGGACTAATTTTGGTTCGTCCCAGTGCACTGATGACGCCCCTGTGTGGCTGAAACTCCTGCCACACCACAGGGACGAGGGGCGACAGTGTTCCTCGCAGGCTCTGCGCGACAGAGCGCGCTCACTGAAGCAAAGAGCAGGCCAAGCTGAGGACACAGAGCGGCTGGTTCGGGGGAGAGCTTTCGGGGGTGTTCGGGGTGGGGCGGAGGTGGGCGGGGCTACCGGGGCTCTGTTACAGAAGCGTACATCGGAAAAAGCTGTTCTTCTTGGAGCGGCTCTCGGAGATCTTGACTGGCCCTCCTCCCCCTGGTGGAGAACTGTCATTCTGATACCGGAAAACAAACAAAACCGAGCCTTCAGTCAAGCAGTGTCCCCCATTACTGCAACTGCATCTTTAACTGGTCACAACTGCTTAATCAAACAGAGGCACAATAATTAAGAGCCTGTTCAGACCAGATTGCGTCACATTACTGAATCGGTGAATTTAATAAGGACCCAACTCCATGTCGAAAATGTTTGGAGTCGGGCCCTTATTAAATTCGCCAATTCAATTGTTTGACAAACATGACCGTTTAATATACGAGTAAAATTCTAGAAATATCAATATATTGTGCATATTAAGTAAAAAAAATTCTAATGGATGCGCAGAGGCAATTTCAAATATGATAGGCATCCAAGGACAATCGAAAAGAATCTTCGCACCTAAGGTGGCTTCCATTTCTATACATCAGCACAAATCAAACTCACCATCTTTCGGTTGAGTCTGGCCAATATATCCTTCCCAAGTGTGAAAAAGGCCTGCAGCGGAGATAAAGGAAACAGTTCACACTCGCTCAAAGTTTTCCATCATCGCAGACGAGGTGCGGCTGCATCAATGAACACCATCTGGGCCAGAAAAACACTAAGATGCAGCCGAATGACGTACTGCAGACATCAAACCACATTTTACCCTCACTGAGTGAATGCAAGCTGTTCCTCATAAATGAAGTGCTTTTCCCTGGATTAAGGACAGGCTCTGTGTCGACAAATATGTTGTAATCCATTATATTTTATGTAAAAAAAATTGACGATAAGACAAATCATTTCAAATAGCGATATAAGATCATTTAAAAGAGTGATGCACTGATGACAGGTGCAGTTTAACACTCATGGCATAAACTCACCTCTTCCACATTTATGCTGGATTTCGCACTCGTTTCCAGGAACTTTATTCCATAATCGATAGCCAACTGAACGAAAAACAGGTACAGAAACAAAAAAAAGATTGAAGATAACAAATTACATGATTTTTATATTCCGTATCGAGTAAATGCAGATCAAAACAGTGTCTTATTCACAGGAGAAAATGTAGCAGAAGAACTGGAACCTAAAGGGAAACTCATTATTATTGCAGCATGATTAGCTGTCATAAGCAAGATGTGTGACCCACAGGTCATAGTTCACCTTCTCTCCCCTTTCTTTCGACACTTGTCTCTTCTCGTTCATGTCACATTTGTTCCCCAGGACCATCCTCTCCACATCTGCCGAGGCGTGCTACCATAATGCAAAATGACACAGGAGCATACAGAGGTATTATTCAGTAAACTATTATGACAAGCATGACGCCTTGACCTGCATTATTTCTGGTAAATTCAGCTAAATAAATTTCGTTTTCACAATGCTGAACAAAAACACAGACACACTACGTCTTAAAAACTGAACTCTTATAGCACAATAAAACTTTCTCCCTATATTGCCTTACATAAAATGCTCAGCTTGCAATGCACACACACTCCAGTGCGTGGCAGCAAAGTTACCAATTTTAATGACAACAAAGATACATTTTTACCCCTTTTGACCTTAGTTGCATTGCTTAGTGAAATTATTTCACTATTTTTTCCAAATACTGTGAAGAGAATGCACCAGCCTGACTTTCTGACCAATAGCGGAGGCATAACTCCTAACTCATAACTCCTAATAACTCCTTAAACTCTGATTTCTGCTTAATTTCCCCATAAGAAGGTTCAAAGTACAAGTAAAATGACTTTTCCCCCAAACTGTCAGACAATGTTACCTACATATGCTGTATCTGCTGGTTGCAGAGCTTCACTGAAGCTACATCACACTTATAGAGAGAGAAATATTCAAACCCAGGACGCCATGTTTGGAATGGAAAATATCTGGATGGAGTGCATCTTTTTATACACATTTTCCTGAAATTCAGCAGGGCATATTTAAGATATTGACAAACTCTGGGATCTCAATTAGAATTCAAAATAGGCCTCAAATTCCACAGGTTTGAAAAAAGCGACCGAATTTGATCGAAGCACATGTGTGTCCGTAGGTTTTATGGGGTTAAACACAGAGACAACATAAAATATTTTATTAAGTCAAAAAATAGTTTACCTCATCATTTTTCAACAGTGGAAATGTGAAGTTTTAGAGTGATTAAGATGTAAAAGTATTTAAATCCAAGCAGTACATTAAGGGATGTTAAAATCACATGAATATATCAGAATGTAATCATATATGAATAAAACACAGTATCTTAAGAATGAAATAGTATTACTTTTTTAAGGTAGTGACACTTGCCTTGATTAAATATTCTCATGTGCACACAATACCTGCACGGCCTTTCGCTGGGTTATTTTAGGTCTGTTTATGTCAGCAGCAACCCAGTACTAGTGACACAGCAATTTTTGCAGCATGAACAGATCAAAAATAACCACGACCAGGTGTATTTTAGTGCCACCAGCCTTCCATGACACACTTCTCAGAGAAGGTGCGAGAAAGCTAACTTAGCTGGAAGGTCGGGACAGCTAATACGAGATCCGCGTTGGATCGCACTCACCTCCTCGATATTCCTGATCCAGTTCTTGATGTTATCAAAGGACTTCTCGTTTGTGATGTCATACACCAGCATAATGCCCTAAGAGACCAATGTTCCCAAAAATCAGAGAATATATACACAGCACACTAAATTTAATGACATGTTCATTTGATTTTCCATGTAATTCAACAAGACAATGCTAATGAAATGGCAAAAAATTCTGTGCTGAACATTGACCCCTTCAGAAAAACCACCGATTGAATGAAGACCTGTTATATTGCGCACATCTCTACTCATGGGTAAAACATGAGACCGAGGCTGGAAGAAGGGTGTTGTGTAAATGGCAAGATCGAAAATGAGCACAGACTGTCCTCAGATAATACAGACTTCAGCTATATAGATAAGAGCATTACATCTAACAGACTGGAAAGAGCGCACTTGTAAT
The DNA here is from genome assembly GCA_029721435.1 of Gymnothorax reevesii. NCBI lineage: Eukaryota > Metazoa > Chordata > Actinopteri > Anguilliformes > Muraenidae > Gymnothorax > Gymnothorax reevesii. The sequence continues at coordinate 62,489,210 of CM056588.1, read as the reverse complement.
GTGTGAGTAAGTGAAGGCTGCTAGGCTGAAATCAGAGGAGAATAGAGAAATCCCTTTTAAATAATCGGTAGTCTTGACTTGTTTTCGATTACCTTCTGTTAATAACAAGTTTCCCAAAGAATAGAAAAATCCATCACCTATTAAACGCACAGCTTCATTCCTAATGCAATTTTGTAGCGATTAAACATTATATTCACTTCAGAAAAATGTTGCATTCACATTAAAAAAAATATCTACTCCGTTAATTTCCACATTTGCTTTCAGCACATCTTGCAGGCAGCTTGGTGCTTCGTGATTGTTTAATAACGACAATGAAAACAAAGATTAGCAACAAGTATCTACACGTTAATAACATTGATTGAAAACAATTTCATGACCAACTGAAGCCTTTCATTTCTCATCTTACCTTAATAAGAACTGGCCACACCTGATAGAGTCGAGTAGTTTTCAAGTTCATTTAATGCTAATTGGAATTGAAAATTGAAAATGGGTCAAGACTAATCAAGAGGTGTAATAAAAAACCCTGTGTTTCCAGTAACCCAATTGACCATCCATCAAAAAGACAGACCCTAAAGTTTTCTAACCACTCTTCAAAAATAAAATCTACGAATACCGATCAAACCCCATTGCCCCTAGTGCAGCATCCGGATTTTGAAGTTTTTTTTACACTACCTCTCAAAAGTTTGGTATCACTTGCAAATTTCTATGTTTCCCAAAGAAAAACACATTTTCATGCCTTTCATCCATTTCACAAACATTTTTATCCATGTCACAAACGATTAAAATTAATCAGAAGATTTTCAAAGAATGATCTACGTTTCTGATAGAGGCCTATTATCAGCAACTGTCAGTCCTCTGCATCAATCTCCTGGTATGGCTGCTAATCCAAGTTAAGCATTTTATAAGGCTAATTGATGATTAGAAAACCCTTCTGCAAATGTGTTGCACAGCTGAAAACCGTTGAACTAATAAGGGAGCGCAAAAGGGAGCATGGCATTCTTGAGGTTGGTTTAGTACCTGAAGCATCAGCAGTTGTTTGTTTGTTTACAGGCTCAAAATGGCCAGAAAGAAAGAACTTCCTTTAGAGACCCGTCGTCTATTGTTGTGCTTAGAAAAGAAGGCTATTCAATGTGAGAAATTGAAAACCTAAAATCTCTTACCACGCTGTCAACTACTCCCTTCAGAGAGCAGCACAAACTGGCACTAACAAGGACAGAAAAAAGGAGTGGGAGGCCCCGATGCACAACTGTGCAAGAAGACAAATATCTGAGAGTGTGCAGTTTCAGAGAAAGACGCCTCACAGGTTGTCAACAAGCAGCTGCGTTAAATAGTTCCCGTCAAACACCAGTTTCAGCATCAACAGGGAAGGTGGTTTTTCTTTTGATGAAGGTAAAGTTTGAAGTACATATTCATCATTTTCCATTAAAATCATTACTTCTCAGACAACTCAGACAATGTCATCATGTTCTGTTCATTTGCTTTATTTCCTATTCAGACTAATTTCATGTGTTTTTCCATGGAAAACAAGAAAATTTCCCAGTGATCCCTAACTTTTGAGCGGTAGTGTATATTTCAAACTAACTGATTTATAAGAGAGACAGTGCCATCACAACTCTTGGCAGCAGAGGTACATCTTTATCCCTGCATCCGTCAAAACTGAATTAAATAAATGTATTTCCTGTACTTGAAAGCAGACAAAACAATGTACCTTGCAAAGATCGGTCACAATCAGAAAGCAATAACAGATTGTCTCAAGAGCAGCTAATCACAAAACGGACGTAATCATCTACCAAACTGTCACTGTAAACCTCAGAGACAGCTCAACGATAGCCACTCACATTTGAGTGATAAGCTGTAATTAATCCACTTCTATGATTTGTCCTGATAACTGTCAACCATTATTCACAAAAAAGTAAGTGTTCAGTAACTAGCATATATTTAATCTGGCTAGATAGCAATTTAAATTGAAAAGGGGACAATGCAGCTGCATTTCATTGAATGTGGCATCGCAAAACGCACCAAAAACTCAAGAAATGAGAGCGAATAGACAAGCAATGGGACGTATCATCGCTCTGTTAACCTGTATCCACAGACACAGGTCCGCCAGAGGTGCGAGCAGATGTCCTGTCCAATCGGAGACAGTTTCGCTCTCGATGGCTTTGCTGAATGTAAAGAGGAGCCTGAATCATCGATATTTCAGCGCCGTCACAACATGATTCTGTTGCGAAATTTTGTAGCAACTTACAACTTTAATGTAAAAATTACATTACAACTGTTGCGGCATTAAAACTTGTACATGAACATGAAAGTATGTGAACAAATTCCTCATAATCAGTTTTCAACAGTCGAAGAGCTCAAAGCATCTCACCGCAACATAATTTTACATTTGTTTTCCCCCCAATTTGAACTGCCAGAGAACATTAGTGCAATCCTTTAACAGCAAGGTTCCCTTCACACATTTAAGTTGTTAAAAACCAGTTTGTGAACAGTGCTTTCCAAAAGGCCCCAAGCCCATTTGTCAGATATCCTTTAGTAAAACCCTGAAGAAAAATACCACAAAACTCGAGGTGAAAAATGCCGATCCAGGAACTGACATCACCGCTCTTTGTCTTGGTTTTCTCCGTCAGCCTGAAGTCTTGTGTTTTGTGGCCCTGTTTACGCCAGATATTTAGGACAGAGGTGTAAAATAGCTTTGTTTGGGTTGTTCTGAGGTAATATCTGTCAATTCTTCAGAATTTTTTTTGGTTCTTTTTTAGTTTCACTTTAGGACAGCACTCAAAAAACATTGGATTTACTCTAAATTATGTTCATATTTTAAGGTGAAATCACCACTGTCATTTTTGGCAGCTTTATAGAGGGAAGTTCATCGTGCCGGATGGATTTTGGAGAGGACTGAGGTCAGGACTAAATACAGACCTAAAGATTTTTTTTTAATTACAATAATAAATAAATAATCCCACCCACCCTGTTCCCAATGCCTGATGTTACTGGAAACACAGGACTTTTCTTTTGTTCAGTTTAAAAATATGTTCTCTTCCTCCTCCAAGTTTCAGCTCACCAGCCACCACTGGTGTGAGAGTGTCTACATACTACAGACTGGGTTGAAAGAGTGTGTGCGTGTGTGTGTGTGTGTGTGTGTGTGTGCATGTGCAGGACATGGTTCTCACCATAGCACCCCTGTAATACGCTGTGGTGATGGTCCGGAACCTCTCCTGTCCTGCAGTGTCCCTGCAAGAACACAACACAAGTCACAACAGCAGAATAAACTCTCACACATGTACACACATGTACGCATAACTGCACACTCCATCACACACAAATATGCACAAGTTCAACACAAACATGCGCACTCTCTCTCTCTCTCTCTCTCACACACACACACACACACACACACACAGAGACTAAACACTCTGAAATTTTACACACATTTCAACATTATTAACCTTCATTCAGATACACACTCATTCTCTCACTCACTTGCTCATTTTTTCACACACACACACACACACACACACACACACACACACACACAAATACACACACAAATACACACACACACACACACACACACACACACACACACAACTAAACACTGTCTTCCACATATACACACAACTTTGACAATCACTCACATATATACAGATTTAACACCCTTGTACACCTCCGTACACACATACACAACTAGGTTTACCTAGGCAGTAATTGCCAGTTTTTGATAATTTCAATCTTGTCAATCAAAATGTCCATTGAATACTGTACATTCACACGCAGTAGGCCACTCGCCCAAGTGTAGTCAACTGTACCCCAATAACAGACCGTGACAACCGCAGACCAAAAAACCAAGTGTGATTTCCTTTTTTTCGACTATTCAAATGTGAAGAAAAAGATGTAGCAACTTTTTCCGATTTGGTGTTCGGTGTCTCAGACTGGGTACTAAACATTTCTTCTCAAACTACTGGTTCATGCCGAAAGCGAAATTACTGCGGCTCAGTGAAGCCCAAGTATGGTACATTAAAATGTGCATTAATGCCTAATAAAACCGCTTCCCCGATTACTGTGTAGTGAAAGTCTTTGTCCCCAATCCCCCAGCCTAACATCTTCTATTTGTACATATTTCTCACATTTAAGTGTTTAAAATCATCAAATTAATTTTAATATTAGACAAAGATAACTCAAGAAAACAAAAACTGCAGCTTCAAAATGATGATTTCATTTCATGAAGAAAAAAGCTATCGAACCACACCTAAGTGAAAATATATTTGCAATAAAACTAATTTAATTGGGTTTATATGCTCAGACTGCCCATCTGACTCATTAATAATAAAAAACACACAGCTATTTTACATGATGTCAATAATAGATTTAACTACTTATTTAATTTATTAAATCATTACAAACTGAACCCAATTTCATCTTAAATACTCACTGCCTATTATTTACTCATTAATAAAGAAAAATACACATAACTATTTTTCATGTGGTCGGTAAAAAATTGAACTACTAAACTTATTACTTAATCAATAGATATTTTGGCTGTAATTGATCATGAGTGAAAGAATCAAATGGCAAAATTTGAAGCTGGTACTGCTTACATATCAGGCAATATGATGGAACACAGGTGTTCAAGGAAATTTGTGAGTTAATTTAATACCATTGAGATCTAAAGGCAGATTAAATTTGAAAAGGATCGATAAAAGAGTTTTTGAGTTATTGCGTTGACACTAAGGATCTGTGGTGGACATGGATGCGGTGGCGATGAGCACTCCATAATATTAAGGAAATGTCGCTTCACCGATGTAAAAATCTCTACCACAGTTAAGAGTAGAAGAAGAGTTTCTAAGTCAAATTTGAACCCTATAGAGATCACTTGATCTTGCTTCGAGCACCAACTCACCGGGAAACGTATTTCAACAACTCATCAACAGCTTGATGCTGTTAAAATTGAGTGGAACAAAACTGACTCCTCTTTCAGTAAAAAGCTGTCAGCAAGTTTACCCATCAGGTTTAATTATTTAAAGAAATCAAAGGGAAAGATATCCCATACCAAGTTTTTAACCTCCGCTAAACAAAGACAGCAGGAGGTTATGCGATCGGTGCCGTTTGTATGTTCGTTTTTTTGTGTGTGTGTCTGTTAGTTTGAGAACAGGATAACTGAAAAAGTAATGAACGGATATCTCTGAAATTTGGAGGATGGGTCGCAATTACATCAGGGATATATTATACCCTATTAATTTTGACCTCGATCGGTCAAACAATATGGCCGCCATTGGAAGCCATCTTGAAATCCTATGACACACGATAACTGAACTTTGCTCCCACTCAGCAAGATTTGGACTGCGCTGCCTTGGCCGAGGTTTGCACTCTAGGAGGGCCTTTAGTTTGATCTATGTGCTTCATTCTTGTTAAATTTCCTGACCAAGGATTTGTTGATAAGACCATAAAAAGCTTCAAATTTTGCCATTTTGGGTTTGGCTCATCTCACAGTCCTGGAGTGCACACACACACACACACACACACACACACACACGGGTCAGAGAAACTCAGTTCTCTGGCCATGACAGACAGCAAAGGAGCTCATCAATCATGGTTTCCCCCCTTTGCCATACCGCTCATGTCCGTCACGCAGACCTGTGGTGATTTCCTATTCTGTCAGACATCCTGTAAACACCACGGGCATACGCAATCAGCGCGGACGTCATCTCTAATCTCTGCCCATTGTAACACATTTCCTCTGTGTGAGTGCATGTGTGTGTGTGTGTGTGTGTGTGTGTGTGCGTGTGTGTCTGTGTAAGTGCATGTGTGTGTGTGTGTGTATATGTGTGTGAGGACCGGGAATAAAAATTTAACCAGCATAGTGGGGATATTTTTGGGGAGTGAGGATATCTCAGGCAGTCCTCATGACTAAAAAGGCAAATTGTGACTTATTGGTTAAGGTTAAGGTTATAATAAGGAATATACTAAGGTTAGGGTACGGGCTTGGCTTAGGCATGCAAAGGTCATGGTTAAGATTAAAGATGGACCGTAGAGAGAGACACAAAAGAATGGAAGTCAGGGTAATGTCCTCAGAAGGACAGAAGTAGAATTGTGTGTGTGTGTGTGTGTGTGTGTGTGCGCGCATGCGGGCGTGTTTGAGTGTGTGAGTGTGTTTATATACAACACATCATATGTTCTTCTCACTGGGCCATTGATGACCCCCACTGGCCTACAGTGCAGCGCACTGCACACCGACTCCATCCCTGCTGCGTTCATTAATAAAACCCCCGTTAGCAGCTGCCGCTCACAGGAGCCCCGTCACACCCAGGGCGCGAGTGATTAATCCTCGCAGCTGTTACAAACCCCACAGATCCTCAACACGCCTCCAGGCTGCAGATCGGCGGCGCAGCCTCTCCACTCACCAGATCTGCAGCTTGATCTTCTTCCCGTTCAGTTCTATCGTTCGGATTTTGAAATCGATCCCTGAAATCAGAGGAAGGTCATCAATACAGTTCTGTCGAGTCAATCCTGAAAATACTGAGTGACATTCGGTCAAGGATAAACATCTACAGTCCAGAGAAACATGGAAACGATGATGAACTGCACAGGCAGTGACATCTTGTGCCGTCATCAGAATTCAAGAGCTGTGCATCAATGAGAGAGCCGTACACTACACTACACCAACAGTCCTACACTGTCACCGAGTCTGAGGGAGGGTTTAAAAGTTGTTATGCTGCATAGCTTTCAATACGACCTCCAGCGTTCTGCAGAGCTGCAGGAACAGTCCTTTCGCTCAAACGCAGGCTCCCAGTATCAGTCAAAGCTACGTCATTTATAAGGGCCCCTTAATGTCTGCGCCCTTACCCCAGAGGAGCGAGTCAGAAATGCTAATTTCATGCTTTCCACAGCCCTCTGTCTCCACTAAGGTCACCACAGCATACATTACAGAAGAAAGCAGTGTGATGCTGCATTAGCATTTTCAGCTGCAAAACTAAAAATCCTAGTTTGTTAGGTTAACAGTACACTTTTGTGTTATGCTGATAACATAATTTGCATTCCCAAGACCGATACTGATATTCTCCTCTTCTGTCCCTGTATTGGAAAAGTCAGCACAGGGTGATGAAGCCAATATAAAATGATGACACAGCATTTATTTCACATGTACTAGTGCCTTTGAATTTCCCTCTGTTTCAGCAGCTGCTTTTCTGTACACAAAGACAAGCAAAATAGGAACTAACAGCCACTCACAGTATCCATGACGGCAAACACAAACAATTAGTGAATGAACACTGCAGCTGCGGAGTGAAACCACATTGGCAGTGTTCCTCAACAGGCACACCAAAGCATTAACTGGCAACACACAACTGCAAACATAGTCCAAACTTTTGTGGCTAATGATATATTAACATTCAAATTTATGAACAACAGTGGGGGTTTTATCAATTTCTTTTCCCTAAGAGGCATTTTAAGGTTTCGAAAACACTTCTCAGCAAGGCTACATTTCGCCCAGCAATGTTCAAAGCTTGTGAAAGGACTATAGAAATTAATCACCCGTCATTCAGAGCCACATTAACCCTAGTCCTGCCTACAGGCTAATGCTAATCAAGCACAGGCACACGGGGAAATGAGTGCGGGTTCTCTGTACATCGGCGACCGGTTGGACTAGAGTTAAATGTGCAAAATAGCCACAGTAAAATAGTAACAGAAATAGCATTTTGATGCTTCTGTGACCCTGGGAGAGGAATGCGTCTTGGAGAAAATTTTACACCGAAGGACGTCACAGATGGACCATAATCCCTGGCGGTTCTCTCAGGTCTCTGAACCTTTAAAAACACCACACCAGTAGAAAGGATGGCCGCCAGTCCGAGGGCCAAGGCAGAGGAGGGTGGGTACTTGGCTGTCAGCAATGCTCTTCCGTGTCCCACAGCAGCGCTTTGGGCAGGATGTAGGGGCTGTGAGAGCCCAGCAGACAGGGCCAGAGACTCGCTCTGCAGCCCCCGAGCACAGATACTTCCACCATACAGCCAGGGCATCCCTCTCTCAACACTGTTCAGTGCTCTACTGCTCTGACCTTCATCACAGCCATAGCATTCGATGCAAAATTAAACAGTCAATGCGTACAGAATGGAAGGCCTCCTATAACCAATTCAAGCTCTGATTCTCTTTTTTCTTTCCGCCACAAATAAGTGGAAATAGTTCAGGAAGGAAACTCGAGTCATTTTACATCACATCACCTGCGGTTGCGTCTGTCAGTTTTACTCCAACTGCCATCAGAGTGATAACAACAAAGAATCTATGAACTTATGTTGGTCTGTTTAAGTACAATCCAGCTCGATCACCTTTGCTGCTCAAACTGCTGCCTCATGTTTAAATTCCCCAGAAAGGGGTCGGTTCCAAATTAAGTGTATTAAATATGTATTGTTTGTTTGAGGGTTGATGAATTTGTGTTTTCTTCCGGTGGGGGTCATGGGCTTTTATTTTGAAGGTTGGGGTTACCCTTGACTCTTTATTTCCACCGGATGCTAGAGGCTACACACCTGTTGGCATCAATTACCGAACTTTTCCCTGAGGTTTGTTTTTTTTTTTTTTTTTTTTTTTTTTAGCTCGGCTCCCTTGATTTCAAGCTATACATAAGCGTTTCGCTGATCTGGAAACAAGGTATGTGAAATCTGATTGTTTACTGTATGATCAAATGAAAACGTAGTATTGTGATCTGCATTTGGTGTTTGACTGTGACGGGGTGTTCTGTTTATATTGTATGTCAACCTACCGTCATATGTTTCGTTAATTTGCCAACATAATTTTACATAGTTATAAAGTTCATATTTGTGGTTTGTTTTGTTGTTTACTTTAGCTCTTACGGTATGCTCGTGGAAAAGGTAAAACGGAACGGCGACAAATAAAGAATTCATGAGCTATCAGTTCAAGAGTGGCCATTGATTCAGCAGAAGACACTACATCATGTACAAAGTGAGAATTGTGTTTCGCTAGTTACCTCGTCCCCTGATTGGCTCTGCTCTGTCTGACAGTTGGGGGGGGGGGCGGCTTTAATTTGTTCCCCTACCAATTTTGTCGTTGTTTGGCATATTCTTGCAATGCATTGTACAGAGCACCTCCAGAGCAGAACCTTTCGCCAAACTAAAATGTCATTACATCTACATGTCAATAAATTTGTTCAATCCCAATATATATCTTTACCTAAAGGAGCTGCACGTTTAATGAGGGGCTTCAGCAAAGACAATAGATGGATTCCCCCACTACGGTCTTCTTCTACGCTTGTGCAAGAACATAGAAGAGCCTGTGATGCGACTCAGGGCTAGATGAGTAGCTCTCGCTGGGTGGTTACAGCGATGGCGTCAGCTATGCGAAACAGCACGTACGCGAGCGAGCTTTCGGTTAGACCGCCGGAGCTCCTGACGCACTCGGCTCCAGAGTCAGAGACAGAGAGGAAGTGGTGAGGACTGAAGCTGCTAAACTAGAGCGGATCACGAGCCTATGACTTCCTGTGCACGATACCCACTGGTGCCACACGCTCGGCCCCGACGCAGTGACGCCAGCTCCCTCACCACCCCTCCCTCCTGTCCTCACAACTGAGGTGACATCTCAAACTTTGAGAGGCCAACAGTCCAGGGATTGACATTCTTGTTCAAGGGATTCATTTAATGGCAAAATTATATGACTTGGAGCAGCTGTTTGAATTTCATTTCTCACTGGACTAGTTCATACCCACAAATCCATTCAAAGTTAGGTAATGAGTGTGCATGCTCTGGTAGTATAAACACCCCAGTAGTCATGGTCTGATGTCAAAACAAGCCGAATGTTGCCAAACAGGGCAGCCTTCCTGCTCCTATGAGCAGATCCCATCAAAATTCATGGTACTGGAAGCTGCCCACAGTTCCCATCATAATGGCTGAATAACCAGTGACGCAACAGCACACCGTCCCACAAGACACAACCCCAGGAGCTACAGTCCCCTAATTCTGAGAGTACAGACTCTGATATGACCAGGCAAACCTTCAGCAACAATATCAAAACCGATAAAAATGACAGTCACGGCCCACGGTTTAATTTTACAATTAAAACAGACAAGAGGCCTCGGCAGGCTGTATTTGATACATAAGCCCTGTGCCATAATAAAGAAAAAGAATCAGTAAATATTTATGAGAATGTCGTGGATTGACCCGGACACAGATGCATTATGGTGGGTCTAAACTTTACAAACTCTCTCTGCTCACAAAGGGAGAATTCACTGCCGAGAATCTGCTCCGCAGAGGGAGAAATTCACTGGCTGCCATCCAGCTACTCCTCCCTCGCACGAAGCAGGGAGTCTCGACGTAACGAGCGAGAGGCGCAGGGCAGGGGAGGATTCCTCCGGTCCTGTCGCTCCTCACCGCTCAACATACCAGCCCAGGAAGCCGCTCAGAGCAGAAGCCTACACTGCGGTCGGAGTCGGGGGTCAATGACCTCGCTCTGGTACGAGAGGAAGTGATGCAGTCCTACAGTTCAAGCAGAGGAATTCAGTCCCCATTACACAGAAACACAAATGGCAGTGACACAAATGGCAGGCCGCAGTCAGCTGACCGTCATGAGACGCAGTTGCGGTTTCTGGCAGAACCGCTTTTGTTCAGTCTGGTTACGGCAGCCGAACCAGGTGTTTGCAGGGGAACATGGGCCACCTCTACTGCAGCGAACACTTGGCCACGACTGTAAAATCTAATACATCAGCTGAGACCCCCCACTACCATTGTACATGATCATGAGATTCCACAAACCCATTTCTGAAAATATTGAGACAGTATGGAGAATGCAAGCAAAAAAGGAACCAGTGATTTTTAATGCTCTTTGTCCGGTACAAAACTGGAAACAGTACAAGACGAAGTATTCAATTCTACTCCTTTCATTGAAATACTCGCTCATTCTGAATTTGATGCCTGTAACATGTTTAAAAGAAGTAGGGCACAGGGGCCATATAAGATTAGGAAAATGTTGGAACGCTAGGAGAAAAAAATGGGTATGCAGGTGTTGATCATGTTAGGCTATCATGCTGGGGTATAAAAAATGCATCCCTGAAAGACCTATTCATTTACAAGCAGCAAGAGGTCAAGACTTGTCACTTTGTGAAAAAGTGTTATGAGAGAACACATCTCAATGTGATTTCATTTTCAGTGCCACAAATCATTACTTGGAGGGCAGGGGGAAGGAGAGGTGATGTAAAACAGGGGTAAACACACCTGAGAGCCCATTTGTCTGGGATGTGCTGCAGGCAAAAAAATCCAAATGAGTGTCAATTACCAAAAAACAATTAAAGCTCAGAAAAAAAACAAAAACAAAACACTGAATATCTAGTATTTGCACCGTTTTTCAATGAAGTGATTTCAGACCCGCATACGTAAATTTCCGTATTATTCTCATTGACTCCTCTGACCGAATACAGATCTTTCCATGTTTTGTGATAGCCTTGGGGTCCTCAGTCTCAGACAGAGAGGGTTGGTTTGGGTGCAGCTTTCACTCCAACTAAATGCAGTTACACACCTGATTCTACTAATCAAGGTCTTCAGCAAAGATTTAAATTCAAACTCATCGTGCATCTCTGATTATTTGCTCTCAATATGGAAAATCTGCAACATTTTGCTGTAAATAGAGCCATCCATCTTGTGCCAAAATAATTATTAGGATATCTGATTACAGGTCTCAATGAACTTTGGCAGAGCCGTCATGTGCAGAAATCAATGCTTTCCCTCTTCTTAATCTACATTTTCCATATTGTGAACACTTTGCTGAAATGGGGCTGAATGACCTCGGTGCGCTGAGGGAAAGTAAGAGCATTAGCACTTGTCTATGACTGACCTCCCTACACAGCAGTCTGGCAATGGAGCCAGTGAACTGCGGATGCAACCCAACGCTCGTTGGTTTCATGACTTATTTACGGCAATTCTGTGCATTTAGGTAAAATGTCTCGGGATTTTTCTAATCGCCAAAACACTTCTTGACAGCTGACATACCTGCTCATGTTAGAAAGGCTCTAATGGGGAATGGTGTGGCAGGAAGCCGCTCTGCACGCACTCTGAAATCGAAAGTCAGCAGGCCGCAATTTAATTTTCCCCTTCGCTATGCCCCACTGAGCATGCTCTGTAACGGTTTCAGACCTCATTTTAACTGCTGCGATGTGAAAACGCAAAAGCAGATGTTATGATGCAGGTGATATCAGAGGAATGAGAGAATTCTTAAGGAAAGGGCTTTTCTGACCATTCAAAATGTATTCATAGCCACAGCCAAAATGCAAAATGCTGCAAAATCTGGCTTTTCAGTACCAGAGCAAAGATGGCTTAGTGGAATACTTGATTATGATTATCATTACAATTGTACAACTTCGGTATGGAGAATCAAAATTCAAAACAGAATTTAATCTTGGATTACAATTGATTCATGTCAAAGAAACAGCCCTGTATGTCACACATATTAATGAATATTTTTTAAGCAAAAAAAACGCTATAGAACAAATGTTTTGTTGCGCAACTAACAGTACACAGGGTTATGGGCTCTCACCATTACCACTGAAACATGAGTTTATAGAAGCATACGATTTGCAAAATATCTGGAAAATACTTCATTGATTTTAGAGCTACTTGAAAGAAAAAGCATCCTGACCGAGGATATTAAAACAGTTTGTCTTTTGTTTTTTTACTGATTTGAATGAAACAGTTTGAGGAACAAGCCTTTACTCAGAAGGTGAGATGAATGCCCCAGATCTGCACAGAGGAGCCTTGACCTCTGGCCTGGTGTTCATGCTGACACTGAAATATGACTCATTCTTCCTTTAAATGAGAGGAGAAATGCACTCACTACTTCGAGTGCAGGAAGACAGACACTTGTGACACTATCAAAGAACAATAGAACTGTGTGCAGCGCAAAATCCAGGAAAGACTGCAGACCCTACCCAGCACTGGAACGGTGACTCATGCTAAAGAGGATTGTTCAAAAGAAACTGGGTGAAAGATGGGGATGTAATGCAATATTACACAACCGTTATCACAAGAAAAAAACAGTGTTCAAAGACAAACTCCTTGACAACCAGCTAGAGAAACAATAAAAATCAGTTCAATGGAAGCCGTATTCCTTTGGATTTGCCCAATAAATGTCCATCGGATAAGGCTGAAGTATCGAGGAGGAATGTAGATAAAAGAGGAATGTGTTAATGGGAATCAACTACAGCAGATATCTGGCATTTCTTGCGTTGCTGGGAATCCTCCAAAAGACTATATTTCCTTCTCATCTCCGCAGAGAGGTCTGACCATCTTGGCATGAAGGTAATCAGAAAATATGTACAAGAAGTCAGTTTCTCAGAGGGAAAGTGAGTCGTGCCTTCGGCGGAATAAGGTAGTATTCTCTTGCCTGATTGCCCATATGTAAACGAGATCTTGGCCAATGTACCCATCATTAATCCTTCTCAACACATTTCTGTGGGCATCAAAAACAAAGTCACTAAGTCCACATATTGCTTTGTACAACCTATTCTCAGGACAAGACTTCAAGTAATTTCATCCAGCAACTATTATTGCACAAAATCTGACAGAAGGCACAAGTTTCTGTTCCTTAATCCCCAGAGAAAAAGCCCATGTCAGATCATCCTCATACTGCACATCACATCAGCCCCCAGATTTTCTCACAGTTTAGAAATTCACAGCACGTTATTACCAAACCTATAAACTGATCCTTCAGCATTTCGGCTACCATTAAAGACACTGCTAGCCAATAATGCCAGGAAGAAACTGCAGTGCCTTCACAGAGCAAATTATTTAAACTCTATATTTAATTAAAAACAGTACAAAGACAATACATCACAGTACAATAAAATTTTACTGTCTTTTAAAAGAATATATGCTCATTTTGAATTTGTTGCAAGCAGCACTTTTAAAAAAGTTTGGACAGATGCATATTCATTACTGTTTTGCATCATCTCTTTTTTAACAGCACTCTGTGAGCATTTAGGAAATACTGTAGTTCTGAAGGCAAAATGTTTTCCCATTATTGCGCAATGTAGGATTTCAAACGCTCAACATTTCATGGCGTCCTTTTTCATACTGTTGTTTCCATAATATGTCAAATATTTTCAGTAGATTACAGGTCTGGACAGCAGGCAGGCCAGCTTATAACCCAGACTCTTTTAGTATGGAGGCCTGTTATAGTAATAGGCGTGGCATTTGGTGTTTGGCATTGTGCTGAAATAAGCAAAGTCATCAACGAAAAAAAGACATCTGTATGGCAACATTTCGCTTCAAAACCAGAATATATCCTGCACCATTACTGGTGTTTTCACGGATGTGCTAGTAACCCATGCTACGCGCACTAATGCACCCCCATACAGTCATGGATGCTGGCTTTTGATCAGTGTAATGATAACAAGTTGGATAGTCCCTCACCTCTTTAGCTAGGAGGATACAGCGTCCATGACCTCGAAAAAGAATTTCACATTTTGATTGATCAGACCACAAGTCAGTTTTCCTCTTTGCCTCAGTCCATCTTAAATGGGCTCAGACCACCAAGAAGGAGGCAGTGTTTCAGGATCTTGTTTATATAAGATTAAATCTTTACATGGCAGTTTTAACTCGCATTTGTGGATGCAATGACAAACTGTGTTCACTGACATTAGCTAAAAGAACTGTTCCTGAGTCCATACAGTGATTTCCGCAAAAGAATCCTGTAGGTTTTTAATGTAGTACTGCCAGGGGGCCTGAAAATCACGGCCATTCAATATTGGTTTTAGGCCTTTTCCCTTGCATGGGGAGATTTCTATGAATTCTCCAAATCAGTTATTGATATTGTTATGTATGAGTATTTTTGTACAGCACTGTATATCATTTGTAAATGGAGATTTATTAGACACTGTTTAAATTTCCATTATGACTAGTCAGCGATTTGTTTATTTTGGTTATCATTTAGCACCCGCTGATGGTACGTCAGTAGAAAAACATGATCCGTTGCAATACCACTTCTTTGTGATGAAAGAGACTAGTACTTTCCAGAGATTTCTGGCTTCTTCTTGCCTGGAGGGCGCGGGATCACCCAGGAATCCTGTAGATCTTTCCAGACTGTTGCTAGTCTATATAAATATTGTGATTTTGATCAGTAAAGGCAGAGTTTTTGTTTTGGCAACAGTTTTACATAGTGGCATTAGAGTGTCATTATAAGATTAAACAGTGGATTATTTGTAGAAGTTTTTTTGAATCAGTGAAGAATAAATTTGATTAAGTTGTTTTTGCTGGTTTTCTTTGTTGTGATTTTCAAGTCATAACAATATTATGTACCGTAGAGGATGACATCCATTAATGATCTGCAATTTTACATTGGGGAACATTATTCTTTTGTTGTTAATCTACATTTGCTGATGCATTCTTTTACAGAGAGGTGAAACTCTAATCATCTTTACTTCTGAAAGACTTTTCAAGCCCAATCATGTTACTGACATGTTGCCAATTTCCCTAATTTGCATGCGAGATGTTCCACCAGGAATATTTTTGCATTGTACAACATTTCCAGTATTTTGTTGCCTCTGTCCAAACTTTGTCTTTGTACCATTTTCAATTAAATGCAGGGCTTAAGTGATTGGCAAATCACTGCATTTTGTTTTGAATTACATTTCATACAGCAGCTCTATTTTTTTGGAAATGAGGTTGTATTTTGAGGGGCATCACACACCCTCCAGCAGCTTATGTTACTCCTGGTTCCATCTCTTCCCCAGGTGAACAGCGCACATGTACCTGATCAATGTACACAACATAAACAAAGAGACTCATTAAACCAGGTGACCTTATTCCATCACTTCAAGGTCCAGGGTCGATGTTCACACACCCCTTGTAAGGTGCTTTTTTTTTTTTTTGACAGGGGTTAGAATGGGCACCTGAACTGCTTTACAGCAACAAACGGCCGCACTCAGTCAGGTGAATGTGTGCGAGTGTGTGTGTGTGTGTGTGTGTGTGTGTGTGTGTGTGTCTGTGAGAGAGAGAGAGAGAGAGAGAGAGAGAGAGAGAGAGAGAGAGAGAGAGACAAATTCCTCTTGTAACCATCATTATGATTCTCTGCAACTTGTCCCTCAGAAGCCCTTCTGTCGATTCTGACCAGACCGAATAGCCTTCATAGTCAACATGCATTGATAAGCCTCGGTAGCCCAATACCCTGTCTCCAGTTTAGGGGTCCCTCCTTGGTCCACAGCTGACTGGAAGCAGATCCCAGGCCTTGCCACTTGCAATGCTGCAACCTTGTCCCCTGGTCATGGTGATTTGGCCCTCATCAAAGATGCTTTGGCCCCATTTCTTCTGCATCAAAGACGCTAGCTATAAGAACAGACTACTCACTTACCACCTAAGGTCTGTTCCCAGACACTGACAATACGCCATTGTTACGAGATGATCAACATTATTAGCTTCATCTGAGGGTGGTCATAATGTTCTGCCTCACTACTGTATATCCCACAGAGAAAAACCGTTCAGGGCGGAAGAATAACACCCAGAAATGAGTTCAAAACAATACATATATTTAATATCCAATTTCATTTTGCAAATGTGATAACACTGACATGATAGTATCATTCATTCTAAATCCTTTAATCATCAAATTATTCCAGAGATATCGCCAGGCCTGTGTGACCAATATCTCTGGAGTGTCTGTGTTTTGAGACTCTTCAATAACTTAAAGAGGAAAACTAACCTCCATAAAGACAGTAAGTAAATGTCCCAACTGATCCTGCTAAAAACAAGCAACGGCTTCGGTTTCACAGTTAGGTCCACGAGTATTTAGACTGTGACATAAATTTAAAGGCCACCAAGTCTTACATAATTCGTTTGATATGGATTTACATATTTTCAGATTAACATGCGGACCATCAGCTTTAATTTCAAGATATTATTCACATTCATACTGAGAATATTGGTCCTTTAAAATAACTCAAAGTCCACACTGTATGTTTGGCTTGAGGTTATGAATCTTAAAAATTCAAGCAAGAGGTAATAAAATATGAGCGAAGGCCTATTTCTGACTCTCCTTCACTCTGTTTTCATTGGGCAGAACAAAGGCGCCCGAGACCAGCATTCTCAGGTAAGAGCCTCTATTTTTATCTAAACACAAGTCTTACCTCATAAGAGTAAATCAGCCATCTTTTGCTACAGCTCTGCAGTGACATAACAATCACAGGAAGCAGCAGGTCCCAGAATATAGTATTTTTAAACTAGGCTTTATTCCTACATGCCCACTATAGGCATGTGCAACCCTTCTGACCAAAGGGTCAAAAGTGCACACTTGACTAAAATGTCAATGTTGTTCCAGCTTATGTTATTAACTTAATAAAATAAGCCACTGTTTTCTGCTGTGAAAACAGATTAATGCCACTATATGAACTAAACTGCAATTAGTCATGACAAATATAGAGAAAACTATAAACAAAGATAAATGTATTACTTCAGCCAATCAAAAGCGGTCTATAAAACTAGAGGTTCAGTCTGGGCTAACACCCCATCATGCCCATTCAGGAGTAGGGTACAATACGGAAATTAAATGTGAAACTAGTTTAAGTTCTAAAGATGTTACATACAAACCTTCAGCAAACTGATCAATATTAGTGACCTCTAGAGGTTACAGTTCATTCAAATAGATGTCCAGTGAGAGAATGTCCAGGGTCAGAAAACAGCCATTTTCATAAATCCCGGAGACCAGTCATTAATATGTTGAAATGCATAGTATAATTGCATAACATGTTTAATCTCAAAATCTATATTAGAGAGGTCTAAAATGAACCTCGTGTTTTCAAAAGGACCACCTCGCCACACCCACTTATGGGGAATTGGGCTGAATTGGTAAAAGACAAAAAGGTATAACATTACAATTTCATTGCAGCTTATGGCACAGTCATTTTCAGCAGCAGGATCAGGGAGAATTCTGGCTGCACAAAGCATTTGCAGCAGCAGAGAGGCTTAGATGAGGTGAGAAGGAATCATGTCAACGCGACATGAATATTCCTTCATAGCGGCTACTGCGTTAGTCCACAGATTACACTGCTGCAGCATCTGCCCTCAGATCCGCTGGGTCCTGCACACACACACACACACTTCTGACCTCCCTTACATCTACAGCATATCAATGACTGTGGTTTGGGCTGAGAGGAACAGAACAGCATCTATACAAGCGCGCTGCTCGTCTGCTTCGTGCGCAGAGGTTCAATCCATTTCAGCCTGGTGACAAGAAGGGCTCATTGTACTCCACTTCTGATTTTTGAGCCGACTTTCCATGCATGTATAATTACTGTTTGTATATCTCACTGTTTTTGCTTTGCCCGAGAGACATCACCAGCAGGTTTGCCATCACTACCACGGTCATGACCACCCAAACACAAGTACGTGGGAAGAAACGCCATCTTTCTATCAACGCGCAACAATGAACCACACGCCTGTTAGATTGTTATTCCTGTGATGACCTCTTCAACCTGGATCTCAAACTCCTATTACAAAATCCAAAACCAGTGAAGTTGGCACGTTGTGTAAATCGTAAAAAAAACAGAATATAATGATTTGCAAATCCTTTTTGACCTATATTCAACTTAATACACTGCAAAGACAAGTTACTTAATGTTCGAACAGGTAAACTTTGTAATTTTTTGCAAATATTAGCTCATTTGGAATTTGATGCCTGCAACATGTTTCAAAAAAGCTGGCACAAGTGGCAAAAAAGACTGAGAGAGTTGAGGAATGCTCATCAAACACTTATTTGGAACATCCCACAGGTGAACGGGCTAATTGGGAACAGGTGGGTGCCATGATTGGGTATAAAAGCAGCTTCCCTGAAATGCTCAGTCATTCCCAAACAAGGATGGGGCGAGGGTCACCACTTAGTGCACAAATGCGTGAGCTAATTGTCGAACAGTTAAAAAACAACATTCCTCAATGAGCTATTGCAAGAAATTTAGGGATTTCATCATCTACTGTCCGTAATATCGTCAAAAGGTTCAGAGAATCTGGAGAAATCACTGCACGTAAGCGACAAGGCCGAAAACCAACATTGAATGCCCGTGACCTTCGATCCCTCAGGCGGTACTGCATCAAAAACCGACATCAGTGTGTAAAGGACATCACCACATGGGCTCAGGAACAATTCAGAAAACCATTGTCAGTAACTACAGTTCGTCGCTACATCTGCAAGTGCAAGTTAAAACTCTACAATGCAAAGCGAAAGCCATTTATCAACAGCAACCAGAAACACCGCCGGCTTCGCTGGGCCAAAGCTCATCTAAGATGGACTGATGCAAAGTGGAAAAGTGTTCTGTGGTCTGACGAGTCCACATTTCAATTTGTTTTTGGAAACTGTGGACGTCATGTCCTCCGGACCAAAGAGGAAAAGAACCATCCGGACTGTTATAGGCGCAAAGTTCAAAAGCCAGCATCTGTGATGGTATGGGGGTGTATTAGTGCCCACGGCATGGGCAACTTACACATATGTGAAGGCACCATTAATGCTGAAAGGTACAAACAGGTTTTGGAGCAATATATGTTGCCATCCAAGCAACGTCTTTTTCATGGATGCCCCTGCTTATTTCAGCAAGACAATGACAAGCCAAATTCTGCACATGTTACAACAGCATGGCTCTGTAGTAAAAGAGTGCGGGTACTAGACTGGCCTGCCTGTAGTCCAGACCTGTCTCCCATTGAAAATATGTGGCGCATTATGAAGTGTAAAATATGACAACGGAGACCCCGGACTGTTGAACAACTTAAGCTGTACATCAAGCAAAAATGGGAAAGAGTTCCACCTGAAAAGCTTCAAAAATTGGTCTCCTCAGTTCCCAAACGTTTACTGAGTGTCGTCAAAAAGGAAAGGCGATGTAACACAGTGGTAAAAAGGCCCCTGTCCCAACTTTTTTGCAATGTGTTGCTGCCTTTAAATTCTAAGTTAATGATTATTTGCAAAAAAAAAAAAAAAAGTTTCTCAGTTTGAACATTAAACATCTTGTCTTTGCAGTGTATTCAATTGAATATAAGTTGAAAAGGATTTGCAAATCATTGCATTCTGTTTTTGTCTACGATTTACATAACGTGCCAACTTCACTGGTTTTGGGTTTTGCAAAAAAAAAGCACAAAACTTCTCAAACTATTTGGAGAATTTGATTCAAATTTTAATATACTAAGCAACAAAAGAAATGCAAGCTAATACAAGACTGACCAGAAGCAAAGAATGCCTGCGATTATTATAAAAATTTTATTTATCATTAGTATGTTCGTATTTACCCTCATTTCTTCAAACATGTCTTTTTTTTTTTTTTTTTGCAGTCTCTGTGACAAGATGACCATGCCATTACATTGTCCAAGTTGCTGACTCGCTTTTCTTTTGTTGCTCACTATATATCGCTTATAGTTAAGTAACAACATCCAAAAAAGTCCATTAAAAAATACCAGGAAGGCAAAACAACCCTGTCCTTAAAATGCAACTGGACCACATAATGTCAATAAAATTATTTCGCCAGTTCTCGAAAATGCGTTCAATAACTTTGTCCTGATGAATAAAATCTCACAATACCTGGACTAATCATGTTTCCAAAGCTGCTATCCTTATATGATCACTGGGCCAGACAAATGATTAAAGCGGATGCTGAACAAAGTTAGCAATATTTGGAAACAAACTGTGCAAGTTCTTTAACTCCACTAGGTACTGTTGTAGACTGAATAATAAAACGTATTTTGTTTTGTTTTCCTTTTTGCCGTCACTCACAAAGGAGTGTGTGTGTGTGTGTGTGTGTGTGAGAGAGAGAGAGAGAGAGAGAGAGAGAGAGAGAGAGAGAGAGAGATGTAGCTATCAATGTCAGGTGCATCACAGGATGATAAACTTAGACTAAATTATTACTGCCAAGTATAGCTAGTGTCACCCAACTGGGCAACAAGTCCCTGACCTCCTGTCAATATCTGAACTCCTCTATCAACTATCAACTAATGTACGAGTCCTTTCATTTTCCAGTGGATTGGGTGAAGAAAAAAAATCACAATCGCGAACGATAAAATAAAATAGCTAACATATATTCCCATATCGAAAAACTAATTAACAGAGGTGAA
Source organism: Gymnothorax reevesii (assembly GCA_029721435.1). Taxonomy (NCBI): domain Eukaryota; kingdom Metazoa; phylum Chordata; class Actinopteri; order Anguilliformes; family Muraenidae; genus Gymnothorax; species Gymnothorax reevesii. The sequence goes on along the minus strand of CM056588.1, from coordinate 62,468,151 downwards.
CTTCAAGACAGAAATATTTTGACACAACACCGTGAAAAGGTTGCCGTTATTCAACACTCACCCGCTGACGGAGACGAACTAACGCTATTTACACGGGAGGCCGTACAGCTGACGTTACGGCTTACGGCCCCCAGAGATGGACCGCGGACGCTTGTCAGACTCCAGATGGACTGACAGCGCACTACAAGAATGTTTTCTTTATTAAAATTTGCTGACCAGCAAACATGCTGTCTGCAGATAACCGAACTTAACAATTTCCTCTCGGAGCGTAACGTGTGTATGATGTGCAAGAGTTTCAAGGCCTTTTTTTTCCGGTGCCGCTGCATTGGCCCCCGTAACGTCTTAACTGTGTTCAGAACAACTAAATTACCATCCACACCCCCTCCCCTGAAAAAAGACAGAAGCCGGCGAAACTGACCTATTGTGGATATAAAGGTTGTGTTGAACGCGTCTTCGCTGAATCGGAAAAGTAAACAGGTCTTTCCGACGCCACTGTCTCCAATGAGCAATAGTTTAAACAAATAATCGTACGTTTTAGCCATTTTCCCGTCCGTAGTCCCTTTCCTTTAATGGGTATACGACAATGTACCAGAAAGCAGACAAGCCTTTATTCTATTAGCTACTTCTCACTGTATCCATACAGTGATGGGAAGAGAGGGCGTGAGTGCCATGACGTCAATATCCGATCTCATGTAGGATTATGGTAACTGTAGTTTTTCGATGGGTCTACTATTCCTTCGATTTAAATGCAAAAAAATAATACTTATTCGGCTCCTCCGCGTGAAAATATAGTTCAGTGGTATAACATAAGAGCATACGCGGCCTGAGCATACACCCGACATTCGAAAATACTAACTACAAAGTTATATGTTTCGTAAGAAACGAAAGTAAAGTGCTACAAATACAAAGTAAGTGATATTTTGACAGGCCACCATTTCGGACAGGGAGAGTAGGGAGTTAAATTGTTGTTTAGCGCCACCTAACGACGCTCAGTGAATTCAACTGAACGTACGGGATATGGCATAGGCTTTGGATATAACTTGGAATCACGATATTACGCTGATAAACAACGAGAGCAAATTACAAAAATGAGCACGGCAATTTAAAGTTGAGTGCAACAAATTATTTTCTTGACTCCAGTTCCACTGTCATTACACATGACATTCCTTCTCTCTCAATTATCTGAGAAAGCGGAAGTATCACCAGGGTTGCCAGTGCTGTCTTAAATTCTTACTCATGTCCTTTCCACTCAGAGTGCTAGTGCGCTTGAAGGAGCTGTGTCGCGATTAATGCGCAAGCTTACAACTTTGAACGCAGTAAATCCGCTCAACTGCAGATCAAAATCCAGAGGGTATTTTTTCTATGATTATTAGCGATGGTAACTAGCGTATATTCTTTGTATCCCTCGGCTGAAGCTTAAAATAGCGCTTTAGATCCTCGAATGTCAGCAGAAAGCACCTTCACATTAAAAGCATAATGCTAGCGCAGCAAAAATATACAAAATGAAGACAGATTGGCAAGGATAGAATCAGATTATGGCTTGCAGTCAAGCAGATTCTCTTTTTAGGATGTAAGTTGTGAACAAGTGCAGTAATCGTCACACAGCAGTTTTAAGCAAAACAAAATAGCCCATCAGCCTGGCAGTAAAGTGAGAGATATTCAAATTTGAATGTTAAAGCATGCAGTAACAGGCAGAGTGGGGTTACATATGAAACAATCATCTGACCGTTAATCAATCAAATTTGACTCATTTCTTTTACTGATTATTTTCCACATAGTAAACATGTTCAAGAAAACCTGAATTTGCTCTGGCACGGTATGATCTCCAAAATGTGTATGAAGGTTTATAATCTAAATTTACTTGATAGATTCGCCAATTGGTAATTATTGGCATCCAAAAGTGTGGGAGTGGAACATTTTGTTTTTTATTAATTCAAAATGAAACCACATCTATTTCAGGCTGTTTTATGAATCGTGAAATCTTTTAAATATGTATAAGTAGCCTATTATTCCACTGGTTCGTTGGGTGCTTTTGAATATGACATCACTGTTGTAGGGGGAAAAATATACATGATACTGTGATTTCAAAATCGCCGGCCTCTAAAGATACAAAGCAAGAAACCAATACTATCACATCAATAATGGAAATTCATGACGTTGAGCGAAATGTGATCATATTTTGACAAGTTCAATCTGGCAACCCCAGCCAAAGACCTTTAGAACCAATCAGTCTCGAAAGCGCTTATGCATGTAAGGAGTGTTGTTTAGCAGTGAAAATGCCTGTAAGTAAACAAAATCTATATATTTTATCATCGATGTAATCTAAATATTGGTACTTTAAATTGATTTGTTGAAGGCATCTCTTAATATTGGATTGTCAGAGCTTTTTACTTTCCTATGATGGCCATCTTACGCACGTGTTATGAAGTTTCTTGTCTTTTTCCTCCTCTGGAGACACATGGCGCTGTTTGCACGGGTAGCCATAATAAAACTGGGCCTAGTCAGAGAGCTGGCTGTCGGTTCGAAGTACTGCGAGTTTGCTAATTATCATCAGCGATGCGATCAGTTTGGTCTCGTTTTACTCGCTGGTTTCTGTCGTTTTTGTATTATTCGGTTGATTTTTGTTGTTGAGATCTAGGTGGCTCGGCAGCTAGTAGTTTGCTAACAGTTAGCCAGCTGGTTAGTGAATATTGTCATGCGTCAGCGGTCGTTATCCTGCCAACGTTAGGCGTACTTCGCTATGACAAGCTGTCACTCCGGTTTTATATGACAAGGTGAAACAAGTTTGCTGGTTTGGCTTATGTGAGCAGTTTTCGTCCAATTGTGCTGGTCGAGATTTAAGAAATTGACGGCCCGCCGGTGGGATCAGCTAATTGTAGTGTCTAAATCGTATGCTGTGAATTGTGTTGTGGTGCATTTTGTTGGTGATGGATGGCTGTCCATTTAGCTCCGATTCACGCGCGCTGGTGAACCTTTTCTTCCATGTGAAACGTCAGTTGTGGAATGTTTATGTCTGTTTTTCATGATTTTAAAGTTTGTCACATGACCTCTGTTGTTTTGTTGCTGAACCCTGCCTTTGTGTTTCAGTTGGCGAAGGATCTTCTCCATCCTTCTCATGAACTAGAGAAGAGACAGCACAAGAAAAAACGACTTGTTCAGAGCCCCAATTCTTACTTTATGGATGTCAAATGCCCAGGTATTGAAATAATGGGGGTGTCCCCAAACTGAATGTTAATGATGTTTCTGCTGCTCTCTTATTTGAGTCTGTGATGTATTTTTTGTTTGTGTGCCAGGCTGCTACAAGATCACCACTGTATTCAGCCATGCCCAGACTGTAGTCCTGTGTGTGGGATGCTCAACAGTACTTTGCCAGCCAACTGGGGGAAAAGCCAGACTCACAGAAGGTTGGTCGATTGATTTTATCAGGACGGAGAATTTCCAGTCTTGTTGCTGGGAAGAAGACCTAAGTTATGGTTTCTACTTTGCATAATGTCATGCAGTGTTTCAGAATGTGAGGTGTTCTGTGGCCAAAAACACGTTAATGACGGAGGGTGCAGGTGCATGGACAGGAGTATTCAAGCTTAAAGATGGGGCCTCAAAGCTTAATGCCTTGTCAGAAAGCGTAAATTTTAATAATCTGGTTCTGTGAACATGTCCAGACTTAAGTTTGCTCTCTCCCCAAGTCTTCATCTAAGAATGCGGCTTCAGGTGAGGTGGTACTAGTGGTTTCTAAGGAGAGTTTGTGACCAAAAACATCTGCAGGAACTGCTGATGCCAGCCAGCACAGGCCAGATTCCATACAGTGTGTTTTCAGCACGGGTTAAAGTCTTGAAGCCAGGAGGAGTCTTAACCGATGGTGGATATGTGTTCCTGTTAAAATGAGACATTACTCTTCCCAAACTCTCAAGTCAAGCTCGTAAAAAGATTTGAGATTCATTCAGACTTTTAGTCCATCGGGCCACCAGTTTAGAACACGTTTGCCTGTCGTCAAGTTTGGGCCAAAATGGCAAAAAAATTATACATTTGTCTTTGCTGAAATAACACCTATCAGAAATGTGAGGCCAACTGAATCAACGTTCCTTTTGATTATGCCTCTTGGATTGTTTTTACTATATAAAGCTGAGAATTAATCACTTTTTTTCGATTTCAGGTTGCTCTTTCAGACGAAAGCAACACTAAAGGGGATTGGGATGGAGCAGCCATGATGGACGCAAAGACGTGATCCAGTCCGATCACCGATGCCTTAAACTTTTCATTGATTCCAATGAATGAAGCTTGGAAAATTAATCAACTTCTGGATGGTGAACGGCAGGTTTTTTCTGTTGTGCACCCTATTCAATTTCCTGAAATAAAGTCTTACACGTGATGCAGGAAATAAGTGTTTCAAGATTTTATTGACATCACTTGACATTATTAAGTAAGTTTAATGTTTGCAAATATATCACTTGTGTACACTCTTTGCCACAGGCTCATCTTTGAGCATCAGAAATTAACAAATGGCATTTGCTCTCATATTGCTCCTTTGATATTGATGAGTGATGTGGACCTCTGGGTCAGTAGTTCTGCTCATTCTGGTCGCTAGTGGTCCAAAAATGACACTGATAGGCTAGAGACACTAAACGAATGTTGGATGTACATATTTACCATGGTTGAGCACAGAAGTACAAACCTGCGGCCCTGATCCTGTCCCTAAGGGCAGGGTTGAGTATCCATCCCTAGTGTTGGCATTCAGCACCAGCACTGGTTGGTCCAGTTAGCTGTAGTTTCTGGAAATTGCTGCGTAACTAGCATGCTATGATGGAGGATCCAAATCTATGGCAACAGGACTCTATAGGTCAGGGCTATTAAACTTTATCCAGAAAGGGCCAATGAGGGTGCAGCTTTCATTCCAACCAAGCAGTTACACACCTGATTCTTCTAATCAACCCCAAGACTCTTTGCTAAAAAGCTTGATTAATGGTGTCTGGTGTGTAAGTGCTTGGTTGGAATGAAAGCTGCACCCTCACTGGCCCTTTCTGGATAATGTTGAATAGCCCTGCTATAGGTGAAGGAATCTTAGATTTGTATAGGGCCTTACTCTGTGGGAGTCAAGCACTTTACAGTGATAAGAGTGAGTCTCACCTCAACCGCTGCCGACACGTAAGCCCAACCTGAGCGAAGCCCTGCAGCCATTTGTGCCAGAAGTCTCACTGCACGTCCGATGTGGTGGAGACGGTGAGAGCAATTTTCATAGTCAGTTGGGATGGTTGTTTGCCAGGTTGCGTACTAAGCCAAGGCACAAGGAACAGCTTACTGCTATGTGATGAGTGTCATTACTGGATGTTTCATGACCACAGTCTGGACCTTGGTTTACCGGCTCATCCAAACCACAGCATCGCCTTCAGAGCAGAGTCTTCATCACTGCACTGGGGTTTTACTGAAGCGTAGACCATTCCATTCCCTTCTGGAACCACCTAAACCACTTTCAGCAGCAACTTATTTTTCCTGATTGTCTCCCATCTGCACATGAACTGAGCCTGGAACCGCTTAGCTTCAGCTCTTTGGACTGAACAGGATGAACGGGAGTGTGGTTGCTCAATGGTGTCACCCGCCCTTAGGATTGGGTTACGTCAGCCAAAATTTCTTCAAGTATACCATGTGCGTACGGCCTCTGGGTTGTCCTCACTGAGATGTTCATACCCTTTCCCATGAGCCTCTCCTCAGATGTTATTTAAATCTACATGTCTGTGCAGTGTTGAATATCAAAAGGCCTGCATGCAAGTACAGCTGCCCAGTCATACTTTTGAAATCTCAAAATAAAATGCACAAAGATGGAGCATGTTTATAGTTTTCTTAAACTGACTGAAAAGTGGCTCTCCAGACTGGGAATTTGATCCAATTTACACAGAACCAATAACAATCATTCAGAATCCTGTATTTAACTAATCAGATTTACTGCTTATCCCAGAACACTGCTCTCATTGCCATGACTGACCATTTCTTTTCCACTTGGTTTTGCCCGCTGGCCCAACAACACCACTCCTTACTAATATTTTCACGGATCTCCAATATTTGCCTTACCTCACTTCTGCCTCCAGCTGAGGTTACGTTGTGATTTCGTTGCCTGAAGAAGTGTGACCTGTTTGTCATGCTGATGCATTTCAAAAACTCCTTTGAGTATGTCTCTCTCATAAAATATGACATAAGTATTGATAAATGTCAAGTAGTTTGAGTGAAGAAATGCATGTGATAACGCACCCAGTACCCCAACACAGTTTTACTTAGACCAAAAGTTTAGATAAGAAAAACATCTCCATTCACTTCAACGGTCTTTTAAAAAAAAACTCTGGCGCTGGGAAAAAATGAAGTGATATAAAAATTTTGTTCACATCCACAACCATAAAGCAGACAGAAAATTTGGATAACCTGATTGATTATCGCACACATAGACACAATGAAGCATCAGTGTTTGTACAGAAATCATTGCAAGAAAAGGAGGGGGTAACATTCACTGTGAGGCGATGCACCTCGCCCGGATGGCTTTCGTCCTGCCCTGAAAGCTGCATCTGCGCTGCTGAGTGAGCAGGTACACGTCACCAAGACCAACATCCTCCATGTCATCAGTGATCATCTGCCCTTCCCTGGGTGGGGCGGAGCCTTATCCTCAGCTTCTCTCTGGAAAGTCCAAAAGAAAATAAATCACCAGAGGAGAGGATGAGCAACAGACTAAAAATTTTTTAATGAAGGATATTTGTTGTTATTTTGATAACAGATGAGGGGGAACGCAGACTTACCTCAAACTGACTGAAATGCTGTCCTCTTCCATAGGGGTCTCTGTACGAGGACTAGCCTTAATTTTGGGTGCATTTAATGTCATTATGCTTTCCCAAACACCCTGAGATCGGAGAACGGTCAGGTATTGGAATAAATGGCTAACTGGAATCTGTAACATGGAAGTTGTACCATTGCAGATATGTGCAGCTGATTTAAAGGGGGGATATGGTCAGTCCTACTGCAGTAACAGCCCCATGTGTTCTGCACGAGGATAGAATATTTGCAGTTTACCTGGTGGTGAGGTGATGATGAGGCATCTGTCGTTTGACGTGCAGATAGCCCTTTTGAACCCACAGAGGGCACGGACCAGCTTGATCTCCATGTCGGTGAGGAGGTTGTCCTGCTGTCTGTGGAACAGTGGATGGTCCTCCTGTTCCAGGATGATTATGACATCAGCAGGTTCTAGCTCCAGCTCCTGGTCACTCTCTCCATGAAATATAGTCTTCTGCACATCCGTCGTGCCTTTTTCATGACTCAAAAATTCAGATTTAACAGCCATTATGCTCACTGTCCTCTTGATATTCAGAATATAAACAAAAATAACCTTTGATTTAAATACAGTGGTTGAAAGAAAATAAAAATGGTGAAACAAATATTTTTCCAAAAATGTACCACAAGTATTGGATGCTCTTTATTTCATACTTCGTGCAGCCTGCCCGTGCCATAATAATTGTGAGTCTTTTCCTATGATGTGTAATGAGGTCAAGGAATCAGAGATCACTCCTCCATGCAGAACCTCCTCAGGTCCACATTTAAGGGGTTTGTCTTCGGCTTTATCACTGACAGAGATGAGAAAAGAAGCTGTAAATTTTGAATAAATGCAAGAAAGATACACACAATTATGTAGAAAAAATTTCATAACCATGGGTAACTGCCCACATGGGGAACTAGTTGACCAAAAATTGGGGGGGAAAAGCATTTTTTTAAGCTGGGAGCTATTACTGAGGCTCTCAACTCTAGTAAGCCTTATACATAGTCAATAATCTTATTGCAGACAGACCAGTCTCTAAATAAAAGGAATCCAACATCATTAACCTTCTCGAGGAGATCCTAGGCTGACAGGGCTTGAAAATATTATTTTTGACTTCCGCCCATGAACAGATTCATATCTGAGAGACCAGTAACACTGAAGTGAAAAGAGGAGGACCAAGTTTTGTTGGCAGATTCTGAAAGCCTGGTCCCCATTTTCCATTTGCCTTATGTGGTCATTTTCAGTCCCAAGTTAACGCTTAACATACTGGCTTCCGAAACCCCCAACTAATTAACGTTCACGAAAAAGTCAGTGTTCCCCCCATTTATGGAGCCCCATATCGCAAAAAACCTTTGGGAGATGAAGCGTAAAATTTTGCAGGTGCTCAGTATACATTTAGATGTACTCCCGCAATTACTTGAGCCAAATCTGAGTCGGTCACCATACGACCCACTGGGTACATCTAGTGGACAGAGCTGGAACTGCAATAATAATAATAATATCACCACATGTAATCTGATAAATTCGGAGATGTAATTCTCCCATCTGAAAAAAAATGACCGTCACAATTTTCAATGTACGCATCGGGTATAATAGGTTGCCGGAACATTTTGTCACCAATAATTAACCAATTTGACCCTGACCTTTCAAATGATAATTAAATGTCACCGTTCCTCCCGCTCACTGTAACATGCACTGCTGTCATGCGTCGTTATTGTTATTGTTCACTGACTGAGCGCAGAGCTGATATTGCTGGGAAATTCGCACCCCAGGCGCCCACAGAAGATTCTGCGGAGAGAGAGCAATGCTGTGAGGATAAGTGACATGTCTGTCAACGCTCCTCGTGCTTCAGCTAAAGTATTCCTTTGTGAAATTATGTTCTATTGGGAGCTTTGTAAAGAGTGTAGGAGTGAACAATATAATCCTACTCATTTGAAATGTATTTACAGTATGATATTTATGACGTAAAATATTATTGTAGTCATTAGGTTATTGAAGTGTAAACACATAATCAGAGGTATGGCCTTAGGCGTTCAAATATTTGAAGTAAAGTCCTTGAAATTTCTTGGAAAGAAAAAAGTCAGGCTTGTTTAGAGATGTGCTGAACAGATCTGTTCGTGATCTCTGGATATGACCGGTCAAATGTTGAAATTTCATGATTACTGAATGTCAAGATTCAAAATTAAGACAATTTTTGGATTCATTCATTCGCCAAGCTATTTTTCTACTCTGACAGTAAATTAAAAAATGAGCCTACCATTAATTTATCCAGTGCTCTATGTGAGCAGTCTTTATGTTAAAATTCTAGTGATACTAGTGATGGTAAAGAGGTTCTAAAAGCTGATAGTAATCACAAAAATAGTCAGAGTGATTTACCCACAACAAATCCATCAAATGTCTTTTTTTCAATTCTTGCACATTAATGTACATCTTGAAACTGCATTAATAAACTGAGCCTGGAACACTCAGTACTGTACAGGCATGATCGGGCTACCCACGAGTTTTCCATATGCACGTTCCACAAGCCCCGCTTGAATAGTCAGTCAACACATATATGAGTAGAATCGGGGCAATTCAGCTGAACATGATTGAAAGCTTGTCTTGATAAATATCTAAGATGTTAGGTAATCTTGTTATCAAGACATCAGGAGATCTCATCCGTATTCAGAGAGGTGTAGGCTCAGGCATTTGTTCCAGCCCCAGCATTACACACCCAATCCGACTAAGGTCTTTCACAAAGGCTCCTGAGGTTAATTAGAAGAACATGTACAACTACTTGGTTGCGATGATTGCCTGCACCCACACCAGCCCTTTCTGGATAAGGTTAAGAAACACTGCCTTATTTGGAGAGATTACACCTTGGCTGATTTATAAGCCAGACAGCTAATGCTACTGACTGGGATCATTGCAGTTTGTACTGGCTGCAGTAGCGGAGGCAAACGGTGTGAAAACATCTTCAGAAACGTGTCTATTCCTGCAGGCTCCTGTGTCCGTTTATAGGGAGAGGCTGATCCTGAATAGTACTTTGTACAGAATACAGCTCCAGCAACTAGTTCTTTGCCAAACAAAGAGTATTTTGATTGTGTTTCTCAAGGCTGTAAGGTTTTGAGAAGTGGTTGATGTCCATATGAAGACTTGTGCTTAATTGGCAAGTATAACCATAATCTCTGAGAAAATTGACCGAACTTTGCCCATTAATGTTATCCAAAGGGATTTTTGAACAAGCTGTATCCTTCTTGGATGTGCTTCTACCTGCTGGAATGGCAGAAATGTAGCTTTCACACTGCATAGCATTAGGCTAGTGGAATTAAGATGTTATGCAGAAAGGACCTGTATGGGTGCAGGCTTTCATTCCAAAAGAGCAATCTGACACCTGATTCTACTCACCAATCCTTACAGTCCTTGCTGAAGACCTTGATCAGAAGGGTTGTAACTTCTTATAGGAAAAAAGCCAGAGGACACCCTGGCTCTTTCTGGATATGATTGAGTAGCCCTGTATTAGATGTTGCAAACAAGTCAGACGGGCAAAGTTAATGGGTGCGAAGGAGATTTGGAGAGGGTGTATGAAAGATGCAAGTGTCTGTCACAATGTGTCACAAATATCTTTTCCACACCATTTCAGCGGAGGGAGGGGGAGGGATTTTCACCACATCAGGCAGAGTAAGCAGGGCAACTCTCCACACACAGCAGCTGAACTCATTAGGTTTTAGAGTCATCAGGTAGAGATCGAGGTCACGTAAGGTCAGCTGTAGGCGAGGGCTGAAGATCAACTTTTAGGACATCTGAAGCTATGGCAGGCCGAGGCATAGCTATCAATGCTTTGCTCAGTTGTACCTGGTCTGTTTTAAGCTATGGGAGGAGTTATGTAACATACTGGCAACTGTACTACTCGCTCAAGTCAATGGTACACGTTTCAACTCCCTATTTTTTCTGCACCAAGACTGGATACAGAACAGCTCTAACGGGTGATCACAAGATAACAAATCCATGCAACGACAGTATTAATTTTCATTTATTCCCAGCCTTCAGCCTCTGCACGCAAACTGAGAGCAGGGATTTTTTTTTGGATATATAGGTATACCCAGTAGGATTTTCTGGGGGGGCATATACAGCAAGTAGACACACAAAAATAATCCTCCTCAGTCATAATTTATGTTCGACTTAAACGATTGGCAGCGTCCGTAAACATAAATCCTGCCATCGGTCCGCATTTTCATACATTTTTTTTGTACGGGACATTTCTAGGAATCATCCTATGGAAAGTTTGTGTACAGCCCCCAGCCAATAGCAGCGCGCACAGTTTGAGGAAGGGACATAGCGCTATACTGTTTGAGAGTGGCCAACTACTTTAAATGTAGTTGTTACAATACAAAACCAACAAATCCAACGTAGTATACCTTTCCATACAGATGCAACTCTTCTGCTATTGAACCAACAGTAAAGGAGTACGCAAAAGACTTTTCCATTTAAAATATTTTCAACCTTTAATATACCGTAATGAATTCTGAAACTGTTAGGTCACATCGGACTCATAAGTAGATCAAAGAAGACCTGCTTAATGAAATTAAATATATTAGGCCCAAGGCAAAAGCTCTGAAGTAACATCTCAGCAGTCCGTTTTCCTTTTTTAAACAAACAGACAATCTCACGAGCACAGTAACCAAAAGACAGTCAAGAATGTAAGACAATTTTGCATTTTGAGTTAAACATTCTGGCGGTCAACACAGCCATCAGTCCATTTCAGTACATACATATATTTTCTCTTGAAAATACAATGTATATACACACACACTTACATATAGTGCTGACAGTATACACAAAGTAAATATTGTGCGTTCGTAAAAGAATGATATGAAGGTGGGCTTGATTACAGACGTATGATTTTGTTCTTGTGGTTCCGTCCGGAGCCAAGAAGCTCAAGAGAGAATGTTTCTAGAGTCATTCAAGATCTTGAACCCTTCGGCAGATTTCATTGGTGAACTCTGAGCACTTGGAGTTTCCACCAAGGTCTTTGGTCAACACCTGCGGAGTTAAAAATGAGTTTAACGTGATGGATTACATTACAGTACTGCATAATGTTATATTTGATAAACCAGTGGAGCCCAATCATGCACCACAGAGGGCCGAGAGTCTGCAGGTTCTCTTCCCAACCAATCATTACATCTGCTGATTACACCAATTAATTCCCTACTCTCTGCTTGAAGATGAGCTAATCAGTGAGATCAGTAGGTCGTCAGAATCAGCAGCAGTTGGTTGGAATGAAAACCAGAAAACTTTTGGCCAACTGGGCACCACTACAATGAACGCTGAGCACCGCATTATGACATCCCCAAAAGTATTAGACCAATCCTTTTCATAATAAGCATTTTTTGCTAAGCTGACTTTGTAGTCAGTAAGCTTCACAGTAAGAACACACTATTGTTGTGTGATGTGTCAGATGGTAGAACCACATTCCCTATCACAATAATGTTGTGCTTACTGCACTCTGAGACCGGTAGCTGAGCGACATAAATGAGATGAGAATTCTTTTGATAGCAATATTGATAAACCAGCCATCCTCGACGACGACACACAAAGTGAGATACAAAATTGGAATCCCTAAAAGTAGCAGAGGCTAATCACAGCTGCAACGGGTTTCCAGATACTTCCTGAATGTTCCCAGCGGAGAAAAAAAATACACTGTGGAGGAGAGTTGTGGAGTTTCATTTCTGTAAAATATTGATTAAAATAAACATTCTAGAGAGAATAATAGGCTATAAAACTGTACAAAATGACGTCGTTTCGGGTAAACTCTGGATTTTACCCCTTCAGGACACTTGGATTGCAGCGGACGAGCAGTATGGAGGAATATTACAAAGTTTTTGCGTAGTTTTATGGACCTTTTCTTTTCGGTAACCATAGACGCTCGTTATATGGATTTGCGGTGCAGGAGGAAACCCCCCCCAGTCTCCGGCTGCTCTTTGAGGAATAAAAAACTACACCGGACTTCTCATCAGCATGAGGGTAAGTTGATAATAACTGAATTTCATTTTTGGGTGAACTATTCCTTTAATATGCCTATAAGACAAAGATGTGAGTTAACACAAACGTAGCTTTTCAACAATCATTTCACTTATTGAGCGTTAAGAGTAATTAAAAATCTGTATCACCGATGTATGTGAAAAAATTATTTCCCCCAAAACCTAAAAAATGTTTAAAGCAGGTCTCCCAGGCCCTAAAGCAGCCCCAGACAATCACAATAACACCTCTGTGGTTGACTGTTGGTACGGCGCTCTTATTGTAGAATGCTGAGTTAGTTTTACACCAGATGTGACGGGACTCATGTCTTCCATTAAGTACCTCCTTTGAGGGACAGAAAAAGAGCATAAAAACTAGCGAGTCCGTTAAATAACATTCTCCTCCGATACTTTTGTGCATTACTGCTGAAATGTCGACTGCAAGTCCCTCCTGACGCCAATTTTACCTTTAAAAATAAAAAAGCCAAGAGCTTCAAGAGGGGCTACAAAACACAGCAATAACCCTGATATGATGTAAGATTTTATCCAGATCACCCAGCCCTTAGCTGATGTATACTGGACTTCAATTGATGGACTTCATTACACAAGGAAGAAGTTTAGAGACTGAAGCTTTCTATATGTGATGGAATATATATATTAATATATGTGTACTGAGCAACAAAAGAAACACAAGTTAGCTAATTAGTTTATGTACTCTTACAGTTACTCAGTCAAAGTGACCGCACAACAAAGAAAAGTTTGATGAAATGAGTGTAAATGTGCCCGCGCGAGTAATAAATTTGATATTCTAAAATTATTACGCGGAATTGTATTTTCCAGTCTGCCTTTAATTAACTTTCATTTCTTTTGTTGTTCAGTATAATATCAGACATCCGAGCAGAAATGCAGATGATCCGAACTGGTTCTGACGTGTTTGAGGTTGGTCAGCTCTACCTTCTTGTCTCGGATGGTGTCGAAGCAGGCCGTCTCGATTCTCCTGGCATGTTCGTGCAGACCCATGTGCCTCAGCATCATCACGGCACTGAGCAGCAGGGCCGTTGGGTTGGCCAGATCCATTCCTGCAATGTCTGGGGCCGTCCCATGGACCTGGGGGAGACCAAGGATTCATTTATATTAAAAGATAATAAAAATAAAGCCATATTTCCGCAGCAGCTACAAACAGTAACAGTTTAAGCCAACATTTATTTTAACTGGGTCAGTAAACATGAGAGTACGACCCCAACTCATGAAAAGTTGGGACAGTATGGAAAAAGCTCATAAAAACAGAAAGCAGAGATTTCTAAATTTACTGACTTGTATTTCATTGCAGTCTGTATGACAGTAAGAAATTTCACTTTGTCTTATATAAGATTCACTTAAATGCAGCAAATAGAAACTCGTGCACATCTGCAGCCTAAGGCTTCAGATTGATTCAGTGGAACAGGCCCAGGTCTGCTTGAAGTCATCATGCACGGATATCTTTTTTACTTCCTATAGGCTACAGACCTGCAGCCGAGAGGAATAAAACCTGTAGCGGCGTGGCCAGGCAAACCATCAGTGCCTTTGCACACACAAAGTCAGCTAAATACGATCCAACAGTAAACAGCACTTTGGTCACAGAATGTCGTTGTCACAGGCCACTACACACCGTGGCTAACTGACCACAACCTCCCGAGTGGCGCAAGGCCCATATCTTTCCACCTCAAATTAAGGCAACATATGAAGGTCCACAAAGGTTTTTTGTTTGCATCTGTGAAATTCACACTTGCATGACGTAAGGAGTCAACATGTCAAACGTACTGAAAGCAATATATGGGATATCAGTTCAACAAAGTCAATGTTGCTGATAGCAGACCTGGGGTAGGGCTGGGTGATAAATTAATCACAATTATTTTAAGTGCAAGTACAAAAGCAACGGCAACTACGGAGCAGACAGACCGGCTTGGTAATTATTTTTTCTATGACACACACCTCGCGCAGTGTTGAACAAACATCAGAGGCAATTTGAAATGCTTCCAGGAAGAAAATTGTATTTTGAAGTCTGCCAATTACCAGCACTGCTGGCATAATTAGCTTACCTTGTATCAATTACCGTGTACTTAGCCCAACTAGCAATCAAGCTATTTATTCAACCAATTGACAAATAATTGCAGAAAATAAAGAGGTAAACAGTACAGGACACAAAGCAATCTATAACATACCGATTCAAATATGGCGACTCCATTGGCTCCAATGTTCCCGCTAGGAGTCACTCCAAGACCGCCTATCAGTCCAGCACACAGATCGCTAAAAACACGGACCACAATCATTACATTTAATTCCTACAAGACATGATGGAGGATAAATTAAATGGCTATGAAAGCTCAACAAACCTTAAGATATCGCCATAGAGATTAGGCATAACCAGGACATCAAACTGTGTGGGATCCTGCACCATCTGAGAAAGGAAACACAGAGACACTGAGGGTAGAATCAGGAGGGGGAGGTTTGGCAAAGCGGACACAGAGATGAAAGCGGAGACGGAATGCTTACATTCAGACAAACCGTATCCAGGTACATTTCTGTGAATTTTATATCTTTATAGTTTTCAGCGACCTCCCTGCATTTCCGTAGAAAAAGCCCGTCGGACATGCGCCTGAAATGAAAGGTGTAAGAGAAAAACGATGTAGTTATTCACAATAAATCCATTTCTCTGAACATTCACAACTGGCAACTACTGCCATTAGGCAGAGGAATTTGAAATATACAAACATTTTCCTTTCCACCATAATGACCAAATCATGACGAATCCTACAGAGGAATATTTTTTAAAAAATCATACGTAAGAGTAAGTGAAGACACTATATACAAAGTTTTATGAAAGTGTCTAAGAGAACAGGCTGGCGGGAGAAGTAAAAGGATGATTTGCCTTCTGGGTTTCATGTACTATGAGCCAGATGTAAAGTCCAATGGCACGTGCCAAACCTTTCAGCTCATTCAAAACCTGTAACAAGGCCAATAATTGGTGCAAAACAAATACCCTGGTCGTGCGTGTGCTAAAATGTTCTGCATGCACATCTAGGGCTATAAGCTGAAGTCATTCAGGGATTGCTCAAAGTGTGTCATTACTATCTCTTTTTAATCATAAAAATATACTCATCATTGTGAAGCCACAAGGTCTTTAGATACATTACTAAGATCTCTTCATACCCTTCATTAAACGAAAAAATGGTCTGGCGCTGATGCTTTCAAAATTAAGATCCAATACTGAAAGATCAACTGACCGCTTTCATTGCCATGCTTTAAAATGATAGCTTTCAAGTTTAAAATGATACTTACATAATGTTGGCTTTGTGGACAGCCGTAACACTGGCTCTTTTGTTGTTTCTGGCGTACTCAAATGCGTACTCCGCGATACGCCGGCTGGCGTCCTCCGTTATCAGCTTTATGCTCTGTACCACCCCGTCGACGATCTGAAAAAGCGGCAAAAAATGGCCGTAGATCAAGCTTCCCCCCAAATACACCTGCATCCTGAGTTGGCAAAATGTAGAAACACAAAAAACAATCATATGCAATAAAAATCGAGTTTGTAAGCGAGGACTTTACCACGTGCTCAATCCCGCTGTACTCTCCTTCCGTGTTTTCTCGGATGGTGACGAGGTTTACGTCCATGTACGGGGTCTTGTAGCCCTCGATGGACACGCACGGACGCACGTTAGCGTAGAGGTCAAAGGTCTTTCTCAGCAGCAGGTTCATTGAGGGGTGACCAGCGGCTATGGGCGTTTTCAGAGGTCCTGTGTGCAAAGAGTGTTCAGTAAGTGAAAGCCTTGCAAAAAATTGAATAGATTTCAAAAGTGCTCAAAAAAGACAACCAACCAGTAGTAAAAAAACATCCAACTTTCAAAAACTGTAGTTAAGCTAGACTGCATCATCTCATCAGGTTTAAACAAAGAACTTTTCAAATGTGCATAATGATGTTAATTTTGGAAGTTTGTTTTAACCCTTAGACTCTGAAATAAATAAGTTTTATAGAACTATCTTGTGCTGTTGGAAACCCATCAAGCGGCAACTTGTTTAAAAGAGCTCCCCTGCGGGAGGTCTTTCAAACCAGTCGCCATATAATTGGTTTTCACAAGTTCTGATTGCGAAATCAATTAACAATAGTTGCATCAAGCACTCAAACGTTTAATGTAGAGTCTGTTCTTATCAATCTGTTATCTGCAAACAAACTGGCGTAGATATCATTTCTGTGCCCCGGCACCGGTTATAAGGGAGAACCCAGGGCAGAGCTTTAGGGACAGAGATGGATGAAAAGTCTGGTTACCTTTCAGGCCAATCTTGCTCCGGTCCATCGACTCCTTTGCTTCAGGTGGTATCATCCATCGTCCTCCAGGTCCTTTGATAGCAGTGACATTCCTCTCTTCCCACTGAACAGGAGCCTGGATCAAAGACAACAATATCAAAATTATAAATTAAAATTATGGCCTAATAACAACATACTTCAATCCCCCTTCAATGACACCAAGGGCTGCCAATTTAATTTACTGAATTTATAATACATAAACAAATCAAACCATTTAAGCTACTCTGCACAGGAGTATCACTAAATAGTGTGGAAAAATAACCAGACTTGGCGCCATTGCCCATATTTGCCCTCATCTCTGTGCACACTTGTATTGCAAAGAGCCATCGAGGCAATTTGTGAGGGAACAGTTCTCAGCTTTTTAACGGTGACACAGATGTTCACAGGTTTCCATTACACACAATTACACAAAGTAACAAGCACAAGTCATTTATCAAAAACAGATAGCAAGATTTTAGGTGCAGACACCTGTGGTTTCAGCTTACTTTTGCAGCATCAAAAATCTTCATGACTGCACTAGAAATTTCAGGGCCAATTCCATCGCCAGGGATTACTGTAACCGTCTGTAACTGGAGAACAAAAAAAAAAACAAAAAATGTAAAACAACACAAAACTAGAACCCTTTCAACAGGTAAAAAAAAATTAATGATTATATCACAAGAAGTATAAGAACTGATTCTACACACTAAAGAGATTTTTTTCAGTTTTATTCAACGGCAACTTGAAATCCTGCTCTAAACCATCCCATTTCAAGCATCGGACTAATAGTCATGTGGACATCACCAGTGACAATACTGGTATGATCAGATATTATGCATGATAAAATCCCCAAAACAGTTGGTATCGATCCATAACCTCCTACAGGAAATAAGGAGGAGGACTCGGGCGTTTGGTTATGATAAACCTGTTTAAATATCAGATTGTATATCAGTTAATATCAGTCTACCAGCAGCTCAGCTTTTCCAAAAGAAAAACAAAGTATTTTCCAGTAACACCAGACAATGCACGACAGGATCACTCACCCCCCTGGCGAATGTTCGCACTTGTGGTAACTGTGACTGCGTGGCCCCCATCACACGAGACAGCTAGAAACAGGAATTGGGTGGTGAGTGAATCGGTCTCAGGTGCCATCACAAACATTCACACACAATTCAATAAATTTGCCACAAGCATTAGAAAAGGCACCGAGACTTCACAGCACCTGGAAGTAATTTTCTCCCATTCTTACCCCTTGCTAAGACAGTCTGTTCTCATCTTTCAAACATCAGCCATGAGCAGTCAGACATGTGACTGAATTACTCTGTGACCCCAGGCTGGTGTAACATCAGCTTTGAGATCAGGGAAATTTTTTTTTTTTGTGTATGGGGTGTGATTCGCATTTATTATTGTTGTGATAATCATTACAATTATCGACACTCAACAAACACTTTATTAAGACCACCATATTAATACTGAGCGAGGCTTCCCTATGCTCCGAGAACAGCCAACATTCTTTGTGCGATGGATACCACTAGACATTGGAAACATTCATTTGAGATCATGGTCCATGTTGACATGAAATCACAAAAGTTCAGCTAAATTTGTCACCTGCACTTGTCATACAGCGACTCTGAGCACTGAGCTGTTGATTAGTGAATTCAGGTGCAACACATCTGGGTTGAAGCGAAAACCTACAGGACAGTAGCTCTCCAGGAACAGGGTTGGTCACCACCGCTTTATGACATGCTGCACTATCATGCTGAAAGCACCCATTAGAAGAGGATTCATTCGCAGACAAAGACAAATAAACACAGTCAGATAACTTGTGGCATCAGGGCTGCACAATAAAGTGAATCACAATTTTTTTTTTGTTTGTTCATTCCGATATCATCTGTCACCGTTAAGTGGACAGGCAAGTTGACGCCTTTCCTTTTTTCCAGAATCACACCTTCACTTTAACACCACTCACACCTCACAGGCCATTTGATATGCAATGTGGAGAAGAAATCATGTTGAGATTTCTGCTAATTAACAGCAAAGTTGGACAACATTCAACAACTTCATTTTCACAACATTGAAAACAGGGCTTTATATGCAGTAACCAATGTGCACAACACATTCTGTAAATGACTCACCGAGATTCCAAGCCTCTATGATGAAGGGCAGGTGTTTGAGATTTATCTCCCCATTCAGTTGCATTGACAAAGCTACAGACTCATAAATATGAGCAAAGCGTTTCAAATCCGAAGTTTCCAACCTACCATGAAATAAGACAGGATAAGATACACTTTACCGAACCCCGTGGGGTAATTAGGCCTCAGCATTTGACCCATCCTATAGTTAGGAGCAGTGGGCAGCCACAGAGCAGCGCCCGGGGACCAACTCCAGTTCTAAAGCCAGAGCCTCGGTCAGGGGAACCAGCCGGAGTGTTCCTATGATGCATGTTTTTCTGGGTGGGGGAAACCAGAGCACCCGGAGGAAACCCACGCGAACACAGGGAGAACATGCAAACTCATAAACCAGTCTGTTTCATTCAGTCATTTCCGTGCTTGGTTTTTGTGTGATTATCATTATTAAACTGTTTCAAACACAAGTAGATTCAGTCTTTCAAACAGGAGGTCCATTGACCTCAGTGGGCCACTAGACATTCTCCCACTGGTCCAACCTCGTAGCAGGAGCAGGTCTCTTCCAGAGTAAACAAACGCAGAAGTTCCGCGCTGAGATTATGTTGCTACTTTGTTCACATGCCATGAAACAGCAAAATAAAAATAGGACCAAACCAATAAATCACTTTTTGGTGAAAATTTAACTAACCATTGCGAGGAAAAAAAAGGCATAGCAATCGCCTACTATAGGACAGGTTTTTCGAAGAACACAAATCGTATATTTTGCGATATTCATAGACACAATGCGAGTGAATCAGGAGGTAAACTTTAAACGCATCCTCTGTCACAGGGGCATGGATTCTCAGCGAGTCAAGGATTGTAGACATTGGTAACTGCACATTAAGCCCGATGCTCAGTTGTGAAAATATTGCTTTAAGGTATAATTAGCGTATTCTACAGACTTTTGTTTGTACTTTGCCTACACACAATTAAGGAATTCATTTACTGACAAACCAAAACAAATATGTAGCCAACCACAGCCTCCTTTTCCATCCTCTCTACTCTCCTTCATTCTGACTAATTTCTCTTCTACTCTAATTTTCTCTCCTATTCACCATATACACCGATCAGCCACAAGATTAAAACCACTTGCCTAATATAGTGGAGGTCTCCCTTCAGCTGCCAAAGGAGCTCAATCAAACTGATGTCACCTGAATTCCCAAACTCAGGGTTTCCCAGCAGAACATTTCCCAGAGTATCTCACTCCCTCTACAAGCCTGTCTTCTTCCCACAGTGCATCCTGATGCCATCTCTTCCCAGGTATATGGTGCACATGTACCCAGCCGAGGCACACGATGTAAATAGAAATGGGATGCGGTGGACCTGGCGACCCTCTCCAGCTGCTCCAGTGCACAGCTCTGATGCTCCGGTGCCCCCTAGCGGTGCTTCGTGAGACAGACCGGAGTTAGCGTGGGCACTTTGACTCATCTCCAAGCTAAAAAGTGCAATACACAGCAGGGTATGATGCACTGTGTGTTGTGACACACTTCTTATGCAATTATTGCATATTATGCAAATATTACTTTCAGTGACAGGAGCCAGAGTCGCCCCTCTGTCAGTTTGCAGCAGACAGAAAGGCCTTCATTGCCCTCAGGCATCAATGCTCCTTGGGCGCCCAAACACCCTGCGGCCAGTTCATGATTTGTCGCTCCTAGGACCACATTCTGCAGGTACTCGCGTCTGCTGAAAAGAAGTACCAGGGTCATTCCACGCCAAACGTCCGAATGCCCCCGCTCGACCATTTCAGATTTGACTGAAAAAATTCCAGTAGGTTGAAGTGCCTTCATAGGCCATGGATGCTATGCGGATATGCAAACACCACATTTTCAAAAATTCATTTTGCAAAAATAAGGCCCCCATCACAAATTTTGGATATGTTAAAAACAGACATCTAGTCTTTCTAAAACAGTCAATTTTATGTTGTTGGGTGCGGTCATTTTTTTGGTATAACATGGCAAAGATGGCACCATTTTTAAACCTTAATATCTTCTAGACCGTTCATCACAGAGGGCCAGTTTTAAAATACAAAGTACCCAGCATGTGTGAGATGGTGTGTGTTCAATATCAACCCTCCGTCTTTGAAGTTGCACTTTCCACAGTCCTTCAAATATGCAGTCATATTTGAAGAGTAGAATTTTCGATCAAATTCAAGCCCCCAGAATTCTGTGATTAACAAAATGCACATGAGTAAAAGTCCATATCCTACAACTACTTTTGCCAGATTTCAACCCTTGAAAATGTGAAGGACCTGCCTTAAATAGTTTTGTAGATACAACAATCTGAATGTGGCTCCCCAGAAAACTCTGCTGAAAACCGGTCAGGGGGTCGTTGACAAAATGTTTTTTTATGACAAAACTATAAGGAGCTGGGAGCTAAAATTGGGGACTTTTCCTATTGGGAAGTGTGTGAACCTCCTGGAATTTTTTCAGTCAAATCTGAGATAGTCGAGCGGGGGCATTCGGCCTTTTGGCGTGGAATGACCCACCACAGAAACCTTGCAACTACACAGATGGCCTGAGCCACTCATCAGGCCAGAACGATTTGGCCCTCGTCAAAGTCATTCAGCACCCATTTCTCCCACATCAAATCCTTTGAGCACGAGAACCAACTGTTTGCTTATCCTCGAGGATCTGTCTGCAGACCTGAACATGTGCTGTTATTATGAGATAATCAACATTATTTGCAGTATCTGCGAGTGGTTTTAATATTTTGGCTCATTGATGTCTGCGTAACCTGTGCCCATTTTATATTTCAACCTCCCACCCTCTGTTCTTCCTCTATCTCCATTAACAATCCATCAATCATTCACTCTCGTCACCATCTGTTTGCACATTAACCAGGTCCAAACATTTTTTTTTCTAGTTCCAAGTTTGCTCCCATGTTCTAAAAACAGGACTTGATTTTTGGACTTGATCTGGCTAAAATCCCACATATTTGCATGCAAATGCTCATTAATCTGTGTTGTTCCCATTTCTAAAAATGAAGAAATCTGAAATCTCGCAGGACTCTTAAATGACCCCATAGAGTAGGCATTACGGTAACGTTAAATGTAATTACCGAACAGAATCCATCATCACTTCAAAGCAATGAGTCAAACATTCATAACCAACATTGTGAATAACTCTGACTTCGCTTTACATGAATGGAAATTTGAGCCAAACGGGCTAATTGACCAACTCGCTCAATAGTATATAATAACTTCATTTGCAATTCCTACCACAAATAATGGCCATCATCAGCTTCCGTCCGATGTAACAAGTGGACAATAATGCTGCATTGTGCCAATTTCTAAGTTGTGCGTAATTGATAAAAAAAAATGTAACTTAAGGACTGTTCATTTTCCAAAATAACCTCATATCCATTCAGACAAGTGCTCGGCGAGGGCAGCTGCGTGTCCAGCACCTGCTCGGTTGACCTTGGCTGTACTGGAATAACACCAGCAGTGTAGGGACGAGTTAGCAGCCCGGCTAACAGCTTCCTGAAATTGTATGGCTGGGGGCGACTTTAACATCATTCTTATGTCCTCGGGAAGAGGTTTTCCTCCTCAGCGAGTCCCTCACCTGGACTGTCCCTGAAGATGTCAAATCTGTAGCCGGCTAAAAGGTAACAGTGAATATCTCAGGGCCACAATATGAAACCCAAATTACAGTCTTAAAGCCGCTTTCACACCGGAACGCGAAGCGGAATTTTTCGCGCGACAGATCACATCCGAAGTCAACGCGTCTCTGCATTGACTTCGAATGTGACCTGTCGCGCGGAAAAATTCCGCTTCGCGTTCCGGTGTGAAAGCGGCTTTTAACGTTACAGCGACCCACCGCAGCCACACGTGGACTGCGAACGGAGGACGGCAGCGGACGATCGCAACGCTGACTTCAGTCTTTAGAACCTACAAATTTATCCATTACCGATCAAGCTAACATAACAGTCAGCTATTGTTAATGATTGACTGAAGCCGTTAGCCAATCATATTAGCACGTTTCGAAAAAGTGGCGAGGCATAACGTTATACTGCGGCAGTGCTGCTGACTGGAGCTATAGCTAGCTATACCGTGGCTAGATGAAGGATGAAGGGCACTGGTAGCAGGGAGGCCTTCCTCCCACATTTGTCTCCACACTTCTAGTGAACAATATCCGCAATATAAATGAAGAACCATGCAGATGAACTTGAAAATGCCGGGTAATGCAAGGGCTGCACACGTGGAACTCTCAACAGGAAAAAGTATTCAACCCAGTCCTCACCGTTGACCTTAACGCGTTCCCAGCCATCCTCGTAGAAGTACCGTTAAGGTGGGACAGTCCGCTGTATCCGACGACAGCACAGTGGAAGGGGAAACATCACTGGAGTGTCAGGTGGGCGTTGTGCGGCGTCTTGTTCTGCTGTTTTATCGTGAATTTTATGAACCATGTTGTGTTTTACCGCCACCTTCTGGGTATGTTATATGTAATTATCGACGGGCTCCTCGTTCTAAAAAAAAAATAATAATAACCTCAAGCACTGACTCCATATTCACATATCTAACTGCAAACCTGCTGGTACCCACCAATACCTTTCTCCAGAATTCTCTGCATGCCTTCTGCCTTCGCATCAGTTATATCCAACTCCATTCTGATCCTTTCTGTTTTCGCCTCAGTGTCACTGGTATTGTTCAGCACCATGGCATGGTTAAAAACTTCCTCCTATCCATACTAGTCGTTTTTCTGCTCAGAATTTTTCTTTTCTCACCATCCCCACTGTGCTCTGTACCTCCCTCGCTGTTCCATCTTCCATCTCCTTTTTTTAGTAGCCTCCAAATATATTTTATTCTATGAACATATCCGTTCCACCTCACTTCTGAACTTCCTTCTTTCACACTCCTTCACACCCGCCTCATGATTTCCCTGACAGTGATGAAAAACAGCTCTTTTTTTGGCAGTTCCTCATCTTTTTATGTGCAGATCTCTTTGCCACACCTTTTACATCTAAAATCCTTATTCATTCATGCATACAGCTGACACATGCCCATATTCTTGACACCAATAACATCTTAGCAGAGCACTTTCAAGTGCACTCACCGTGTTGGCTAATTAACATAGTTTAACATCACCGAGTCAGGTAACTCTTTTTAAACTCTAACAATACAGACATCCTCTCCATTTCCTGTCCATCTTGGTAATGCCTTAAAGCTGCAGTTGGTAACTGAGGAGAGAGAGGACTTGGCATAAAAAATTTGAAACTTGCTGTATTCGTGGAACACTGATGCCCCCGGCGGCAGGTTAAAGTATTGCAGGTTAAAGTTTTTTCCCCCGCTGCAGACAAACAGACAGACAGACGGATGGACAGGTGGACGGACGGACAGATGAAAGACTATATGCCCTGGAATCTTTTATTTCGGGGGCATAAAAGGACAACTT
This sequence comes from Gymnothorax reevesii, assembly GCA_029721435.1. Classification (NCBI taxonomy): domain Eukaryota; kingdom Metazoa; phylum Chordata; class Actinopteri; order Anguilliformes; family Muraenidae; genus Gymnothorax; species Gymnothorax reevesii. Next base: position 62,443,495 of record CM056588.1, on the reverse strand, counting down.
TCAGATCCCTCCCCCTCCCCTCTCCACTGCACTCCTGCCCTAAGACCCTCCCCCGGAAGGCTGCTGTGCACGCAAAGGCACGCAAAGTTGTTATGCATGCGACCAAGTTGCCGAGGCTAATTACTGTTGTGAACAGTCAACACTGCTGGCCAACAAACGAGCAGAAATGACTCATGTCGACATGAAAAGTAATCTACAGCAGTATGTATTCAGAAAAAAACCAGCACACGCTTATTTCAGTAAGTTACCCGTTTTTTTTTTTTTTTTTTTTTTTGAGTGCAGAAACTGTCATGAATCCTGCTGAATGGCCAGTAAACTATGTATGACAGCATTTAGCTGTGAGAGCACAGAAACGTTACACATAATCATGAGGACAACAACACAACCGATAAGACAGTCAGGTCACTTCATAAAGATATTTCCTGCTACTTTCTGATAAAACAATGCCAGTAACGTTAGCCCTAGCATCTGAAACAAGCTAACGTTAGCTCGACTGCAACATCACAGTAACATCACATGCACTGTGGAGTACTGTAATAATTACAATACGTTGGCTATTCGAACAGCGACTGTGCTTGTAAGCGACGTTCACTCACTTATTTGCAGAGCGAAACTGAATTGATTTCGGTTACGGCTGGGGTCAATAGCCTACCAGCTGTGCATGTGAGCGACGCCAACTCGCTAATTTGCAGAGCATTGTGGAGCAAAAATGAACCAATTAATAAAGCAGGGGTTTACCTGTCAAGCAGAAAAGTCCCCAACTCTGCGTTGGTTTTTAATCCTTCCAGACTCAGGAGTTCCCTCCACCTCTGAAAAGCCTCTCCGATGTTCACTCTGGTTTTATCCCGGGCTTTGTCTAATTCTTTCTTTTGTGCTTTTTTTTTCTTCTGGTATCCTCTCCTTGCTTGTCTTAGCCATATGTGATGTTGTCGGTAAAGGAGGCATCAGTATTTTTTCCTCGGTGATGGCTGTTGTTGCCTCATTAGTTTCTCTTAGCTCCTGACCCTCTCTCGGAGATTTGAGCTTGACTGTCCGCTGTCCGCAGTGTCTTGCATGTGCACTTTTTGACGGCTGTCAGACACCATTCTGGCTCTAATTGGTTCTTTTTGGTCGGACCGAACGGTTCTTTTAAATTGCATTAGGAGCAGTAGGTGGATTTAAAGGAACCTTTTTTAAATTACAGAGTACTAATTTTATGTTACACTGTTTGTACACAGTGGCAGTTTTAGCAAAAATGACTAAAAAGCTACTTTTATAAGACTTACCAACTGCAGCTTTAAGCGCCTGGCTCCACATATCCCCTCCTCTTCAAAAAACAAATCAGTTTTCATTGAGATCATGATGCCACTGATGACTCCCTTAAAGGAACACCATCAATTTTCAACCAGCATTGTATAGTTACTGTAGGAGCGAATTTGCGGTTAATTGGGGTTAATTTGGTGCTCCTCCCTTTTCTATGGGAACCAACTTTATTTAGGTAGGAACCCATCTGTTGTTAGTTTGGTTTTAATGCCCGGAGGGCAAACAGGTTTGGACCACACTTGCCCACACTACTGAGGCAGCATGTGTGCTGCAGTCAGTTTGCCAGTTTGTTTGCTGTTCATTGGATCACAGACTGTTGCAGTGAACACTAATGGACATTGGAAAAATAAATGGACCAAGTGTTTGCACAGCTGTTTTTTGTCGAACTCAACTTCATTAACAAGCACGGTAATGAGTGTGTCAATTAGGCAAACCAGGGCTGCAACCTCTCAGTGGCTTTAAACATCAGGTTTAGCCTCTATAAGTACAATGCTGTTAGCGTACATGCAAATGATTAAAACATCCATCTAACTTTTCTCGTTGTTGCCTGCATGGAGAATTCTCTGCTCATCTGCCAGGTGATGCACATTTCTGGCACTCTGGTTGTTGATCAAACTCCAGGTTGTTCTTCTGTTTTTTTTTTTTTTTTGCCCACCTTCACCGATCGAGAGCGACTGGCAGGTATGTTCCAAAATCAATACGTCCTGTCCCCCATATTTTGAACGAACACTGGAATATCATGGCAGATGGCAGAAAACAATGTTCCTGTAGTTGGGGTGGAACGTCTTAAAGTTGAACTCTGACATTCAGGGCTATATTTGAGTTGGTGAAAACTGGTGCTACCGCAGCAGTAAATGTGCTGAGTGCACCGAAGCAGAAAGAAGTGGATTCGATGTGCTGCAGCAAATTTCGCAGGTTCAAGTTCTCTATGGAGTTCCTGTTTCTGCAAAGGAGGCGGTACAAGCATCTCACCAAAGCTTTAACCATACATGGACAGAGGAGTGCTTTGGGATCCTGAAAAGGAACTGGGAAAAAAGACCAAAGCCTGCAGGGTGAAACAAACTAAACAAACTTCTACAACGTCTCCGTTAGGGTAGGAAACGAGTGAGTTGCGACTGAAAAATGGCCTCTGTTCGCCCTTATTCCTACTGACTCGCACTAGGGTTGCAAGCTGGTCTCCATGCGGTCTCCTTGGTCTCCAAAACCATCTCTCTTGGTCTCCATCACTCTCCATCAATCTCATAGAGGTTTGCGAGTGTATGGAACTGCTCAAAACACTGACAAAGGTTGTGCGACCAGTGAAAAACACAAGAGGGAATCGTAATCGGTGGTAATAAGCTCGTACAAGTCTCAACTCACTCTCAACTCAGTATCACAGGTCATTATAAACTCGCAAGCGGCTCGGCATGCGGTTGCATCAATGATCGCAAATTTATTTTTAAAGAATTTTTCACTCGCAAACTACACACAGAGATTGCTGATGGTCGCTACGTTCGCCATCGGGTTCGTACAGCACTCTCAATGCGGTAGCAAGTCGATCTCTAACGGTTGCACTGGGGTCTTAACTTTATCGTTGCAGACTTGCTAATGAAACGCCTGAAGACTCGTAAACTAGATGTGACTCCATTGAGACCTATGAGACCAATGAGAGTGGTCGTAATCAGGTTGTAATAAGAATTGATAATTTCTATTAGTATTCAGTCATGATTCGGTGGCAAATGAGGTTCGGTGTAACCGCAAATAAGCGATCAAAGTAGGGAACGGCCGGGACCTGTGTGAGAGATCAAAATTTCACGATCGCGCTGGTTGCACCGTGGTCTCATCAGGGTCTTGGTTCGGTGTAAACGGGGCATGAGTGCAATAGTGACCATGTTTTGTTATGAACACGGTGCTGTGGTGAGAAATCATGCTGTATGCATTTTTGAGACCCAAGCTATCTTAGTACATAATTTGTCCTAATTTTGTACCCGGTGGTGCTATTAGAGTTTAGCCTGTTAGAACCTCTGGCCAGCTGTTTACAGGAGTGGGAAAAGTCCCTTTTCACTTCAGCTGTAGGAATGGCCTAACAAGGCAAGAATCCCGGTACATTCCGGTAATTGTTGGTTTTGTACTTTCTGGGCAAAATGGAACATGCTGCCCCCTCTGTTTTCTGTGGTCATGTAGCCCTAATTTCATAAATTATTCACCGTCCTGCTGAATAAACAGTCAAGTTTTATGACAAGGCCATCGTATCCAGTGGTGAAACACAGCTTTATTAGTATCTTCATTGTGCGTGAGAAAACAGGCTATCGGTGTTAATCAAATTCTAAAATTTTAAATGCCTTTTCCTTGGTATCCATGCTGCACACTGGATGATCGCTAACCCTCTTCAACACATCCTTACTGCTTTTAGGTTTCCAATTTTTTGTTTGATGAATTTACCAATGAGTTGTCTGTCACATGGCTCAAAGTTTGTTTCCTGACTCGTTCTGACCAGTTCCATCCCTGCAATAAACAATTTCTCCTCTACATCTTTCTCTATTTAGTTTTTCACTTGTCCGTCTGTCTGTCTGTCTGTCTGTCCGCACTTTGCCATGGCTATAACTTTTGATCGGCTCATGATAGGACTTTGATACTTGGCATATGCATTGTTTGTGAGAAGTCATTTCAGATGGGGTCATGACTTTTGACCTTGTGACCTTGACCTTGGAGCATGACGTTTGGTGACAAAAACTTTAACATGGGCCATAACTTTTCATTAGCTAGTAATAGGCATTTGATACCTGGCATATGTATTCCGTAGGATAAGGCCTTTGTGATGAAGTCATGAATGTTGACCTCGTGACCTTGACCTTTAACCTTTGATTGACTCATGATAGGCCTTTAATGGTTAGCATGTGCATGTTATGCACGGGGGCATCAGTGTTTCACAAACACATCTTGTTTCTTTTATTGTTCCCTCCATCAACTTCTTCCCACTCCATTATTGCACCGCCCTCCATCTCTAATACATTTAGATAGAATTACCAAATCATTGCACTTTAGTTCTGAGCAACCAATCTTCACTCTTGTGAGTATTATAGGATACATCCGCTCTTTTAAGTGTACACATTACGGGAACAGTTAGTCTTGGCTACCAAACAACCAGTCTCCCCGGGGAGAGTCCATTTACAACTTATTCAGGGACTCAGTGACAGGAAGCAGGATCAGAGCTCATGCGCAGACAGGAATTCAGTTAAGTGACTTTATTCAGAATTGTGGTCATACAGTCCAGGTCGCACACGAGCATTGAAAATTCAACAGAGAAGGGCAGATCCAGAATCATGAGTTCACAGTTCAAAAAGCCAAAACCTAGGGAGTTGGTACCCCAATGCCAAAAGAGGACACAGATCAGAAATAAAAAGCCAAAAAGAAAGCAAACATGGGTATCAGTCACACACAAGGGATTATGATAAGCATAATCGCTCATCGAGAAACAAACCAGAACTGTAACCAGGATTCTTCTAAATGGACTCGATGAACTTCAGGTCGTGCTCACTGGAATTAACAGAACCCCAGTCAAAGTCAATGGGATAATCCGGAAAAAATGCTCTGACCGCGCATTCGAGGAAAATGTGGCAGAACTAGGCTTCATAGTTTATTCAATGAATAACAAGATGTATTAATTAATTATTTCTGCAACCTCAGACAGCAAGCGTTCCGACGCTCGTAGTTTTACTTCCAAGCGCTTATTCAAAAGTCTCTGATAGGATAGTTCGATTAAATTATCATATTACTCGGCAATAATCGTAGTAGTTGAGATCAGAGTGCTGTGAATTGAGACGAGACCACGGATCATTCCTGGAAAAAAAAATTTAGGCTGCTAAATTCTGTGCAAGCGCCGCCTAGTGGATATCCTGATAGTGCCTGAAGCCAACGACTCTCTTGCTCCCAGTGGACAGACGAATCGCATCAGTGGACAGCAGTCGGTGCTGAACAATATTCACTGAAAGGACCTCATGAGCTTATACCCTGGACGAAACTGATTTGTTCTCCGACTATACTGGAACGTATCAAGTCCGGACAAACTACACGTGTAAAGGATTTGTTTGTCGGATGATTTTTTCCAGTTTTTACTCAGCGCGCCGACCGCAAGAACTGTTCCGGATCTGGGTTTCCAAGTGGTGGAATTCAATGAGGGCTTGTAATTTTCTCCAGTCCGGCCACGCCGAGTACATATGCCCTAAATGCCTACAATAGAAAAAACGTCTCGAACTCCGAATGTGATGCATCTGCATAAGAGAAAAATTACTCGATTAAGATGGGTAATAAGCAAACGATATTTACTGATGAACAGCTAGACGCATATCAGGTGAGTGCAGCTTGAACTACTGCATTCGAGATGGCAGTTTTCTTAATATTAACCTCGTTGGTTTTTAATATTATTGACCATCGATATGCTTTCAACGAATAATGAGGTAAGCAATGCTCCAATTCTGTGAATGGTCCATTTGGACCTCAGTTGCACAGATATGATCAAGAGTAGGCTATATATTATGGCTGAGCGCTGTTATTAATGTTGTTTAATGTATTGTTGTGCTCTACTAACATGTATTGTTATGTGACGACGAAACGTGAATAACACTGGATTTATTTTGGTAAAATATGGGCTAATACGGTTTCGCCAGAGCTCTCCACGCGCATTTTTCCCTGTATTATATGCGTCTCTGAATGAACACCTCACAACATAATTGTTGAACACTGTCCCTATTGCCGCTTTATTTTTGTGAGGGAGCCTTTAGCCTACTGCATGTTTATGCATTTTACAGACGGATTGAATAAAGGTGACACCACTTCAAAATCATGTTCAAGTTTACAAAAAAAAGAAAAGAAAAGAAAAGAAAACATCCTCTATAAGCTACGTCAACGCAATGCATTTACAATTTAGTAACATAAAAAAACAGTAGCCTATTCATATAAATTCAAAGTGAATGCAACACGGGACGTGGCCGTATTTTCTCGCAATGTTGATGAAACGATAATGCGTTCTCATGCGAACTTAGAGTATGATCTGAAGCCCATTTGGAAGAATCAGCATTTACCCTCACTTATCGAGTTGCTGTTGGACTGTATTATTTGTCAAATAAAAACCTTTCAATTCATTGAGCTATTAAAGGCAACAGGAAAAACAGAGCTAGGCCTGCACGTTTCTCTCTCAAATTCTATATCCAATTGCTTTGATTTCTGGTGCAAATAAATGTGAACAATGCCTGTCCGTAATGTCCGCCATAGATATGAGTGAATTCATCGGGCTATTGTCGGCATTTTTTTTACAGCCTACAAGCAGGCCTCGGTTTCTTTAAAGGCGGATGAAATGAAATGTTATTTATAGGTAGCCTAAAAAACTTATTTATGATCAGTTGTTCTTTCTCCCTGCTGTTTTACTTGATTTCCCCCCATGTGTTGTTGAAATCTTTTTCTTGCTTGTAATACTGGATGTTTAATTCGTTTTTGAAATGTATGATGCTCTCCAGATGAATGGAGCTTGGCTACTACAGTTTTAACTCTTTTTGCATTTTCACATCTCTTGTTTCTCTTTGCTGGGGTAGGTAAGTTATCTGGGCCAACCAGATTATCGTCTTTCTGGTCAATGTAACAACTTGAAAATAGTGAACTAACATCTGCTCCTCTGATTGATTTTTGTTTGAGTGCCACAATGTGTGTGTGTGTGTGTGCGCGCCGTCTTGTGTTTGAGCGACGATGAGATGAACTGTGAGATTAGTAAGAATGTAAGAGATGGCTTTTTGAAACTACATCACAAATTCAGAACACAGGAGCCACATGCAGGTGTGGCTGCTTTGTCATCTTTAGTGAAAAGAAGATGGGAGTTTTAATATCCAAGCATGAAAAGGATTGTCATATGATAGACTGAGGTCAGACGAGATCAAACTGAAATACTGGCGGTCAGGCTTGTAATCCTTGATGGGACTAGTCTGAGGTCTGTAACCGGGGGCGTCAGGCTGAATGGATCAGGGCATGCAGGCCAGATGCAAACTCTCAAACTTGGATGTAGAAGAAACAGGGAGAAACAACAGTTACCAGGACGGCAGGCACTGAAAGCTGTTTTCCTAATGACTGGATACTTTGCAGCTGGAGATTAAATACCGAAGACAGAAGACAATGCTCGCAAAGTGGAGTAAAGACCTGGAACTTAAATACACAAAGAATACAATTAACAAAGTGGGAGCTGGTGTGAAGAGCATGGAGTGGAAGCACAAGTGGAGGTGAGATGACATTGACAGTGATTGAGTAATCAGATACAATTAAAAAAATTAGACTGAAGCCATGAAAAACAGCTGGACTGTGAGGTAAAACAATCTCCATCAGGAGCCGAGTGGCACGTGAGTGGAGGGATGGGGGGGGGGGCGCAACGAGGTGAACTGACAGGCTTAAAGACAGGATGCATGCGGTGAAGGGGAGGTGGGAGGACAAGTATGATTGATAAGGGTGAGATAGAGGAAGGAGATGGTGATGGGGCTAATGAACCGGAGGGTGGGGGGGGCTAATGAACCGGAGGCTGGGGGGGACTAATGAACCGGAGACCGGAGGCTGGGGGTGGGGGGGAGAGAAGCTTCCTGGTACTCTGGAGCCGAGTGCCGTCAACACTTAGTCTGGTGCTGGAAGACTAAGATGTGTTTCAGCTGGAGGACACAAGCTCTTCTCCACCTCCGGCAGTGAATGAAGTACTGAGACAAAGGGACCTTCCCCTCCCTCTCTTTGGCTCGGAGAACGGTAAGCTGGTATCTGAGACAGCGCTGAAAGGTGGAGATTGGAGCAAGACGATGAGGTCATCTGGTAGAAGTACCTTCAGACAGACAAATGAGGTTCTTGCCCAGCTCCTGGTTCAACCTCTCGATTTGACCATCTGTTTCAGGACGTAAGTGGAAGGGAAGTGAGGGGTGCCACCCACTGGAGCACAGAAGGCCTTCCAGAACTGGCTAGAAAATCATGGGTTACGATCTGACACAACCTCCTCGGGAATGCCATGGGGCCAAACTAAATGCTGCTGGAGGAGCTCTGCCATCACCTTGGCTGTGCGCAGTCTTGCCAGAAGGACAAAGTGGGCAGCCTTTGAAAAATGGTCCACAATTGTAAGAACCCCATGTTAACCCATCTGACTCAGGCAACTTGGTGACAAAGTCGATGGAAATGCATGCCCACAGGTAACAGGGAACTTTTAGGGGCTGGAGGATGTCACTTGTTGGCTAGTCGCTGGACTTTTCCCAGGCACTGGTGTCACAGGCGGTAACATACTCTCAGACATTCCGTCTGACAGTTGGCCTCCACAATCACAGTCAAACAAGGGACAGAGTGTGGGAAGCCCAATGTGGCATGCCATAGGGTATTCATAGGCTTTGGAGAGGTGTGTGGCTATCAATTCCTCTGGGACAAAGAGCCGGTTACCAGGGCGCCCCCTAGAATGGTAGCTAAACTTGAGAGCCTCCTCCATGACTTCCTTCTCCTCCAGCATGGTAGCAGCCAGCGGGTATTTGTTAAGGGCTGTGGTTGCTGCTCATTCCTCAGGGGTGAAGGATCACAGGTGCCAAAGAACATCAGGCTTCAGGTTCTAGGATCCAGGGAGTTACGTGAGGGTGAAATTAAAGCGGGAGAAGAAGAGGGCTTTTCTGGGATTAAGCCTCCTGGCAGAAGGTCCTCCAGGTTCCAGTGGTCAGTCCAGATGAGCAAGGGAAAGATGGACCCTCAAGCCAGTGACTCCACTCTTCAAATACCTGCTTGATGGCTCAGACCTCACAATTCCCCATGACATATGTCCTCTCCGCAGGGGTCAAATGGCAAGGGAAGGAATGGACCTTACATTTGGCTACCCACTGGGAGAGTATGGTTCCAGTGCTGATGTCAATGGTGGCCACCTTGATGATGAAATGGCACTGGGATCAGGAAGAGCTGGAACAGGAGTGCTGGTAAAACCAGTCCTTGAGCTGGCAGAAGGTGGAGGTGGCTAGAAGAGTCCGGAGGTAAGGGACCTAGGAGGAGGTGAGGGTGATGAATGAAGTGGGTACTGTGGCATATACCCAGATAAAGTGCCCATGAAAGTTCGCAAAACTACGGAATAGCTGGAGCTGCTTGCAGCCCCGTTGTTCCACCTAATCCAGGACAGCCAGTGCTCTCTGCTGATCCATGTTACCCTACCTCCAGGAAACCATGAAGCTCATGAACTGCACCTATGTTTGATAGATTTCACGCTTTTCCAGGTTCAGGAAGAGCTGGTTCTCACGAAGGTGCTGAATCCCTCAACTGACTAGCTACATATGTCCTAACTGGGTGTTGGAGAAAACCAGGATGTCACCCAGGTGTCCATACACAAAGCGGGAGGTCATGAGACAGAGGGCAGCTTTGATCAGGTTCTATGTTTAAAATTAGCTTTTTTCTATGTTTTTGATAAACTGCCCCAAAATTTGAAAGATATTTCAATTTTAACATACTTTTTTGTTGAATATTTTGAGGACATGCATGCACTCCAGATTGGCATCGGTTCCTTCATACCTGCTGTGGCTCATCCACAAAAAATCTCAAAAATTAGATTTTTGGACTCTCTCAATATACACTGCCCGGCCAAAAAAAAAGTCGCACACTGAAATATTTAGTTGGAACCCCTGTAGCTTTGATTGCAGTGCATATTTGACTTGTCATTGTTTTGACAACCGTATGTAATGCCAGAACATTTATTTTCAATCAGAAATGGCATAATTTTTGGCCGAGATCTTGTCTCCTCGACATAATGGTTGAACCACTCTTTGGTCTTTCTTGAGCACATCCCAATAACTTTAAATGTGTTTAATGTCAGGACTTCGTGGTGGCAAATTTGTTTGTGAAAATGATTCCTCATACTTGTTTTTGTCATTCATGGTTTTCTTTGCTAAATACAGGCCAATAACCTGCCTGTTCTGAAATACTGAAACATCTTTTCCACCATGAGGGGATGTGTCTTCCAACATGATTTTTTAAGAAATGAGTTGCGACGCGTTTCATCTGTCAGGGTAAAAATGATTATTGCCGGCTGAAACATATTAATAACCGCAATAATGATCCAATTATAAAATTTGTTTAATAATTTCCGAACGGTGACTTTTTTTTGGCCGGGCAGTGTATAAGTGGATGACAAAAAGTACTAGAAGCTGGACTTGGGAAGAAAGTTACTGTTTGGTCATAATGATGCGGTTCTCTGGTTTAGAAAAGCTTTGAACCCTGAGTCTAGCATTTACCATTTATGAGAAGCAGAGCTTTTTGTGAAAGTAGTGAAAACAGGCATGAAATGATTTGTGTTTTTAATGTGAATAATCATGTTGCCATTTAATTCCGTTTCACAGACTGGGGCAAACAGAAATCGTATTGCGACAGTTAAGAAAGGAACTGAGTTAATGATAGTTTCGTGCCAGAATATGCAAAAATCCACAGCAGGAAAACCAGTCCTATATGCTACAGTTAGCTTGCTGTCTTATTTCAAATTTAATTTGCTGCTTGCATTTATTGTGAAATTCAATAGCCAGAGATATTGGCTAGTCCAGCAAAGCAGCCTTTCACCATTCACCCATTGTATAATTTGTGATACCAGATGGCTGAGCTTGCTGGCAGTCAATAAAATGACACCTTGCTGTTGCAGTATCTTGCAGTCGATAGGCAATTATCAACATTTAGGTGCTTTTGGCCATCAAAGGGAAAGGTTTCCCTGTTTCAGCTGAGTGGAAAGGAAGAATTGTCTGCAGTATATAAGAAACCTTTTCAGTTTGCATGACCTAAATTGGCTAAAGGGTCATTTTACTTCTATTAGCATGAACATCACTGCCCACTGAAGAGTCAGATGTAGTAGAAACGACACTCACACTAATTGAGTGCGAGTGAGCACTAAAACTAAGTTAGTGTCAGGTTATACTAAAGGAGTCAGAGGTTGCCCTAACACTCATTTGCTTTCAGAGACCTCACTCACACAGAAAATAGCGTCTCTTTCTGAGTGAAGGTTGAGTGCAGGGAACACCTCCCTTGAGCCGCACTAACTTGTGCCGGTATTTCTTTGTCAAGGCTTTCAGGTGGTTACAAACATTAAAAACTCTGGATCATTTACAGCCACGTGTTCGAAGCAATCGCTCGATGCAATTTTAACTGTAATGATGATAACGAGGCCGGTAACTTACTAACTGACCACCTGGTTTCTGTGTTTACGAACTGCGCTGTGGTGAACTCGAGGTTATCATTTGTGTACCCACCAGTGGCTACTGGTGAACTGGCAATAGGGGAAGCTCAAAACCATCCCTTAAAAATGATTGAAAAAAGGTCATATCCAATAATTTTGTAAAATTATATTTACTTGAACTCCAAAAATCCAAAGGATTATCATGTGTCGCCAGTTCTACTTGTTAAGTTAGAATGAGCACTGATAATTATTGCCCTGTTTTCAATTCATTTAAATTAACATTGCAAAAACTCCTAAAACTCTCAACATTATCATGTGTGGCCAGTTTTCATTAATGACGCATATCTGTCAACTCTCACGCATTGGGATTTCTTGCGCTTTTCTTTACTGATGGGTTGGAAAATTCTGCGCTCAGCGGCTCGTGGGGCGCGTGTGGATTGGTCTTCGAGGCTAATGTAGCTGTAAGTCACGAGAATCCATTCTTTTCTACATTCTTAATTGCTGAATGTAGAAAGAAATGTCTGGCATGTTTCACAGCTTGTTGCTTAGTGAGCCTCGCGCGCTGTCCTGCGCCTTTCGCGAGCCACTCGACCACAGAATTTATGAAGACATTTTGACATTATACATCGTCATTTATGTGCGAAAGAAACGCCTCAATTTTGTGAAGCAATGTATTACAACGCTATCAAAAATAAATTTGATTGTTGTTTTACCAATTAGTCGGAGAAACTTTCTAATCAAGAAAAGTAAACTATGACAGGCTTAGGTCATTCATCCCTGAAGGGTGAGGATTGACCTTCCCTTTGCAGCAGCCGACGCACCGCCTGTGGCACCCAGTGTCCAGTACTGTCAGTTATGCTCGAGTGGCGTTTGTGAATAGCAACTGGCGAGGTGTGGGCCCGCTCTATCAGTAAGCGGTAGGTCGATCTCTTTTTCACACTCCGGTTACATTTCAATCGTACTCACTATATGGTGAGTGGAGGGTGAGTGTGAGTGTCGTTTCTGAATACGGGCCTAAGTGATTTTAGTGAGTGACTCTATCTCAAGGACGGCATCTGAAGTCTACTTGCAAACGGATAGCCTGCAATACTTCCATCATACATGGCACTACCATGACTAGCATGAATAATGGTTACATCTGTTTGTCTTTGCACTGACTGGACGGATGGCTGTAGTGATGTTATACTCATGAGGTCTGAGATGTGCACAGACTCAAATGTGGAGAGACCCACTACCTTTTGCTTGAACAGCTGTCAGTAAACTTGTGCACTAACTGAAAGCTGTCTTCATCATCAACACAGGCCTTTTGTCCCTTTTGGAGAAACTTTAATAATTCAAGCCAAGGAGGGCCTCTAGCATGTTTTGAAACATTACCCGCTTTAGATGAAATGACTACTGACTCTTTGTTTACCTGAGGCAGTCTTATGTCATTTTAGATTAAGGGTGTCCATTTTAATAATTGAAAACGTGAACATGCTGTGGCTCCCAAGATCGACTAACCAGTCGTGCTTTTTTGCTCAGTTCACTGAACAACAATCTCTCTTTTGGGGTCAATAGCTGCTCTCGAGGATTTGCATTAATTCATAATAGCCTTTTTTTTTTTTTGCCCAGATTTCTGAATGGCTTTTCATGAATAGCATTCTAATCCATTCTAATGTTTCCATTCTAATTTTGCAGACAATTTTCAGCTTTTTTTAAGTGTTTATCAGCATTACCTAAACAACCATCCCATGGTCTTGTGTGAGCTAAATAAATATTCATTTCCACTGCTGTTTCACATAAGCCAGCAAGAAAATGTAACTCAGCCAGACTGCGGTCTGCGTATCCCCCAAAATGCTGATCATTGATGGTGCCATTCTAAGCTACCTTTTCAGGAAATCACACCAATGCTGACATGCCCAAGCACAAGTTTGTAGGGTATTCAATGTTTGCTGAAAGCAGACTGATAATATTGACAATTCGTTACGAGACATGGAGAAAATGTGTATTCTGCTGACAGTGAAAATGTGAAATCAATCTTGAAAATGGTAATTAGGAAAACGTTTGTTCTTGCTCTTCGATGGAGTGTTTTAATGAAAAGTAGAACTCCAGAAAATTGCTCAGAAAATTGCTCCAGAAAGGCCTGTCACATTTTTCTGCATTAAATTCTTGAGATATCTATTTTTGGTGCCCTTTTTTATTTAGATTTTTTTTTCCTGGTATATCTACAACAAGCGAACATGGAATTTGCTCAGTGATGAAAACATAAGAGAAGTAATGTAAAGACTCTGATAGCAGACGGGGTATGCTAATACATTTCACTCAGCGTGGCTTTAAGCCTTTGAGCACCGAATACATTTTCAAGGAATTAAAAATGTAGTTATCCTGAGCTGTTGAAAAACTATTATGCGGCAACTTGTTTAAAAGAGCTTCCCTGCGGGAGCTCTTTTAAACAAGTTGCCAAATGATAGGTTTTCAACAGCGTCTGATTTTGATACCTTACATCATTGGGCAACTGTAGTTGCCCACGGCGCTGAAAGGGTTAAACCTCTGGCTGTGCCTGAATGACAGCGCTGAGATGAGCTCATAGAAAATTAAAGATGGGGCCAGGATCCATATTGCTCGAGTGTAGGCATATCCCTGTTGACGACATCTCACAGACCGCATATATGGCCTATTAAACTGGCAGGCAGAATCACAGTTGTGAACGGTACGTTATGCATGCTCCATGATCAAAGCCCCACCAGGGTCTGGCTAATGAAGTGTAACTGTTTTGTAAGGTTTGCTGCTCAGACGTGAATTTGTCCTGAAAGCATGAATGAGGCTGGTAACACAGACAGAGGTTTGTCTGCCAAACTTTTGCACAATACTTGCATGTCTCCTTCAGACAACAAAATGCAGCAAAGGAACGAAAGGTGAAAAATAGTATTACCCAAGGACTGTATGAAAGTGAATGGAGAACATTCAATATGTACTGCATTAGCTAACAAATATCAGTGGTTATTGCTATGTGGGATATTTTATTAAGTACACACACGCACACGTTTGTTTACATGTTTTATGGGGACATTCTGTAGGCTTCCAGACTTCCATTCAATCCCTTACCCTAACCCGAACCTTATCCTAACCCTAACCTTAACCCCTAACCGTAAAATTGCTCAATTTTTTGTGGGGACCTGAAAATGTCCCCGCAACTACAAAGAAATCTGGAATTCTATGTCATGTGGGGACATTTGGGCCATACAAGCGAACATAAGCATGGTACGCACACAAACACATGCAAGTAACTTGGCCAGCTGTCGAGAGATGGTTCTTCATACAGCAGTTTTTGAATTCTCCATTAAGGAGTATCGCCTATCAGAGGTTACAGCTCGTAAATCTTGGCACGGAAAAAAACACGGCTGTGCGTTTGCAATCAGTCATCTGTCACATCCTGTCACTCGGCTCTATGTTAAACTTGTTTCCCTGACAAGCTTGGCACTGGGGATATTTTTCAAAATATGAGTTACTGAAACTTCACAAAGGCTGCATACCTCACATCTCCTCCTTTGCGGAATGGTAATTTAATGGATGAAATGCACTTTGTCGTAAAATAAGTCTTGGCGAAGATCCCTGTGTTGGCAGGTCCTCACTCATTCACACACTCACTTGCCCCACACTCTCTCTTTAAGCATGTCCAAATAGTTCAGCAATTGCAGTAATTTACAGCACATAATAACCAATGACAATAAATTCTAAAGCAAGGTCAAATCTGTAAGACACTGTAGATATGGGCGTTTGGCAAATGGGTGAATAATACTGGTAATTATGTGCCATACTTCATTCTCACAAATAAAGGTGTGGTGGAGGTACGTATTTATTATTTAATGAAGAGCAATTTCCCAGATGTTACATGAAAGGTACAGTATTATTTTTTATACAAATGTGCATCCAAGCCTGAAACGCGATAGTTATTTATTAAACCAATGGCGAGGGGTTCAGTTTAACCCACAGGGTATGACCCCGATGAATTGCTGTTAGCCGCTTTTCTCACCATTCTTTCCCCCAAGAGTGTTTGTTTTCAGTCACTGTGCACCAGAGACACTTCAGCAATAGTGGGGACATTTTGCAAGCTTTTGCTTGACCAAATTTGCTTTGCATGTGCTGCCAGACAGCTGTTCTGATCTCTGATGCGTTTGCTCTCTAGTTAGCCTGTATCTGCGCCCCAAACTGACCCCACTGTCCCCCGCTTTCACGCCCTCCCTGTAGCGAGTAACCGATGTGGACCTCAGACTGTACCACCTTCACTCTACTGGAGTTCCAGACTGACACTGCAGTGACCAGCGAGTCTTAGGCCACTGGAGTGAAGGTTTTGCTGGAGTTCTTCAGAAGGGACCTGCTTGGTACATCTATTTGCTGTCACTTGTGCAGAATGTTTACTTGTATTTCTGGATTTGTGGTATCATTAGCCTACATCAGGGTTTATGAAAGTCGTGCTTTGACTGCACCTGAGGATTACAGTCCATACTTGGATCAAGTGGAAAGGACTGTTGGCGCCCAATTAATTGGAGGAGTCACTGGTGTTTACTGAGACAAGACCGAAATCTTTTCTCCCTGGGTGATACCAGGACTTGGGCTGTGACTGTACATGTAACGCAAGAACACCATGTCCTGGCAGCACAACCCATTACCAGCCCCTTATAATTAAAAAAAAATTGTCTTCTGTTGCTGAAACTGTAAATATGCTTTGCCAGCCTATTATAAGAATTACCAGCTGCTGGATTAGTTCACCCGCTTAAGACGTTGCATTTGCAGAGCAGTAGTGACTACTACGGCGCGGGTTCGAACCCCAGTCGTACCTATCAGCAGTGGTCGGCAGCATTTTCAGAACAGCGCACGATTGGCTAAAGTGCTCTGGGAATGCAAATTAGGAAGGGACTGCTGGGAAGGGAAATTTAAAAAAAAGATTGCTTTGTTCTTTGCTCAAGCGCCTCCTGTTGGCCAGCCGTGTGCTCGTCAGTGAGATTCTGAGCTTGTTCATGTTCGGGTATCCTCCGCCCTCATTCAGAACTTGCAATAGTTTTGACCAATGAGTGTAAAGATGCAGGGGCGGACTGGCACATGCTTTGGAGGAGGGCCGCGAACTGTCTCTCTCTCCTGAGCTGGCAACAGGGGGTTGCGTATGAGCAAGCCTTGTACATGGTTCTCGGAGTGGGCATTCCAGATTCGGGTGGGATTGGAGAAAAAAAAAAAAGAATTATCATTCTGAAGTGGTGAGATCAGAGTCAGAACATCCGTTGTTAGTCCGAACTCAACCTTCTTGAAATGGAAATTTTCTCTGTCGTGCAGTCTGCAGACATGCAAATAAATTTTTGGTTCTCCTAAATTGGGCTTTCCTGGTAGCTAGTATGTGTAAAGTGCTACTCAACTCTGCATCCAACAGACCAACTGGTTTCACTAATTATTTTATCTTAGTGAGAGACGCAGTAATGACAGCTGTGCTGAAAATTAATGTGGCAGAACTCACTTCCTTTGTTTTCATTTATTTTCAATCAATTGCTGTGATTAATTCCATGACAGTGAATTCGATCCTCTCTTGATTCAATATACTAGAACTGGCTGAATAATGAGTACGGCTGAATAATATGAGTGGTAAAACATGCTCAATTAACGTACTTTGTGTAGTTTTTCAAAACATGAAGAATAAAAGTATGTGGACTTTTTGTTCCTCATCTCCTTACTCAGAATAGTCATGAGATGCACAGAATAAATTTTGAATGTGTTAAATAATGTAGCTTTTATTGAAACTCCTGCTGAGTGCTAACAGCGTGGGTGAGAAGGCAGTTTTTTTTGTATCTTGTACTTAGTGAGCAAAACCTCACTTGAATTTATCATTAAGCCTCCCTCACATAACATGATAAAGTTTGGCACTCTGGTTCATTAATGAAAATGGATGAAAACAGGTTCATTGAATGTTAAGGTTAAAGAGGTTTTTGCCCAACCTACTTCTTCCCTTCAGCAACCGTCTCTATCAGGGCACAAGCTTGTCAGTGAATTTAGGCTTTGTTTTGCCTGTTGCACAAAGTATCACTGGCACTGTGGCCCACAGGACTTTGATTGGGTGGCTCTGGGGTGTGGGTGTGTCTTGCCTAAATGATTTATAATGCTCTCCAGACTGGCGAGCACACAACAAATGCAACTATTGAGCTGCTTGGTCAGTAAGGCCAAAGTTAGAAAATAAAATTGTCAATTTGCAGTGGCGTAGCCAGCGGGGGTGCTAAGACATTTCCATTTTTTGACTGCAGTTAGTTGTTCTCAATCATTTTTTTTATTGACGCGTTTTCCAATTATTGTACAAAAGTAACTGTCAACCGAAGACACGGTTTCTCTCCATATGCGATCTAGCAGCGATTAAATCATGGTCTAAATTCAGTACAGTTGCGGAACACGAAGAGAGAATTGAGCTGCATAAAACTTCCACTTAAAACAATTATTAGTCCTGACCTGTTCTCAGTCATTTTCATATAATTAACAGAAGGTTCACTCCGAGTGCACTCCACAGCTAACAGGTGCTGCTTCTCCCCGATTAGGAACAGGTCAGGACTAATTATTGTTTTAAACGGACGTTTTGTGCAACCCAATTCTCTGTTCTTGTTCCGCAACTGTACTGAATTTAGACCATGATTTAATCTCTGTTAGATCACATTTGGAGAGAAAACGGTTTCCAGTTACGATAATTGGAAAACGCGTCAATAAAGGAAAATGACTGAGAAGTACTAATTTCAGTCAAAAAGGTACGTGTCTCCGCACCCCCGCTGGCTACGCCACAGTCAGTTTGTATTATCAGGATAACTTGAGGCCAGAGTTTGAATAGATGAATAGCAAATTCAACAAGAGCAGTCAGAGACAGCAATATACGCCCGTCACGCAACAGTTTGATGGGAAGGTGCATCTTCACTTTGTGTCCTTAGTTTGTTTGCCTCAGCATGTTTTTTAGCTTCTCTCTTTCGAATTTCTTCATTCTGTCGCCTTACTTTGTGTAGTCTTTTTGTCGATTTCGGTCCTGGGGCCTCCCTGTGTCCGCTGGTTTTTGCTCCACCCTGGTCTGCACTCATAGGATTTTAACAAGCTGTTAATTTGTATTAATTAGGTGCATTTTTGTTGAGAGCAGCAAATTATCCTCTCTTGACAAACAGTATTTTGACAGATATGCATACAAACAGTGAGGAATAAATTCTGCATCCACTTTGCAGTATATGAGTAACAACTGTATAAAATTGGTGTGACTGTGGGCACATGGTTGCAAAAACTAACAACTAACTAACCAAGCAAATGACAGAGTTAAACTAGTTTTAAGTTATGTTTTTGTGATTGAGTGCAAGCAAATTATTTTGAATGAATTCTAATCACCTGTCTTCAGTGACCTCATTTGGAGGTGACTGATTTTCTCAGTACTTGATTTGATCTGTTTAAAAATGTTATTACCAGAAATTGCTTGCCACACAGAAAAAAAACTATATATACAAGGGTCTTCTATTCGGTCTCTTTTTCTTCATGGCACAAATGGATATTTCAATTAAAATTTGGCTTAAAACAGCAAATAACATGCTTAAACACTAAATGCACCAAATTTGGACAAATTAACAGCTTGTTAAAGTCCCATGATGGCAATTATGGTGGGGACAAAAACCAGCATACCCAGGGAGGCCCTGGGGCCGAGCTTGGGAACCCCTGCTTTGAACGTTTCTATGAGAGCAAAGCTTCTGCAAAGGTTGGTCACGGCATTCCTTGCTCTAGTTACCTTGAGAAACGTCATTTAATCAATTTTAATCTCCTTAATGGTGGCTTTAATTGCTGGGATAGTTGCAAGGAAGGCATGAGCAGAGTGAAAGAGAACCAGCTGGACTGAGCCTCATATGATGTCGCAGGGGTGGGCAACTCCAGTCCTGCAGGGCCGGTGTGTCTGCAGCAGGTTTTTATTTCTATCAATTACCCTGACTAATTGAGTTAATTGGTTGCATACACAAATATAGATTTGTGCAAAGGTTTGATCAAAGAAAAATTTTTATTGTTGGGAGGCAAGAACAGTTTTTGGTGGTAATTCATGATAATTTAAAGGAATTCAGATTTCATGAATAGTTTGACCAATTTAGATAATCAACTAATTCAAGGCCAGAAGTTGGTGTGAAAACCAGGGACAGATACGGCCCTCTTTGCCCATTCCTGTGACATTGGATGACTGCTGCCGCTCCACTCAGATGGTGGCCGGTTCTTGGGCCTAACCCAGCATCTTACCCAGAAACCTTATGGTCTTTTAGCTTGTTAAAGCTCTGCTTTTGTGATGGGGAATATTGATTCCCAAAATGAGTCGCTTCACAAACAAAGGACTCTTCATTGTGTGAGAGGACTTCTGACACAGGAGGATTGCATGCAAAGTCAACTTTAAGCTACACTTGTGAAGCTTGCTTCTGTACAAAATGTTTATTTCATTTTTTTTTTTCATCCAACAACTGCCAAACTGCTTATATTATGCCTTGCTTGCAGGTATTACTATGATATTTCAGGATTCAGAAGATCTGTGGGTCTGCGAGGCCCATGAGCTGTAACTGATGTTTTTTGTTTTGTTTTTTGCAGGACTGCACCTTCTTCACACGGAAAGAGATCCTTCGGTGAGTTTCTCTTTTCTCCTGTGTGCAGGCGTCAGCAGCTTCTACTAATCACAGTTTGCTGCTGGTTGCAACCTCTTTCTGGTCAAAATAACAGAACTGTCTCAAGTCCATTTCTTGCGGGGATAAAAGGATGGAAGAGATGCATGATTATTTCTGATGTCGGTGGATCGCTGCTCTGTGGGTTTTCCTGTTTGCCCTTGAGCCATATTGGTATCATCTTTCTTATTGATCATTACTTGCTTTTGATTATTTTTTGTGAGGAATTTATCGTCGTTTTGCCAGAGGTTGATGCTGTCTGATGAGGTTATAAAGCATCTCTGGTGAGATATTTTGATGAGTAGCTGCTTAGTTTGCTTTTCTGCCCCAATAATTTATGTCCTCTAGCATGTACATGAAATTACTGTTGGTTGTGAAGGACTTTGGACAAGGTGGGAAAGTGTAGCATAACATACAGAACATGACACATTGCAGTAATTTCAGCGAAAGAAGTCGGTGGGAATGGATTGGCAGTAAGATTTACTTGAAGGTTTTTCAACTTTAACTGATCAGCTTACAAACTGATTGCTCAGTTCCCTTGTCTCTTGTTTCATTCATCTGTATAAAATGGACACTATACCAGCCAGCTGTCATAGAAATCAATTAACTAATTTAAGGGTAAACGTACAAGTATTTCCAGGCTGTAATTTAGCAAGTCTCTCCAAATTCATTAAGGCAGGGCCCACTGTCTTGCTGTTTGGTTCTTGGCATAGAGTCGCATGAGATAACATTATTGAGGTAAATGAGAGCAGGACTGCATCTCTTGATCTGCATATTCCCCTTGTCTGTGTGGGTGACACAAAGGAAATGAGTGCTTTGTTGAAGCCAAATTTCGCCCCATTGATGAATTAGAAGAAGGGGACAAACTCATGAGCTCGGAAAATATTACTGTTTTTTATACCACATTGCCGGCATTAATGAAATGTGATCACCTGCAGGGATAAGACCAGGCATACTGTAATTTCCATAAGTATAACACCTCCTTGGCTCGCGAGTTACTACTGACTATTATTGTGATGGTTTGGGTGGCTTTTCATGCTTCTATTTCTAATTGGTGAACTGGTGAAGCTGGTGCATGTATCTTATTTACTAAGGAAGTGCCAGAATGCCCAGAACAAAAGGAGCCAATAGCTGGACCTAAATGCACAAGACTTTTTAAATCAAAGTCAACAGTCCAGATCCAAAACCCAAAAAACAGAAAGAATCAGTGGACATTTTGCTAGAGATATAGTAGGAAGCAAGCTGAGGCTAAGCCAGGAGGGCAGTCTAAGGAGTTTGGGGCAGGCGAGGAGGGAGATGGTGAGGACTGGGCCGAACACTGGGAACGGAGACTGGAAAGAAAAACAAAGCAAGGCCGGAAAACTCAAGAACTTGGAGAAGAACTGGGACCACCACACTTATCTGAGATTGAGTCTCTTTGTAGAACTGATGTCCTTCAGGTTGATCCACACCAGAAAGGCAATAGCAGGACCCCCCATCCTCCTAGAAGGACAGCTTGACTGTTTACCATTCTCTATTGCTAATTCTACAATTCCCCTCCATGGCTGAAAGGCAGCGTGATGAGGAGGATGGCTCCCATGCCAAAATCTGAGGTGTAAATCTCCATGATGGACTATTTCTTGGGATCAGGTATTGTCAGGACAAGGGCTGAAGAAAATCATCTCTACGGCGGTGGAAGTCTTCTTTAGCTGTCGCAGTCATCTGAAAGGGTATCTTCTTGGATATGAGTGTGGTGAGAGGAGCAACAATGACACTATAATGGCAAATAAATCTCTGGTAAAAGTTGAAGCACTGATAACTAAAACCCCACAAGTCAAGTCAAGTCAAGTGTGACTTATGGGGTTTCAGTAATAGGTGCTTCAATTGCCAAAACCCAGGAGCTCTTTACAGCTTGTGGGCTCGGGCTAATCTTATACCATCAGAACCTTTTGGCAATCCATCTCCACGCTGCTTCTGAAAATGACAAAATCCGGAGGCGACAGAGGACTGGTGAAATTTGCCTTTCTCTGCATTGAGGAAGTACTGATTTTCCAGGAGCCACTGAATCACATGACAAACATAGCGGGCATGTTCTTCCAGGGTATTTGAGAACACAAGATGCCATTCAGGTAGACATAGATAAGATGAGGAATCATGTTCTTCAGAACATTGCTGATGAGGATCCATAAGATCGCAGAGGCATTCTCAAGCCTAAAGGGCATCCTCAGATACTCATAATCACCAGAGGGGGTATTGAAGGTTGTCCACCTTTTATCTCCTTCACAAAGCTGGATCAGATGCAAAGGTTTATGTAAGCTGACATCTGGGTCTGTAGGAAGGTCTTCTGGTCGGTTAGGTGATTTTGGAATTATCGGTTATGAAAGTTGACAGTCCAAATCCCGACCTGAACAGACAGTGCAATGCTGGTTAGGCAGTTCATAATCACAAGATGGTCCAGGGTCACAGTAATCCCATTGTTATACTCAAGATGAAGCAGGTCGAAGCCAAGGATGCACCTCTAGGACAAAACCAGAAAGGTATTCTGAGGGGACTGTGGAGTGATGAAAAGGACTGAGCAGACTAATATAGTGAATGGGGTGACTCGAGAGAGACAAGAGGCAGGGCACGAAAACACAGGGACAAGGAGAAAAAAAGATAAAACGTGAGAGAATAATGATAAGCATGAGGCAGGAAGATTTCAATCTAGCAATGAGCACTGAAAACAGGGGAACTTAAATACACTGAGATCATGAGGGGAATGAGAAACTGGTGCCAGAAAGGACATGTGTTATGCACGAGAGCATTGTCAAGGTAACAAGACAATTAATCAATCAGTTAGGTAAGAGCATGAATATATGTGAAACATGCAGACAGCACTAACAGGTTAAGAACGAATTAATGCGGAGACGGGATGTGACAGGGAAATAATCGCTGCTACTCTTGGCCCTCCCTCTCATTGACTCAACGGCCAGTTATATGCTGCTCTGCATGGCTCCAGGTGACATTTGGCACAGCAACAGCTTAGGTTTATTCTGAGGCTATGAGTAAATTGTTGCATCAAAAATTAACCCTTTAAGATGTACAATCTTAAAGTTAATAGTTCAATACTGAGTTGGCAATCAGTACTGGTAACTGAAAGCAATGGAGTTTTGAGTTGGACTGACATGTACCTCATCGGTATTCCAGAATACATTCCTCTAAAGCATCTCCGCAAAGGGCTAGATTAGCGCCCTAACTTAAAACACTAGATTAGAGGTCCATTAATTTTGAAGGTAGATGAAAAACGTGCTTGTTAAAGTAAAAAGACAGTTGGGCCAAGGTGTTCATGAAGAGCGAGCCGTTCGAAAACCGACCCCGGGCAGGTCAAAACTCTGGGGAACATTAGCTGCTACCTTGAAAAATGGAACAATTCATGGAAGGCCAGAGGATTATACAGGAATGAGGCAGTAAGCTATCTGCACTGTAAGTCGCTGGGGACATGGGCGTCGGCTGACCTGATGTACTGTTGGGCCGCTCGCTCCTCCGGCTATGCTCTTGTCATGCTTGAGTTCACTGCCGCCTCGCTGTGCTTTGCACTAATAACGTCTCTAATGACAGTATATCTCCTGCTGCTCTTGTTTCACTTTTCTTGCAATCCAATTCTCTGCGTTGCCACTATAGCTCTCCCTCAGGCAGACTTATAGGACACAGTTGTTCACAATGCAATTAACAGCCTTTGCGCTCCGGTTGTCTCTATTATATTTTTTCTCTTTCATGAATTGGTCTCGGCCTGATCAGTACAGCACTTATTTACAAATGATTAACATGAAACCTTTCTTGTTAACTGATAATTTGGTGAGTAGCTGAAGATATAGATTGGGGATGAGTGGCTTTTTATGACTGTTTTTCCCTAAGATGTCATCACTACTTTCGCTTTGGGTTTTACAGCACCAGATTAACTCACATGTCCTGTTTGTCAAATGGCTGTAACATCCACAAAGGAGTAGTGCTGTCATTTTTGACTTCTCAGCCCTGTGAAAGTGTGAAATCGTTCACTGGAAGATCACAGCCTCACCACCACTGCTACACCGTAGCTTTATCCTTAGATTTTTCTGCCAGGAAGAATGACAGCAGTAGGCCATCTGATCCTTTGTCTCGTCCACTGAAAGCCTCAGGTGTATCATGGCATTGATTAGCTGCAGGACGGCCGGCTGCATCGGCCCCTCACACAAGCAGGATGGTGCCGCTACATGGTGGCTGTTTGAGCACTGTTGCTTCACACAGAGAGGACACTTCTGGATTTTTTTCCTTTTATTGATGGCATTTCTTTCTTGTAAAGTTTTACAAGTTCTTGTAAAACTTGTTAATTTTTCCTACAGAAGCCCAATCTCATCCTGAAGCATCATATATTGAAGCTGCCTGACCAACTGTCGATATACGATACAAAGGAGGCTTTCGGTGTCCTGTTTTGACGCTAGCTTAAAATGAACCTTACCCCCTAACTTCTTACCCTTGACCCGGACCCTGATCCTAACCCTAAGCATCAAATAACGATGCCAAAAGCTTCCTTTTGCGTTGTACACGAAAGCTTGGTCAGGTAGCATCACTGTATGATGAGTCGGGATGAGAATGTGTTTCCTACAGAGCAAGGTAGACTGGCAATTAATTAGCTTAGTTGTCCCCTGCCGCGCGAATGCACGAAGCGGTGGGACATAGTATTCACGACCGTCCATCTGTACGTACGTACGTCCCGAATCCTTGTCAGCGAGATATCTCAAGAACGAATTGACGGATTTCCTTCAAATTTCATGTCAGCATGTATTAGGGTGGTGCCCCGGCACCAGTCGATTTTGGTGACCTTTGCGTCACTCTCAAGGTTACACCGAGACACTGTTCATTTTGACACGATTTGCCATTTCCTGGCGGGGGACTAAGACACGTTAGTGGCAAATACTTGTTTGATTTTGTTCAGTTCCCATGTAATTTTTGCCATGCAAGCAGCCTGTCTGTCATACACTGCATTCTCATGATACGCAAGTGGTCTGAAACGGGGTGACCATGTGTTCAAGAACAAACAGTTTATTTTAATCTTTTTAAATTAAGCATTGATGAGTTCACTGAATGATCATCTGCAGCAGCAAGAAATGTTCTGTGTTTGCTTTTGTCCTGGGTAAGTTTAATTTAAACACCTCACACCTCACCTCATCATCGCAAGTGCCACAAGTTACCAGTTCATTAGGTCGTGCCCATCGTTGATTCTGCGTTCTATCATATTTTCATGCCTTATACATGCTCTCACTTCATCCCAGCTCTGATGATCCCATTGAACTGATCATATTTCCAGTGGAATCATGTGTGCCAAATTCAGGTTTAAATAAAGCCCAAGGTCAAATGAAGCCAACATACTCACCCAGCTTGTGGACGTATGAGTTAGTAAGTGCACGCAAACAGCACAGGCGCTCCATTTGAGGGGTGTCTTGCAATTAAACCGGGGAAAAGTGAAATAGGTTGCAAAAATAACAAAAACGGTGCAAAAATATCATTTTGAGTTGTGCTAACTGGCACGTAGGAGCCAGTGTCCTTTCTCGACTGTATTGTGCTGAAGGCCACGAGTTCCCTATGAATGAATCCTGACCTTTAATGTCTTGACCATGATCCATTAGGTACAGTGCAAAGTGCAGTGAGATCGCTGATAATTGCAACCTTGCACTCACCCGTCGCATGATTGTTAGAATCTTGCAAATCATTGCTGTACATTTCCTATTGCTTTGGGGATTGATTGAATTGATCATCCCATCTATCGTGCTGAAGGCTTGTTGTGGTTCTTTCATTGCTCAGGGAATTATGCTGTTGGTCCAAGACTGTAAGATGCGCAGAGGTGGGCCTGTGTGTGTTTTTGTGTTCCTATGTGTACAGGGCTGGGTGACAGAGAGATTAGATCCCAGGTTGACGCAATTTATGACACTCTTTCCTCTGTGGGGATGTGATTCCTTTTTTTCATTTCGGCAGCTCCATCAAAATCTTCCCTGTCGCTAAAGCCAGCCGATTGTGTGCAGTAAAGTGTGTAATTGGCCAAACAGCCCTGGGTATGACATGGCCTCTGTTACAAACCTGTAACAGTTACTGGGGAATTCGTAAGACCCCGCTGCTGCTTATTACAGCCGGTTGTTTTATGAATGGAAAACAAGGCCTTCTAATCCTGTGCCTTAACATTTCTAAACGAGTTTTACACGATCTTGTGTCATGCTGCATTCACAATGCAGGCCTCCAGTGGTCCAGATTCATTTCCTTTTCTTGAGAAGCACTGGCAATGATCCACATTGTGGTCACAAATTCAGGCCCATAAACGCTATCAGTCATCTGGCTTACCCTTTCAGACCTATCCATCCACAGTCCTCAATTCCTGCAGGTAAAATATACAGTCAAGAAAAAAAACAACTGTGTGTCCATTATCTAAGCTGATATCATTGAGGGTCTGAAGCCGATCCCAACCAAGTATTCAAGAATGGCAGGAACACACCCTAGACGGCTCTCTAATCCATCGCAGGACTCACGCACCATACACACACTCTCACAATGGAATATTTAGAGGAAACCCTCTCAAAGTCGGGGAAGACCACACAAACTCCACACGGAAGGACCCGAGGCTGGATTTTATCCCACAAGCTTCTTGCTACGAGGCAACAGTGGTGCCCACTGTAGGACAGCGACATCCTTTTCTGAAAACCACTAAATCAGTACTCTGTTTGGACCTCCGGTAAAGATTTCCCTTAATTGCTGGATGGAATCCAATTCCATAATTCTGGTACATCAATTTTAACGACAGTTTGAATAAGTATTATTTGATCATGAGATAATATTTTTCCAGAATCATCACTTGAGTCAGGAAAGGGAAAGTCAATTATAGGTAAACACAGTTGTTATGGTCAAGACCAGGAATCAAGTGCAGTGACAGACTCGCAATACAACTGGTAATTTATTGGCAGCAGTACGTAATGACTGGGACGGAGCCCTGGATAGGAGGAGAGACAGTGCAGCAAAGATATAATAGGCATTGCTCGGGCTGCCGTTACCGGCCAGTGGCATCGGGTGTGCTGCCAGATGTTGAAGCGCTTGCCAGCTCTGGACTTCCCACGAAGTGTTGACGCTAGTTATGAATATAGTCCCAGTTCTGGCCCCAGCTCAGGGTAGGAAGCTTGTTCTTGAAAACTTGACTTGACGAAAGGGATGAATTAACCTAGCTTGAACTAGGTCCCAATCCAAGACCTGGATTAGGACTGGAAGCTTGTTCGAATTAACGAATGACAATAAAGATCTATGAGACCTTGACTGCCACGAAACTACAGGTTGCATGAAGATGA
Organism: Gymnothorax reevesii; assembly: GCA_029721435.1. Classification (NCBI taxonomy): domain Eukaryota; kingdom Metazoa; phylum Chordata; class Actinopteri; order Anguilliformes; family Muraenidae; genus Gymnothorax; species Gymnothorax reevesii. Next base: position 62,416,043 of record CM056588.1, on the reverse strand, counting down.
AGAAGTTTAACATTCATATGACTAAGATCTTAGTGCGAATGCGGCTTTCCAACCCAGCAACAAGCACATGCACCAGAAGCCTTGAATACCCGTCACTTGCTCACGAAAAAAAGCGGGAAACGTGATTCAGTCAACAGGAGTGACACACACACGACATACAGGAATCAAAAACAGACACTCCTGATAGGCACGCATGCTGCTGACCTGCAGAGACACACAGTGGATTCATGTGAGGGTTGTGACACAGCATAGTGAGAGATTCAAATATGCTCGAGAAATATGATTTTGTTAATTTGGTTTGGTGTAGTTTTGTAGACTTCGTAATGAAACCAGGGATATTCTATCTATTGTCTCAGTGGTTGTGTATGTGTGTATGTGCAGGTGCAATACGCAGCTTCATTTGTTTGATAAAATGTGCCAACCTAAGATTTGCTGATTCATATTCTGTTCGACAATCACAACTGCTCGAATGTATTGCATTATTGCTATTTGGCGTTGTCAGCAATTCAAAACGTTACTGTGCGTTTGTACTGGGCTCGCTATTTAATTCAGATGATGTTAGACAAGCCTCTTATGCGGATTTGCTGTCTCTGTGAAGTGCCTCCTTAAATCTTTCGAGCTTTCTGTTGTAATTTTAAAGAAGCACCTGCAGAGCATGGAGCCAAGAAAGATACACCACAACAGAATTATTTGCTCCCTCAAGGAGGAAATGCTTAATAAAATTCACTGGGGGAAAAAAAAAAGCAAATTTTCTCTGTGGTCCGGAATAGGAGGAAATTATGTAATAACATTGTTACACCATTGCTTTTTAATGACAACCTCACAATAGTGCTCTCTGTCACAACCTGCATTTACTCCACAATGTCTCCTTCTCTCATCCAGCAACCTGCAGTTCTTTCAGAAGTATTGTCTGCTTCAGTTGGTTTAGCATGTTACCTGCCTCCCCCTCCAGGTGTAATACATGTGTGTGCCTCACTCATATGTGGTATATGTACCCCTGACTTTCAGTCTTGCAGAGGTGTTGGATTGTCATTGCTATATTCCCTAAAGCAACTAGCCGGTTATTCTCTGTAGTTTGAGAGTTCATTGTCTTCAGAATTTATCTTAATCTTTAAAGATATCAAAATACGAACATACTCTTCAAAGCTTTATCAATGGGAATAAGCACCCAAACCTTGTCCCAGGTCTCCTGGATTAGAACCACATTCCTGTTAACCTGCTAAACCAGTTTGTTCGTCTGCCCGGTTTATTAGGAACACCTCCCAAGCCTTCATCGGTCTCCAGGATAGGGACTGCGTTTCTTTAAAACCCTTCAGACCTGCTATCTGACAGTACTGCTCTGCTCTGGTGAGGGTGAACACCACCTGACTTCTGCCCAGGACACCACTGGCCGGGCAGGAACATGCCTCTTAACTTACCCGTTATGCCATCTGAACAGAACTGTGCTGTTGCTTCTCTGGGCTCCGCCTCTTCTTGCCATCATCGCATTCCTGTTAACATTGCCTCACTCGATTGTGCTCTAACGCTGTATCTTGTTCTTTTTCTGAATCATTAAAATTCTTACATAATACTTAATGATCATTCCTTCCTGCAGAATCTAGGTGCAGTTTTCAGTTAAAAGATGTGTTTTGCTCATTCCTTGGGTTAGTATTTATGGGGATTAGCCATTTATTTATTCGCCATTTTTGTGAATTTGAGGAAGAGCCCTGCTGGAAGGTCTAACCTGAGAAGTGGCTGAAAGAAAAAGAGTGGAGAATCTCTATTACTGCGCATGATGTCTGTGTCTAAGCAACAGTTTTGGAACTAAGACAGCTCGACATAGTCACATATCACCCATGTTTGCCAGTTGGAATAAATCACTTTTTCTGAATGAAAGTCTTTAATACCAAACCCCTTTCTGGTGCATTTGGCCAAATATTTCCATAATTGTCTCATATGATCATAGAATTCTTGTAAGTTATTGCATTTATGGTTTGATGACTGTGGATGAAGGCCTTCAGATTACCTGTTTGCGTGGATTTGGTGTCACAATTTAGCTTTGGACAGTTATTGATCCCAAGACATGTGACAAACTGTGATCATTTGCTGTATTATTTATTTATATTTCCTTTTAAACTTTCCCCTCTCACCATTAGTGGAAGCAAAATCTGCATCCTGTTCCAAGCAAATCATTTTCTTTAGTTTTGCACTCCTGGACTGTTGCCATAGTAGTGGAGATATTCTGCATTTTTATAGTAATTGCATGGTTTATGAGGGTCAATAACCCTGAGGTGAGTTCCTATTGTATGTTTTCTGAACCTCTTCATGTCGATTGGATGACTAAAAATGAACTAGGTTTGTATGTCACTGCATGCTGATTCCCCACATGTAGTGGAAGTCATGTATGACCACTAATGAGCTCCTAAACAAAAACACAGCATCAGACATGAATGTCAAAAATAAACTTAAACAATGATATTCATAGGATGATAATTCGAAAAGAATTCTTGGTGTGCAAAAAATTTCTGTACACATTTTTGGGGAAATAAAATTTTCTCCTTTGGATAATTCTTCCCAAACTGGGCATAATTTAAGCTTTGATTTCTACCTGTTAGACTCGGTGCGTCTTCATTGGAACAAAATTTCAAACTAGCTGACTATTTTGCAGTTTTGAAATTAGCCCAATGTCAAATTAACTGGTTATTCTGTAGTGAGGATGGAAATTGCCCGCTAATTTGATCTGGAAATTTTCCTGATAAATCTTGGCGTAGTTTGCGGAATGGCCAGCTATTTTTGTAGCGTCTTCATTTCTCGAGTGGAGGGCTTTCGGGCTGATGGAAACGCAAATTTGTACTTTCCCTAACCGCATTATAGCTGGCTAGTTTAACTTCATTCTGATGAAGTCGTCCGAAGAGTCTTTTTTTGCCTAGGAAAGTCCATAACTCCTAAAAAAATCATCCAGAAATAATTATGCGGCAGCCATGATAAGTGCATTCAGAGTCTTCTAATGTTAAGGGAAGGTGTCTCAGTGCTTTCTAATTTACCTGCTTTAGCACAGGGGTCACAGAACCATCCTTTTTTGAAAATAAAGGAGATAATGCTGTCCCACAATTCTGCGCAGCCGCAATGTATGGAATCAAATTAGGGCCAAAAGTTTTGTGCATGTGTAAAAAAGTTTTGAACCTGTAGAAGTATTTTGTGCGTGTAAAAAAAGTTTTGAGCTTGTGAAATAGTTTTGTGCGTGTGAAAAAAAGTTTTGAACTTGTACGCACGCAAACACAAAACTACTTCACAAGCTCAAAATGTCTTTACACACACAAAATATTTATACAAGTTCGAAACTTTTTACACACGCACAAAACTTTAGGACCTAATTTGATTCCATACAGCGTCCGTTCCTCCGGCCAATCACGTAAAGAAACGTTCATGATGGGCAGGAGACTCGTGATCACGTTGCTTAGCGGAAGTGCATTGGGATTCTCTTGCGGTCGTCTTCCTGAATCGTTAGGAATCCCCTTTAACACAGTCCCTTCACCTCATGACGTTTTCTACAGAGGTTAAAAAAAGTGATTCTGAGTTGGTGGATAGAACGGAATTTTTTGACTATTCGGACACAGCCCTAGGGTGTAATGCCCTCCCCTTCGCGGCATTCCTGTCTCCCCAGCTAACTGCCTTCCTCCAATTAGCCAATTATCCTCAGCTCTCCCTTTGCTTATTTTTACACCTGGTTATCTCACACTTTACTTATTCCTTGGGTTTTCCCTCGACAGGCCTGCGGCCTCTCATAGTAACAATTTTGTTTCGAGATCTCGTGGGCTGGTCTTTAGTTTTATTCTTTGTTTAGTTTATTCTTTTTGTTTACACTTTGTTTAGTTAATAAAATTCCACGCCCTGCACTTGCGTCCTCTGCTTTAATTTCACTTACCCAGTGCCCCCATTCCATCCTGGGGCACTGGGCGTTACAGAGTGAAATTTTCTGATTTGTTTTTACCAAGATTACCAACTTTTCTTGAGGGCGCAGCATATTTAAAAATCTCCGGATGGCTTTTTCATTTTTATCCTGTGCTTGAAGCGGATGTGATGTGTATACTCTGTGTTATGAAGACGTTAGAAACAGACCGGATTATAACAAGCTGCTTAGCTGCACAGGGACTCAATACAACTGAGCTGTAAAAATCAACGAGAGGAAAAATAAAAGCGTAATGTGGCAGATTTACTGTGGCCTGCAAAGATATACGAGCCTTCCAATGAGTACGTTTTGCTATGTTGGACAATGATAGATTTTGGAGCAAAATGAAGTTTTGCATTATCTGATGTGTGCATGCGCAGATTATTTAAATTATTTGTAATGGAATGTGGGTAGGTTTTCATCTGTCAGCATATGATGTATGGGGTCAGAGCAAAAAGGTTATTTAGCGTTGGAAAGCACAGAGGTCTTCTGAGTTGCTGTGCTAGACTGTGCTCTGTCATACAGTGGTTTCAGTCTGCAAAGGATCATGGTACGTCTGATTGTAGTGCTCACCCTCTAGCATTATATTTTTCCTCAACAAGCTTGAATTGCGCATCACCAACGGTTCATTAATGGTCACAGTTTTATATATTGAATATTTTGCCTCAGGTTCATTTGTTATTCTGAGCTCAAGAAATGGAGCAAGATCAAAGCAGAGGCAAAGTAAATATGGGATATGGAATGCGCATAAATTGAAATATTACTTTCAAACACCATTTCGGACATCATTATAGCAGCCTGAATTAATTTTGAGTCCATTTGAATCCAAGGCTCATTTATTCAACAGATTAGATTTTTATTAATGGATTTACTTGACATTTATATTTTGTCTGTTCGCTATCAGTAAATTGGATTCATGACATTTTGTATTTTGGAAGTATTCAACAACTGTATAAAAGTGCAAGCATGATGGTGACCCAGCTGGATGGTCTGTGATTGGCTGTTGCAGTGCTCAGGGAGGGAAGATTTCCGTTGGAATGATGACCTCATCATACATGAGTCACCCATTGGTTGACTCTGCACTTTAGTCTCTATTTGCACATAAAGCGATTCAGCTATTTACTGCAGCTGATTCCAGCTGTAATCGGAAGCACGATTTACCCAGTCAGGAGATCTGGCAAAAATGTTTTCCTTATTTTTTTTCCTGATTCCTTATTTTCCTGTGCAGTGCAATTTATTTACCCTCTCCATCTTTCTTCGTGTTCCCCTGCTAGTGTATACAACACACCAATAAAGCTGACACATCCACACTGTGGGGCTTGGGGGGGGGGGGTCTTCCCATAAAAATGCTGAACAGAATATAAATTTGAGGACCTACCCTCACCCTCCAAAAAATACCTACCCTCTCTTTTCCTTGAATAAATGTGTGACTAATAGTCTTTCTTGACGCCTGGATACCAAATAATGCCCATTTTGATGCGATGCTTATTCAAATGCTAGATTAAAATTTGGTAGCAATCTGTCGAGTGCAGTGGTAATGGGGCGAGATGGAGTGTTTTTCAAGCCCACCGCTGCTCTGTGCTACATTCCAGTTATCGACTGCAGGAGCCTCTACCTCTCTCTGCTCGATCTGCTCTGCAGCTACAAATAGCCTCAGTCAGAGCTATTGATTCTCTCGTATTTTTGGGTTGCACACCAGAGAGCCACATTAGCAGCACCGGTAAAGCATCAAGAGCTCTTTCCGGATTGGTTACGAACATTTGCCTTTAAACCATTTCTGTTTAGCTCATTGCATTAATATTGCTTTAGTGATGCTGCCGAAAATCCTGCAGATACACCTTATTTTCCAGTTCTGCAATGTTTGCGCATTCTCATTTCTCTGTAATCATGACCAATCACAATTCTGTATACGAAAAGGCCATATATTTTTTTCACTTGATTACTCGATATTTTAGGTTCTGGAAGACTTTATTCCACTCAAGTACTGAAATTTTTTTTCTTTGGAATTTATGGGCTAATAGCCCATAGGGGACATTTTACTGTCCTGTTATTGCGATGGAAGAACAGTAGCCTTAGTTTGGCTTTTAAACGTAAACAATCATGCTACTCCGCAAATGAAACATAAACTTATTGGCTTCAGTTTCTTTATGTGAATGTGATGGTCCTGCCCTGCAGGCCCTCCCCCCTCCTGCTGTTTGCACCTCCACTTCAACGAGCCACACCTGCTGCTGAGCCACACCTGCTGCCCGTTGAAGTGGAGGTGCAGGTTAAACTATTTAAGCACTGTACTGCCAAACTGGCAGCTACATTTTGTGTCCTGGAGCCCTGTCTGTGATTTTGCCGCTGCTCCTCTCGTGAGTGGCTTTATCTTTAAATTAAAGATTTTTTTTACATTTTTACTCAGCCTGTGCGTGCGGGTCCCTTCACCCATTTTTGGGTATATGGTCCCAGTGTCCGCTGACTTTGTGCCCTTTGCCGGCAGGGGCAAAACCATGACAGTGAAGCCCTAACAAGTTAGTATAAAATGGAAGTTTGAGCCTGATGTTTATATTGCGATTGATCGGCTTGCGCCAGCACTCTTATATCTTGGCCCTGTTGTAATCCACAGTAACGGCCCAGTGTGGGTCACTGTGTTGTTGTGGGTGAGAGTCAAGTGGTGCTTCTAATGAAACCTTGAGCCATGGTCCTGACCCGCAGTGCCTCTTTTCAATGGAGTAGGGGTATTAACCTCAGTCGCTTTGCAAAATTCTCACAAGATTGTCTCCGTATGTTTTGAAACTTAATCACTACATTTGATTGGCTGCATGATCCTCTGTATTCCACTGTGCTTCATCCTCAGGGTCATGACCAGCCTCAGGAAGGGAGGCATCCTATAGCCCAGGTTCACAGCCCTGGTCTCCCTCAGCGATGCAAAGCCAGCTGGGAAATATTTCTATGCAGTTTCCTCACTGAAGCTCGGCTAATGGACTCAATCATACCTGAATGTCCTGCCAAATTCTCTCGGGTCACTCTCTGGCGGTGATGAGGTGCCGTGTCTGGGGAAGTAGGGCAGCAGGCGCGATGCATGGAGCTGTGCAGCCTCTCGTTGCCCTCGGCTTCATCTTAGGTGTCTGCTCCATCAATTTTGGCAGGACTGACATTCTTACGGCGAGAATGACTTGCTTTGCAGTCATTTAGCCGATGCTTTTCTCCGTAGTGACTCGCAGTTCATTAGTCGAAGCAGAGGCGTGTCACCTCAGGGAACTGATAACGCTGCACTAATCTCATTACTGTCGCTTGACATGACCTCGCAGGCCCCAGCTAAACACCTTCACATCTAGGCCTCCGGCTGTTCGGTGCGAATATATGAAGTGGTTGTTTCCAAAATGAAATACATCGATTTTATTCATTTTGAGTGAACCAGCTTTTTCTTTGTTGGCGCCTTTTGCATTTTATTGAAAAACACAAACTTTGACCACGAAAAAATGCACCTTATAGTAAGTTTTGGCGCCATGTGGAAGAAGTACAGGGCTGACGCTCTATGGTATTAGTATCTCAATTTTTGTAATTTTGGCACTTACTGTATTTTGGAAACAAACTCTTCAAATGAACAGAAGTAGTTGCGTTACGAGCCATGTTTGTTTTCATAGCTGATATCAACAGCCAGTTTCATTTGCTGCCGCCATTTCTCAGAACTGAACATCGAAAAATTACTGTCAAAGCAGCCTAGCTTTATTATCAATCTGTCGAGTTCATGACACCTTGTCCATCTGTACATGGGAAGTCGCCATGAAAGCCTTCTAAAATCATATAACTCTGGCCTCTTCCTTCCTGGAGTGTTCTCTATCGATCATATTAATACACAGGAGTTGGACAGCTCAAATACCAAGATGGATTACAGCAGCAGTTGAAATGTCTGGCAGGGGACCATCCAGACACAGTGATTTATTGGCTTTTGTGCTTTACAGAGGACCTGCTGATAAATTTACAGCCATCGCTCTAGAAAGCTCAGCTACACCGCTGTTTTCTGTAAATGCCTCGTACTTCCATCAGCCAACAATTCTTCTAATCTCCTCATTTGTATTTTACGATTAAAGGAAATACAGTATTTTCTCCTCTTTTTCTTGAAAAGGTACGAGATGAAACTTCATTGTGTGAGTGAGAGAGATGAGCTGTTTGTAATTGATTACAGAAGCACGTGAAAAAACTCTCTACAAGATTCTTTATACATTAACATTTGAGCTCTTCATCGCTTCTTCTACCGCCCAGGGAAAGCTCTCTTTCTTGGTTTGAGCTGTCTCCGCAGATATCTGGGAACAGACATTTTTGCTCTCTGAGCAGTCTCCCTAAACATCCGGTGACTCGTCACATTCCCTGAGCACTTGCCTGGAAATGACTGGGGCTGTACCCCCAATTGTCAATTCCTGCAAGTTACTGCTACTCACCCTCTGCGTTGACATAAGGTGTTTGGTGTCACGCTTTGGGAGATTGGTTGCGTCGGTGGCCACAGGTCATATTATTCAAGCAGCTTGGCTGTGCCTTTGCCGGCCCATGATTCATTGCAAATGGTCACGAACAGGCGATGCATAAATAAAACAAATCGCCTGCTTTCTAATGCGCTCAGCGCATCGGTATTCGGTTTCAGAATATACCATTAATTGCCACTATATGGGGATCGCGTGACTACTTTAAAAAATTAAAACTAGATAAGGGAGAGAACAGGGGAGGATTGGGTTGCAATCAAATAGCCTATTTAGGCTAATAAACCAGGCTAGCCCTGGGCCTGGATCTGCTGACCCGTACAGTACCTCACTCTTACTGAATCACCGGGAAGAGTCATCTGGAACAAGAAAAAAATATCCTCAAATTAAATCTCCACGTGGGCACGGGGAATACCCTGAGCTGCTGTGACTACAGACATTGGGGTTTCACTATGCTGATTAGGGCCATCAGTCCCTTTATTAAATTCCTTATTTTGGCCTTTCCCTCTCACTGGAGCTCCTGGGACGGAGATGAAGAGGGGCTGTCTGTATTAGCAGAATCCCGAGCCATGATCCAGGAGAGCCAGAGTCTGTTGGATTCTGCTGTTTGCCAGGATTGTCCTGAATGCAGCGGCTGATTGCACACGTTTGCTTTGTGTGATTTCTGAGGTCCGAAGTGATTTTCTTATTACAAAGCAAAAACAAGAACCTGGAGGTTCCAACCCTAAAATGAGAGCTGGGGCCCCTGATCTAAACCCGATGGACCCCTGGTCAGAACGCCTGTGGATTATTCTTGTTCAGGGACTATGCATGGAAAAGTTTCCTTAACTTGGAAAATATGACCCCTCAGCTGTCTATTTCTTTCAGAGCAAGAAAGTGTCTTTCGTGAAACCTTGTGGACTCAGGTCGTAAATGGCCCTTCATTTCAGGCAATACCTGATTCAGAAATCACAAAATATGGTACTTTTCCGACCTGAAATATCCTATTAAATGCACACGACACATTTTCTGAGATGAGAGGCTCCTGGCTCTGTGATTGGTTACCTTTAAGCATATCCATGAAAAATGTAATGCATTAGTGCTTCATCTAAGAGTTTTCATCTGGGACCAAGTGGTCATTTACATACCGATGTGCAATTTGTGTGTTGGGTTTGAGACTCTGGAGGAAAGAAGCCATCAGGTTGTTCATGTGTTGTGTTGTGATCCATGTTTCTGAGTAACGTACATTAAAAGTTGTTGTCAGAAGAGTGGGAGCGGTGCGGTCAACCCAGGATTTTGCTGCTGCAGGATACAGCTGGTCACTCTACAGCTGCGAGGCCTTGAGCCCTCAAGGGCTGCAGGTCAGAGCAGATGCTCGCCTGGCCAAGATAAATCCCAGGCTAAAATATATCATCTGACTAACCACAGTGGGCCGAGTGTTTTTATAGAATTTAGTATAAATCAGTGCTCATGTTCTGCGCAGTCATAGGCTGAGCAGACGATCCTGCACTGCATTCAATGTGAAGAGAAGGATACAGTTAACTAAACCTGACTTTTTACTGCAAAAACGACTTTTCAAGGTGATTCTAAAACAGTAATTGTTCTAAATGATGAGTTTTTTTTTTCACATGGCCTTTTCAAAATCCTTACTTCTAATTGTTATTTGCATGCTGACATGCCTGTTTTAGTCATGGGCTGGTCTGAATGCAACAGTTTCGCTGGGATTACTAGACATCGTGTCAATATACAACAAAAAAAGAGGGCTCCTAGTGTCCTTCTTTGACGCTTATGGTTAGGGTTTAGGTTACGCGTTAGGGGTTAGGGGGTAGGGGTCATTGTGAAACTGGTGTCATATAAAGATGCCAAAAGCCTGCTTTTGTGTCGTATATCGACACTTGGTCAGGTAGCATCAATATATGACGAGTCGGGATGAGACTGGGCTCACTTGAGTTGTTCCCCACAAACTAATGTCAGTATCATTGTTACACCACAAGATGGAGGAAATATGACCCACTGAAGCATTTCCCAGGTTGTGTCTGTTCAGTACATGGGATGGGAGAGTGAGGAAAGGCTCCATGCACTTTTCCTGCATGTAAAATCATTCAGACATAATCACTGTCAATCTTCAACCATCTGTTTTCTGTTCTGTCTCTGCTAAGGATGGTTGGGGGTGTGGTTTGGGAATGGGCCTCGCTCAGTGTAAAGAGTTACGATCATTGACCCCCCACCACCTCCCATGAGCCGCGTGACATACACTTTCAGGCCCGAGAAGCACAATTCCATCCTGACCAAAAACAGGTTCATGAAACTAACATCCCAGCAGGTGACCCAAGTAAGGGTTCAGCTGGCTATGGAGGGAATATTTAGAAGCAAATCATAACCAGCACCTCAATCCCTTCCCTACAAAACGGGATTTCATAATGTAGGGATTTATAGTTTAATGATCAATTATCCCATTCTATGAAGGTTGTATTTTCAGGAATTACAGCCAATATATATTTATTTATATAAACAGGGAAGTCCCGTTGAGATTGAAGTATATTTTTCATGGCAGCCCTGGGGGTAGGGTAGAGAGGGAGAGGACTAATTGCACAGCCAATAAGATCACAGGATGATTAGGTGGCAGTTGAAAGAGCCAGGTTGGGACTTTAGCCATGACACCGGGGAACCCCCCCACTCTTGTCAATAAGTATTATAGGATCTTCAATGACCACATTTTAACATCTCATCCGAAAGACAGCGTCTCCTTCAGTACAGTGTCCCCATCATTGCACCAGAACATTGGGGATTATTCTACCAGAGGAAAGATTGCAACCCACTGGCCACCAACTCCTCTTCTAGTAACTTAAGTTTTCACTAGTGGTCTCCCATCCAAGTACTAACCAAGCCCACGCCTGCTTAGCTTCAGCCATCAGCAGGAGCAGATCAAGTGAACACTGAACAAATTATGAACTGACCTATCCTGCCACAAAAAAAACTGTGACTGCTCTGCACACTTACTGCACTTTTGCTCAACGTTGCCGCCATTGTTTTATCTATTTATTATTATTATTATCATGATTATTTAGGATTTTTATATTTGATATTTTTATGACCTGATTTTTGCACTGCTTTTAACCTAGGAATACACTATTTTGTTTCTCTTGTACGCAGTACAAAGGAAATGCCAAATAAAAAGCCTTTGACCTTTGACCTTGGAATAGTGGTGTGGCTGCTGGCAATAAGGACTCAGGACAGAAGTGAAATTAGTACATCATCATCTCATCTTTCTCACCCTTTCTGACCTTTTTCAATGACCCTGAACAGATTACTTCCCCAGTATTGCTGTATTGTTGAGCAGCTGTTGCTGCCAACATGAAGGGTAGTTTTACCTTTAGAAGGAAAGCATGCCAACTGGCATTCAAACAAAAACAAAGCCAATCTCCAAAGCATTTTGTTTTTCTCCATAGCCAATTGCGGCCTCCAGTTATGATCAAAGTTCCTATAAGATGTCGGTGCATCACGCAAGTTTATTTGTTCTAGGCTTATCCCAGGCTGTAATTAACCCTTTTGCACAGAAGCCAGATCTAGCAATTTATGCATTCACCTTTGTAAAGCTTTATAATTCAAGATTTGTGCATCAGACAGTGGGAAAATAACTCAAATGAAACCTGTTACTTGTATGCATTTAGAATACCATTTCATTTCTGTTCATTTTCATAAATAATCTTCATGAAAATTCAACAGTGGAGTTATTTTAAAAAATCAAATACTGAAAATGGAAAAATGGCTTTGGAATAAAACAGTGTTGTGCATTTCAAGGATCATAATCATATTTTTGCAATGAATAATTTATTTTCCTGGTTGCTGTTAATTCCCTTTGATGCTGAAATGACCTGGGTGGTGAAGGTTTCCACGCTCTGTTTTTTGGAGGCAGCTGTGTCCTGCACAAGCGTGCTGGTTCTTCACATGAAGAAATAGTCTTTCTGCTGTGGCATTAATGCGCTGGTTTTAATGGAACTAACAGCAGCTGATCTGATCGGCTATAGTAGAATTACAGCTCCACAGCACCCACAGGTAATTCATTCAAAGTAGTCAAACTCTTTTTATAACAGCAGCACAGCTGCACTGTTGCCTCCTGTCATGAAATTATCAAAATGGAGTCAGACAAGCCCAGTTTTTATCCGCGATACCATCAGCACTTGCTGTCAAACTAGGGCCCAAAGCCTTTTGACGCAACTACTTTGTTTAGCTTTATTAGCATTAAAATCAAGGTTTAATCCTTACATTGTGTGCTCAATTAAGTTCATTACTCCTCAACTTAGTCCTCTGAGACTTGGAGCAGACCTCAAAATAATTGGAAATGGTTCAAATTATTATTATACATAGACATTAAGAGACGATAGGGGTCCCAATTGCAACAAATATACGATTGAGTGAGTTTTTCGGCAGCTGCATGGTGCTTCTTGTAGATATGCTGTGTTTCGGAGTAACGACAAGCCACCTGGCTAATGTTACCCCTCCCTGTGCTGCTAACAACCATTTCCTCTTCCTCTGCAGTTCAACAGCTGAGCTGTACAGTCATTGCTCTCCTGAGATTACAAAGGAGGCTGCAGCAATTACATGGGTGAACAAGAAGAATTTAGCATTTTGATATTGGGAGGCAAGAAAACCCTGGTTAGAGAAGTAGTCATGGCTTGGAAAATAAAGATTAACTAGCAAATGGTAATGAAAAAGCTATCAGCAAATTTGCACTCCACACCCATGGAGTGCTACACATTTCTGTGAGGAAACCAAACAGTTTTTGAAAGCTGAGAGATTCTTTGTGTGTTCAATGTAATTTGTATGTGATCTGGCTTTTCAGTTATTAAAATCTTATCATATATAGCTGACAAATATCACTTAATTTTCTTCCGATAAAATGTACCCGCGGCATGGGCACATTTTCAAAAAGCCGTCCCGTGTGAGTTATGTTACGTCTGAGGTCTAGCTGTTCCTCTGTTGTCTTTTGTAATTTTTGAAATTTCATTTTATTTCATTTGAAAGCATGATTACATATTTTCACATACAGTGCACATACTGTGGGAATGGACACAGAAATGATGACCACATATGTAATATATTAGCGTGGCCCACTACAACATTATAACATCTTGAACATGTTGCAATTGTGCTTAACGCTGTTGTCTTATATTGATCGCAGGCATGAGTTTGCACTGTGCTAGCGTCCCTGATTCAGTCCGGGGTCACCCATGGGTCCAATTTACTCACCAATAATTGGGCAGTAGCGGGGAGGGGTGGGGCTACTCCAGCAATAGCCAATGAGCTTTTACGAACCTCTGTGAAAGGTTATCTTTCAGTTAAAGCGTTCGCCATAAATTCAAAAGTGTGATCACTATAATCTGGTTCTTATAGCTGTGGCGTCTACTGTAGATAATGTGTAATTCACTTACTGCTGTTAATCTAGTCATTATTCATGCATTGCTATCATATTTCATACATCTTTGCATTTGGTGATCAATATTGCCACTGCCACAGTGTTTAACCAGTGCAGAGCCAAAATGGAGAAAAATAATAATAAAAACATTATTCAGCGCTTGTTGAGAGCCACTACTGTAGCTCCTGATTTGTGTGTGTGAACCGCAAATCCTGCCCTGGATTGCTACTGTTTTTAGGGAATCTTCCTGCCTCTTGCCAGGTGCATGCTGGGACAGGCTCCAACACCGTCCCTTCCAATGACCCTGACAAGGAATATCTGGGTAATATAATGGATGGATGGATGGATGAGACAGGCAGACAGGTCATTGAGCTCTTAAGGTACAGAGGTAGAATGAAATTTCGCTTGTGAGGCGGGAGTGCAGATAATCCAGAACTGGTGTCATTGCCTGACTTGGCAAATCGACGCTGTCGGGGCTCGTGGTGAAATGGATTTGAAAAGCCGTTAACGAGATATCAGGTTCGAATGGGTACTAAAGTATTTGCTTATTCCTCATCACTAAGCTGCTCAACTAAGCCGCTGTATCAGTGAGATCTTTCATCATACTTTATGTGAAATGTTGTCTATCTTCAGAGCAGGGTCACGGACCGGCGTCTGAACTAATGGGGATTATCAGGCTGGCTGTGCACTGTACTGCTGACCTGCATTTCACACAGAACTTAAGATGGTGAAAATAATCCTCAATGTGTCTTTGGAGGAGAAGACTGCATCCAAATTTGGTTTCTGGATCAGCTGGATGATGATGATTATAATAATTATTATTATTATCCTACCATGATGTATGTGTGTTTTCTTTCCCTTAAAATGTACATCCGTCTAATTTAATTAATCATTTCACAGACGATGTAGATTTAAACTTACTGAAGATTCTAGAAAAAAGGGGAGCTCTTCTGAGCAGGTGCTGCACATGCGTTTAAGCTGTGCTTGGATTCAACGTGACACAATGGCCATCAGGAGAGATTGTGCAGGTCCTGATGCTGCAGTAAATGTCCCTCGTCTCCGTCACCTGTTATGTCATAAAGATGCAGCTGTCTTTTCTGAGGCTCTGCTAGATGAATTCAGGTCTTAATGACAGTGTTACCACCAGCATGGGTACGACAGGATAAACAGTAACCAGGGAAACTAATGGTGTCTGCATTTTTATGACCCTCATAAAGCATTCTAAGCCGGTGTCTAATGCTGCCCAAGCATATTTCTTGCCTCCATTATGCAAGACCAGCAAAGGAGCGCTAACAAATCACTGTAAGCCCATGATTCCCTCGCCTTGCCTGGTTGTATTTGGCTCTGCCTCATGCTAATTCCTGGGAAGACAGCCCATCACATCCACACTGATGTCCCGACCTCTGTGATTGGCTGAGGGCATGCTGCCCTTGTTTAATACCATGATGTGAAAACTATGTTACTCAGCTCACTTTTCTTTTTTTTTGGAAGACTGCTGAAGACATGGTAAATTCCATGTAGCAAGTTATAGTTTGTGATAGAACCAGATATGTCTTGGGAAACTCTAATTTCAAGATTTCAGGAATATTCAAAGTTATATTCCTTAAGATATTTTGAATGAAAGATTTGGTGGATTAACAGCAAACATATTTTTCACAGCCATTTAAGTTTTAATCTTTACTAAGGGAGCCAATTTTAGTGGACGACACTGCACGTGAAATGAATGGGTATCTGCAGGCTGTGGTGTGATTGGATGGTAGAATGGATTTGACCCGATTGGCCCAGACACAGCAGACAGCTGCAAGGGCGTATCCAGCTCATGAGCTGACCCCTGTCATCCCCCTGTGTCTTAGTAATATCCTGTAACTGCTGCTATTTGTGTGGAGCGAACAATACTGATACAAATTTATAAGATGGCTTCCTGTTTACTGCACACAAATGGCTTTAGTTCTCACACTAAGTGGATGTAGGACAGTTGCCTGAACACAGATATCATTTATATGGATCAGGCAAACCAGGGAGGGAATGAGGACATGTCACAAAAGGAAAATATCTTAATTAAGTCCAGTGTGTGCGCAGGGTGGACTTATTGATGCATAGTAATTTTTTTAAATAAGCCTACATTTAACCTTCATCTTTCCAGATAATTCATGTCAAATTCCTATTTAATCCAGTTTCAGTTTGTCATCATACATTGTTGGTCATATGCTGTTTGTAGCTTCTTGGTTAATGGTTTAGTTTTCCCACACTCAAAACAATTGTCAACATGTTCCTTAATTATATGAATCTATTTTTTGCATTTGAATCCTGATCATGCCGCTAAATTGCCCACCAACTGTACCAAGCGAGGTAAAGCCAGGAAAAGTTAGTTGCTTAGCAGAAGAAAAAAACCCTCTTGTCTCCGATTTTTATCTTGAAAAAATCCTGTACGATTGCATGAAATATAAAGTGAGAAAAATGCCCAGAATCCCTGTCTCTGCAGCAGACGATCTGTTTAGATTTCAGTCACTGTGCCTTCTGCGTGTCGGGATGATTCTCTATGGTAATATGATTTGGATCTCAAACTTTTATTATAATAAAATGAAAAAATTATAAAACACCTCACGCCCACCCCAGAAAATTGAAATGAGAAGGATATTAACCAACTGTTTTTATATATGGCCTAAATATTACGGGTAGTTTATTTCCCGACATTCAACATTACCTTAATCCAGATACTTTGTATAGTGCACTCCACAATCTCTGGGACAGACATGCTGGGGAACATTGAAACCACCAGCATAAATGAATATTTAGTAACTGTCTCTCAGCACACTAGAACTTCTCATAAAGGTCCATCTGCATTTCGATCAGGTAATTACGCAGACCATGGAAGGCGAGAGGCTTCATCGCTTAGTTTTTTAACCATTCTTTAGTGTCTCTAGCTTTGTATATGGGGACCTGCTTTGTTGTAATATCAGGGGGGTTGTCATGAGGGAATGTGGTTTGCGCCATAGTATGTATGTATGTAAAATGGTTTCATATTGTTTGCCTGTAGAATGCCCATTAAGAGCAATCACTGGGCCCAGTAAGTCCCATGAAATAGCTGTTTGTATCATCACAGTAAACAGGACCACCACTGTACTTACTCTGACATGGTGGATTGAATGCTTGCTTTGGATCCAAACATAAACTCATCCATATACATTTAAAAAGTGCACTTATCAGACTGTACCACTTTTTTACGTTGCTCCATTTCCATTTCCATTGGTCAAGGTTTCATGGTTCTGGGGTCTCATGCAGTTATACATGTGGTGGCCCTGCCATAAATACCAGCTTTGTAAACTGAACTCTTTTTGTTGAGACTAGTGGAGGAAAATTTCTGAGAGTACAGCCTCATTCAACTAACAAAAGCAATGACCTGGCATGTAATCAACTGATTTAGTGCTCTTTGTGACATATTCCTGTATGCATTTTGCATTCACAAAGTTAGGAACAGTTTCAGTTAAGTTGAATAGACGGAGGGATGAAACTTTCTTGGGAATTAATGCTGCACTTTCAATATTTCCTCACTGACACGGTTTTGGCAGCAGTCATTACCTCGCTTGCCTTGATTTTGTCATCTAAATCATTTGGGTAAACGTTTCTTTGCCATTAATTTTACGTTTCTCTGGCATTGTCTGCTGCTCATTGATTTTGTCATTTCAACTAACACTTTATATTTTATTTGCTTTCTGAGAGCACAAGATGCTATTTTTTCTGGCTGTTCTCTGCTGCAGACTCAAAGCATTTGTATTGCACAATTATGCACAGTTGAGCCACTATCTCCTCAGTAATTGAGAATCGCGGTAACAAGCCAGCTCCTCGAGGGCAATATTTCGTTATGCGTTTATCATTCGGAGTCAGCTACTTAACTCATTACCTACGGCAAGCCGCTGCTAACCGCGCAGCGATTTCTACCATATCCCTACGGTAAGCCAATGCCAGCGGCGTGGATGACCATTCGCAGTCCGATGAAAACCGGAAATCAGTTGACGATCGCGGTCATGGGCCACCTGTACTTCAATACTTTATATTGTGTAATTTTCTTGGAAAATATTCCGTACAAATGCGACAATTTGATAAAAAAGTATTATATAGGTAGGGAATGAGTTAAGGGGCCTGCTTCTTTATGGAGAAAGAGCAGACAAATATTTCGTAGCTTTACCATTGTATGCATCACTGGGGGTTTTATTTAAAAATCCTTTGATTTATTCTGGCAAAAAGTTCCCATCAATACCTGCCTCATGACTGTTGTCACGGTCCCTCATGCCAAAGAGTTCAGGACAGGACAGTTGCCTGAACACAGATATCATTTATATGGATCAGGCAAACCAGGGAGGGAATGAGGACATGTCACAAAAGGAAAATATCTTATTTAAGTCCAGTGTGTGAGCAGGGTGGACTTATTGATGCATAGTAATTTTTTTAAAATAAGCCTACATTTAACCTTCATCTTTCCAGATAATTCATGTCAAATTCCTATTTAACCCAGTTTCAGTTTGTCATCATACATTGTAGGTCATATGCTGTTTGTAGCTTCTTGGGTAATTGTTTAGTTTTCCCACACTCAAAACAATTGTCAACATGTTCCTTAATTATATGAATCTATTTTTTGCATTTGAATCCTGATCATGCCGCTAAATTGCCTACCAACTGTACCAAGCGAGGTAAAGCCAGAAAAAGTTAGTTGCTTAGCAGAAGAAAAAAACCCTCTTGACTCCGATTTTTATCTTGAAAAAATCCTGTACGATTGCATGAAATATAAAGTGAGAAAAATGCCCAGAATCCCTGTCTCTGCAGCAGACGAGGCAATACCTTGTGAGGTATTACCTGCCTCATGACTGTTGTCACTGTCCCTGATGCCAAAGAGTTCCATGACAGTTGTATTGCTAAGCGCTTGTGGGGAAACATGGCTTTGTGTACGGAGTTTGATCTGTGCGATCTGTGGCCAGCAATACTAACCGACATCTGAGCTGCACTGCTGGTAATATGTGGGAGCCAACGAACCGTTTCCTCTTTCCTTCCTCTATAGTCATCTTATAGCTAATCTCATCTGTGCCAATACAATCTCCGCAGAATAAAGCTGTCCCCTAATAACCATTAATAGCTTTTTGGTATTTACTTATGCCTGCATTGCTGTAATAAACAACGCAGATTGTGCTGTTGTGTCCCCTGTTACAGTAATCTTCTAATGCAGTGATGTTTGTGTCTGTGCTGTAGGTTACATGGACGATACCATGAACTGGCTCCGCATTTAGTACCGATGGACTACACTAACGACCCTGACGTCAAACTGCCCTCCGCGCTCATCGTCAACATGCCAGAGCTGAAGGTACAGACTTCTGCTAACCTTCCAGGTGCCAACTGATGTCCGTCAGCACTGATGTGTTATTTATGCCGGCGGAGGCAGTTAAAGTTCAATTTTGACGAGATGACTAGCCCAGCTCGGGCCATATGCATGTGGCAACTTGTTTAAAAGAGCTCCCGCTGGGGAGCTCTTTTAAACAAGTTGGCACATGATAGGTTTTCAACAGCTTTGATCTCGATATCTTACATCATTGAGCAACAATAGTAGCATTTTCCGCTTTATGGGTTAATTCATGGTTCTCAATCGCTAAAAACTACTGGGTATCCACTCCCTTATTACCTGGCTGGACAGGCAGGAAGAAAGTCACTCAATAGCACAAATGATTTAGTTAATTACTAGGTAGAAATTAAAACTCGGCCTGGACTTGGCTTTGGCGGCCAGATTTGAGTGTCCTTACTGTACAGTACATTGATTTGCTCAGAAGACATATATAGTTTACTGTAGCAGAATGAAATATTGAACTGTCGGCTCTTGGCTGGAGAATGTCAGTGCTTGGCCAGAGTGTGGACTTGCTGGATCCAAGCGTTGCCAGTAATTGTGCGAGGACTGAAGATTAGTGGATGGGGGGGTTAATCTTTTGGCATTGAGCTAGCGGTGGCGGGGCTGTGAATTCATGTAACTTTCTATTCATTAACATCCCGGTCTCTCTCTCTCAGCAGCATCACACCTCCCACTGAATCTCCCATGCCCCTGATCGGTCAGCCTTGATTTGCCACTCACCCAACAGGGCACTCATGTTTGATGGGTCATGTGAGAGAATTGACTGACAGACAGATAGACAGAAATACCGATACTCATTTTTGGTAGCCTTAGGATAGCTATCACAAACAAATGCATATGCATATGACAGGACATAGCAATCTCAAGTTCAGACTGGCTTGTTATAATCTGAAACTGCTGCAAATTCCAAACCACAAATTATTGCCAAAAAAAATTACGAATTTTAATTGGTATTTCATGAGAACATGATATTGTATTTCTATTCTTGTCAGTAGTTGGCTCTATCCCTTTCGCTTCCTTAGTCCTGCATATTCCAGCCTTCCCAGTTCAAGGCCAAGAGAAGCCGTCTCCATTAAAGTTCACTCAGTGCTGCTACATAAAGAATTGCATTGGACTGACAGGCCTTAATTGCTGCATTGCAGGGTAAACTGTGATGTAGGGGTTATGGGATGTGTGTGCAGGTGTCAAGTGAATGCATTATTAAAAGCCTGAATGGAAGCCCGCCGGCCTCAATGGAAGGCATGCATGTCTTCTGCAGCGATAACCTCTCTGATAGCCTCCTTTCAAAGAACAGCTGTGATGGATGGTCTCGCCGGTATGTTCTGCAGCAGTATGCATCATCAATACGGTGTAGGATCCTCTGATCGATGGGCCAATTACGCCCATGCGAGGAGACGGTGCACTGCAGCGGAGCAGAGCATTTAAGTGCATTGAAACTGTACATTCTTCGAAATGATTATAATTCAGCTTGTGTAGCAGATCATAATATGGAGACATTTTGCTGCCTGTGGAGCTTCTCATGCATGGAAGGGATTTAGCTGTAATGATATGAGCCACACGATGTGGCCTAATCACGCGATTTCCCTGCATTCTGCAGTTCCTGATAAAGAGGACCATGCTATCAATAATTGAATCATTAATTCACTTAGATACGTATACCCTTTCCGCGCCGGCTTTATCCTGGCCTCCCCACTCGGCGCACACTTCCCATTTCACGACCGGGTTTTCATCGACGCCAACCAAGGTTAACCTTTTCGGTTCTGGTGTGCACTGATGCGAATTTAAAGTGGAAGTGCTGCAAAAGTTCATTTCCAGACACACTTGTCTCTGAACGTGTGTCATTTTGAGTGAAATACAGTGCGGTTTGATTGGATCTGCCACTTCCAAATGTTATTGTGAGGTAGGAGTATTGCTTTTAGATTTATGGATGTTGTGCTGCTTGTCCGCCATTTTGACGTTGAATCCATAAAGTATTTTTATGGTGCTGTGCTGCATTAGGGGGCCTGAATGACTGTGAGATTGTGTCATAAAGACCCCCCTCCATAGCCTCCTTTGCGGGTGATAAAAATGCTGTTCTACTGCTGACTGAACTGGGATATGATTGAGGCATTGTGAGGACGGTCAATTAAAGATTGTCCACAGCTTACCAGAACACTGTTCCCTGGATGTGTACACTGGATCAAGTTTTCAGTTTCTGGAGTGGATGAACATTTTTGAGCCAATCACTGGGCAGCTGGTAACTAGTAACCTAGAGAAATCCTCTCAGATCCAAATATATTATTTTCGGGACATTGTTGACATTAAACAGATTTTGAGATCTGCCGTCCAATGGCAGAACCTAATAACTCACTTTTATTTGATTTTGAGAAAAAAGCAGAAAATGAAACAATATGATATTAAAGCCTGGTTATTTGGGGAAGGTTAGTTTTATAGTTCATTATTATTCTGTAGGGATCACTAACTCAATTTTAACCCTTAAAGGTCATTTTCTGCTTTTTTCTCAAAATCAAATAAATGTGAGTTACTAGGTTCTGCCATTGGACGGCAGAGATTGTCATTTATGGAAGTGATGTATTTTACACACTCTGAACTTCTTTCTCAGTACCTTTTGCGGAGATGCAGGAGCCTCTCACTGGGCATGCTCAATCGTACTATTCCAACCCGTTCATTTTTACTTATCAAATGCTGATTGGTCCTACAAAACCACCTGAAGGGTCCATTTTGCCAAACACAAGGGCTTCATTTTAGAATTCTATAAGAATGATTTGCTATATTCTGCCTTTATGAATCTAACAGTCCAGGAGAGCTGTGTCTTCTCTTTGGAATGATATATAGTGGGGATGTGCTACTGTACAAGGATGCAACCACATACTTGTTTTGTTGCACTGCACATTTATGAATATACTTATGGTATGCCAAGCACTTCACAGCTCTTTAAAAGTGTATTTAGCATTTGAACTCTGACCCTTCCTTGTAGCTCAATATCTAATCTCTTACCCTTTAATTTTATAGGAATTAATAGACCCTTAATGGGCATGTTAGCCATGCTATTTATGAAAAAACACTGCCTGTGGGGGAATTTAATGCTGCTCTCGGCTCTCTATTGCTGACAGCTATTGCTGCACGAGAGCCACTTCTCCCTGCCCGAGGCCTCTGTGTGCTGAGCATTTTCACGGTTGTGTAATGTTCAGCATACTCCTTATTTTCGAGGCCAGGGGTGTGAAGGAACAAGCCAAGGCTTTCTGTTTTGTTTCAACATATTGTTGAATAGCAGAGATGATGGCGTTAGGCATAACAGCCAAACTGCAGGGGCAGTGAAGTCATAATTCAAAGGCGAGTGATAGGAGGGCATTTCATTAGTCGAGGCCAAATAAGTGGTGCTGATGCCATGTAATGTCCCCTTTAAAACTGCCGGCATCAAACACTGAGGTGCTGCAGCCTCCGCCAGCGCTTGCCTCTGTCTCAGTAGATTGTATTTCAACGAATCAGGACTGCTGTTATCGCTTCATGGGATCTGGATGAATTTCCACTGTGTTCACGTGTCCACTGTAAAGATTTTTGACCCCCCACCGGTAAAATGATTTGGCTGGCTAAAGAGGGCGCTGTGAAACTGTGCGGGGCGAGTCGTGTTACTGATGTAGAAATTTATGTGGCTCCTGAATACGGAGCTGGGCAGCTCCAGTATGCACATTAACACACGCGCGTCGCAGGTCCCGTTTTTTATGCTGCCGCCCTCGTAGTAATCTTGGAATGAATTAAAACTTTAACACGACCATCCGTCAAACCCCCCTCCCCTGTGGGTCATGTGTTTCGCAGGACTGGGGGTTATATATTCCCCTACTGATGCATAATGGAACCTGCATGTAAAAAATGGCGGGGTGAGGTGGAGCTGGGGGGGGTTGGGGGAGGGCCGTGACAGAACAGGGAAGTCCGACGCGCCTCCAAGAAAATGGAGGAAACTGAACAGAGAACACTTCTCCCCTCCCCCTCTCCAACGCCGCCCTCCGTCTGCTTGAAAATATGCAAATTACAAATGATGTCATCAAAGGGGGCGTTAATCACGATCCGCCCCCCGCGACATCTCTGTTAATTAGCTTTTCTCCCCACAGGGAGCAATCCTTTGCACAGCTGACATGGCCCCCACTTTCAAAGGCATTTTGCTTGACTGCAGCAAATATGTGACTATGAATAAGTGCGTGTGTGATTTAGGGATTGGCTGACAATGTGCGCGTATCTCTCTGTATTAATTGTTCCCGTGCTACATAAAACCACACAAATTCACCCGTATTAATGGCTTGAGCAGTTCCGTCGTTAGAGGCCACGGAAGAAAATTGAAAAATATCGGCAGTGCTGGCATTTCCTGCTGAGCTTGGAACACAGGGGTGCAATTAAGGAAGACTCGCAATGCAACTGCATTCAGGGGCAATAAACAGAGGGAAGGTGGTACAATTTTGTGGGCCTGGACTGGTTGGACCTTTAAGAGAGTGTTTTGTGGCACAGTGAGATATTTTCAAACTCCACGGCGGCGCCCCAGTTTTGACTTGAAGAACTGAGCGCTTGTCTGGTTTTTGATCAGCCCTGAGGTCACCCCCAGGAAAAAGTGGCTTTTCTGACGTTACAGACTCTGGTGTCACCACGTGCAAGGTTTCACTAAAAACAACACTGAGTCATGCTCAGAAACGGTATTTTTAAATATTAAAGGGAACTGGGGAGCCTTTGTGCTGTGCGGCATATTATTGTGGAGTTGTGAGGTTTGATAGCTCTGTCCACCGCTGCCAGTTAACTGGTTATAGTCATTGGTTAATGTTTCTGTGCTCTTGAGCAGGTCACATAATTGGTAAGCTATGCATATTGCACTGTGGAAGACTAGTGCTATTGACCACTCCTAAATTATTTGCATACCATGCATTCCCATGCCAAAATGAGGCTTGTCTAGCAGAACTAAGAATGGCCGTGCCCAGATCACCGCTTCTCTGTTGTGTACTGGGGGTACTAGATTCCACACTGATCTTATTTGTCATCATTTTCCAAAAGTTTATCTTCGTAAGGAGAGATGGAGGGCGGCAACCACAGAGATTTTAAAATAGCGATACACAGTTCCAGTGGTTCTGTTTATCTCGGCATTAGCAGTGCCCTGATCAGGTCATTACTGAGAGTATAAGATGCTGTTCATCACAAAACTGACTTGCACAATTTAATAGATAAGCAATGTAATTTCCGTAAGCGCCTGAATGGTAATGCAATCATTCTGCTAACTAACACTGCAGTCAAGCTATCACTTTCGCGTTTGAACAAGCAACGGTTTGTATCGATCACTTTCGTATCATGAGTTGGGAAAAGCACTATAGTTATGTGATAAAGAAAAATCTGGAACAAATGCCAAATCACGGTTCTCTTCTACAGACAAAGTATCACAAACAGCATGTAAACAGAGCCGGCGATTCAGTTGTGCGTCTCAAGCCTCGCGTTGGATGAAAATGAATATTCATGCGCTGAATATTAAGAGTGGTCAGTGTGCTAAGCCATGGACAGTGGGTGCTGCACTGTGCTGTTTTGTGATCATAGACACAGAGTAAGATGACTCCTTGTGGGTGTTGCTGGTGATTCGGTTTTCTCTACCTCAAAACCCTGTAAGCCCAAGTAATGTCACTGAAAGCAACTCTTAACATTTAAATGTAAGTATTTAAATGTCGATTCATAAAACTCAGCATGCAAATGAAAATGCAAATCAGAGAGAATGGAAACAAAACTACAATGTGATGTGTAAAACAAATGGAAAAAGAAATTCACTCACTCTCACGTGCACATTCTCCGGGACACGCACATATACGCTCACACATGCACACCCAGGATTCCTGAGCCCAACTCTAATATTCTGTTCTCTTTTCCTTTCCCAGACCCATTATGGCACAAACAAGCTCATCTCCTTCTCCAGATCTCTGTCTGCAGCCGTGTTTCACTGACCATGACGCCATAGATTCTGCTCCATTACATGGTTACATAATGACTTGAGTACTTGTTGAGGCTGGTATTTGTACTCGCCAGTGCGTGACACAGACTCCTAATTCACTGCGTGCAGGACGCTCCTGATGCCGAATCCCTGCTCTCTCCTTGAACCTGAGTTCGGCGGTAATTACACTCCCCAGATTTATGGTCGCTGATTGGGTTTCTAGACTGGTGACCACTCCCGGAGAATCTTCATCGCGTCTCTTTATTAGGCCTGTAAAGCAGTTTCTGATGGATCAGCTGCTCAAAAGCCTCACCCCTCACCCATCCTGGTCTCTTCCTGCTGGACACTGTCCTGTCAGTCAGACCCTCCTTTTCAGACGGGCCTTTTTCTGTTTGGCGTGTTCTGCAGGAGAACCCCTTCAGGAGCCGGATAGTGGAGTCGTTCTCTGAGGACGGCGAAGGAAACCTCAGCTTCAACGACTTTGTCGACATGTTCTCCGTGCTCAGCGAAATGGCCCCGCGAGAACTTAAGGCCATATACGCCTTTAAAATATACGGTGAGCTGATTTCTCTGAATGTAGGCAGAAAGAATGTCGGTTAAACTGATCATTTATCAAAGCTGTTGCCTTTCACTCTTGCTGTGATTTCATTAGACTTCAATACAGACAATTTCATCTGCAAGGAGGACCTGGAGAAGACCTTGAACAAGCTGACGAGGGAGGAGTTAACTCCGGAGGAGGTGAATCTGGTGTGTGAGAAGGCCATCGAGGAGGCTGACCTGGACGGGGACAGCAAGCTCTCCTTCGCTGACTTCGAGAACATGATTTCAAGGGCCCCTGACTTCTTAAGGTACAAACTGAAAAGGCCCTGGATTCAAACACCACTGGTTGGGCAGATTGTTGAGCACATAGTTCAAGTGTCCTTTCAGGGTTTCTGCCAGGTGTAAAATAAGTCTTCAGAAGGTCACCGCTTGTATGACTGGTGAAGTCAGCTGGCTGTGTTCAGGGCTACATGCAGGGAATGCATGGCAGGACCTCCTGTCTGACCCCTGGACGTTACAAGTCTGCTCACAAACACATATAGTTACCCTGACGTGTCCATTTTAACACTTTGAGCGCTGAATATTTTTTCAAGGAATTGAAAATGCAGTTGTCCTGAGCTGTTGAAAACCTATCATGTGGCAATGTGTTTAAAAGAGCTCCCCTGCGGGAGCTCTTTTAAACACGTTGCCACATGATGGGTTTTCAACAGCGTCTGATTTGGATATCTTACATCATTGGGTCACTATAGTTGCCCACGGCGCTGAAAGGGTTAATGGGAGATATTAATAATTTCCTGGGACCCTGACTCCACTAGCTGGTAAGTTGAGCTGAATGGGACACATGAAGTGTTGAGTAACGTTGCGCTGAGCGAGAGATAAATCGACTTCAGCCAGTGAACAATACTTGATCAAAGGGACGTTCTGTCTCAGTAGCCCTGTA
Source organism: Gymnothorax reevesii (assembly GCA_029721435.1). Classification (NCBI taxonomy): domain Eukaryota; kingdom Metazoa; phylum Chordata; class Actinopteri; order Anguilliformes; family Muraenidae; genus Gymnothorax; species Gymnothorax reevesii. The sequence continues at coordinate 62,389,441 of CM056588.1, read as the reverse complement.
CTGTTCCTTACCTGTACCCTTCGAAGACACATCTTAACCTGTGGTGGCTCACCTGTGAAAACCCATATTGCTGGAGGGTTGAATGAACTTGATAGCCCAGCTATTCAGGATGAGTGAGTCAGTCAAGATGTTTGCTCTCAATTTTTCAACCTCAATTTTACCATTTTTAATGGCAAAATCAGTTTCCTGTCCCTGTTTTGGTCTGATGTATATTCTGCGTGCGTGCTCGCTGACTGACAGTGACTCATGACTTCCTCGGATGGTGGAGCTGTGCAATGCATTAGCTTAGTTTCCATGGTATCTCTTGTAAGACAAGAATACGGCCTGAATAAATGCAAGGAGCGCAAAGATTGAAGCACATAAACTCCTCTTCTTGCCGTCCTTGCGAGCCAGGAAGTATTACTCATATTCACTGTTCACTGACACTGAGAACATTGGTTTGAACATTTTGTTTCAATCAGGTTCTCAGATGCAAACTTACTGTGAAAATATAAGTTGTCTGTTGTGTCAGAGGTGGCCTATTTCCCACGCTTAGGATTTTTGGGGACTTTTAGTACGGTGTTCAAGGGGACCGTCCTGAGATGCACTGCAATAGAAGCAATTCTTTTGCTATTAGTGGTGGGTTACGATACTTTTTTGACTGGACACTCTGGGCGTGCAAACTCAGTTTGTGTTGCCTGGTGACATTACCACATATTCTCACTCCATACATTTACAGTGACAAGTTCGAGCCTAATGCTTAGTTTGTTTATGAGGGTCTCTCTGTACTTTTTCCAAATAACCTGCAGTCTTTAATACGTATGCGTGCTTACTGTCTTCAGTCAACAGGAGATGAGAATTACTTTCACTTGAGGACACAGGCTGTCTTTGGTGGCAGTTTTTCTTTTGCCCAGGCTGCATCTAGGAAATGTGTTTTCGAGGAAACCTCTCCGCTGGACTTATCATGATTTAACATGATCATTTTGGCTTCAGTTAATGTTCACATTGCACATTGAACACAAATAGCAGCTTATCATATTTAATTCTATTTTGTCTTCCTTTAATATCAGAGATGCAGAGCATTTTATTCGATTCCCCTATTGCAATTTATCAAGAAACATTTGCATTTTATGGTGTAAATAATTGGTTAGAGAGAGGTGTGTTCTTTGTGAGCAGATTTTATCGTTTTTACTGATTTTATAAAGTTTCATCAACCTTTAATGGTTTGGTTCTCTTACATGAACACGACTTCGAGGTGGATCTATATGACGCCTGCTGGGGAATGTGTTTTTATTGCAGAATACATTTTATAGCGCTGCTGTTCCCAGGGCCACCATTTTTCAGGGGACTGAAGCCCACAGATGTTCTTGTCTCCTGGCGCATGTATCCTAGTGTTTCTCTGTTCGACATGCAAGAATATGCTTTAATTCTGCTGTCATTTTGAGGAATTTGTGTAAGGAACAATGAGCTTGCAAAGAAAGGGTGGCATACTTTGTTCAACCAGCTGTACTATTTCAAATAAGGTATGGATTGTACTGAGTGTGCATTTAATATACAGTCGTCAATACTCATTGTTTTTCTTTGCTGTATATTTCTGGGCTGTATATTTCAGGGGCTGAGCTCCCATGATCCTCTCTGCCACTGCTGCAACACGGCGTGGCATGCTTTTTCACTGGATCAAAGATCAACCTGAGGGAGAAAATTGTCCCGGAACTCTATTTCACCGTAAAGTGTGGCCATTAGCGCTGTGCTTGTAGTTTAATGGGACGCATTAGCGTTGTGCGTTGGCACCAGTGAAGTGATCTGCTCTTTGGAACCGGGCACATTTTTCTTCCAGGAAATTGCTTAGTAAATCATTAAAGGCAGTCGGCCTCGTTCCATCGCCAGAGTGGCACATAACGATTTTAAATGGAAAAGCCAAGAAAAGCATGAAATGCCTCAGGGAGATTAATTTGCTTGGTGATGTCAGAAAAAATGAGAGCGATTCAGTGAATACATTGCTTTAGTCTTTCCTCTATTCTCCATATCCAGTTCAGAATCCATATATCGCCATATGTAAAGTGCGCAGGGTTATCCGCAATAGGGCACAGCGATATTGTTTAGCGCACATTTTACCGATGCTTCAAGGGATACAAAATTCACATTGTCAGGTGCTAAAAACGGCCTCCTTCCATTCCTGTGCTGTTCCAGAGGAGGTCACATTATCGGAAATAATGTATCTGTCCATCGTCTGTCCTGTCGAACTGTCCTATAACAATCCTATTGTGTTTTTGTTTGAAAGTGACGCAGATGCTTCATGTTACACAGTTGGCATAAAATAGTTACGCCCAATATAGTTTTCAATTCTTGTATTTGTCTCAGTGTCATTACTTTGTTGAACTCCATTAAGAGCCATCTGGTCTTTTTTAATAACGTCATCCAAGCTGAATTATTATGCATTAAAAATATATTGTTAATGAGGCATATATTGTGTGCTTTTTCAGCTGAACTGCCAATTGAGCATATGGGATTCTGTCATTTAAGAACTATTAGTCTCAAAGAGAGAAGAAGCCTTTTCACAGAAAAGATGGGGAACAGCTGACACCTCTCTCCACGTCACAAGCGTTCAGTGTCTTCCTACAGGGGCATATGCGGTTATCATCTGTTAGCGATTTTATCTTGCCAACGTGCCAATGATTAATGTGACATGAGTTGGTTTGCATGCATCTCACTATGTGTTTCCGTTGTCCTCTGATCACAGCACCTTCCATATACGAATCTGAGAGGGCTCACAGGAAGGTTATTCAGGTGCGGACTGGTCACGTGATGTGACCAGGTCCACTCGACCTCAGCAGACCGGGACTCCAGCTTTTGCGTGAGATGACGGCGGTATGCCCCCCTCGTTTCTTCGGCGGAAACTTGGCTGTCTCTGAGGACAGCAGGCGTGCAGGCGGACTGCGGCGGAGACTATGACGTCGCCCCTTCACCGTGTCCCTGACCACACCCCGACAACAGCACAGTGCCTGTCTGCGCTCTCTCTCTCACCTCCAGTCCACCAATGAGGTGCATTTGTGCAAAAAAAAAAAAAACAACTTGGGAGTGACCAATCGTCACATGGGCTAGGATTCCGGAATCTTTCCTTTTTTTTCTTAAGGAGGAAGCACAGGCCTTTGCGCCGTTTTTCCGTTTTTTTTTTTTTTTCCACTGGAAAGGATAAAAGAAATAAACTCGAACATGAAATTAATGCATGCTTTTTTTCACAAATCACCCCAAAATGGTTCTAGCAGCTGTCTGAGCTTCAGGAACCGTGACATAATGGAAAAGAACCAACAACCTACGGTTTCTGAGAAGAGAAAGATGAAGCCAGAGTTCTTATTTTTTTGTTCTTGAGGAAGAACAACAGGAATATAAAAGGGTGACATGGGTTTAATGGATACCTCCTGATCAACACTGTCCCTCAGCTGTGGGAATATTTTAGCACATCTGTGCCTGGGCTATTTTAAATGTAGTGTTCAATGCGCTGTGTGTCTGCTGCACATTGTAGATGAGAACTGGACACTCCGTATAAGACCAGACAGGACCACTTTTAAACCTGGTGTGAGCCAAGGAAAACACAATGAAGGGGAAAGCAAAAAAAAGCACAGCACTGGCACCGAGGACACACAAAAAAAGATTTCATTTCGTTTAACCGCTATGCAATCTTTCTCCATGAAATGCATGAATGCTTCTGTTTCCCTGCTGCAAATTGCTGTGTCATTTGAATTCCAGTATTGCTAATACTGTATACTGGAGCACGACGACAATCATATCTAACTGTTCTCCAGTTGAAGGAAGGGCTCCCTCATCCTCACTCCGTTCACCCATCCAACGATTCAGAACTCTCCCATATTTATAATACGCTTTAATAACTTTTCCCCATCTATAACGTTGAGATGTTACATGTACGTTGCGGTCCCTAATTACACCTCTTTTCCAGTATTTGATGTGATATAGAACATTTGGCTAAACTTTGAATAAATGAGTTTTCTGTTGCTTATTGACTCAATGAATCTACTTTTGAAAGCAAAACATGGTCTCCAGCTGTTTCATTTTAAAATTAATCTCACTGTGACTCTGGCGCATGACCAGCATGCAATTCTGCAAAGATTGAGTGCGACAGCTTTGGATAATATTTTCCTTTGCCATGTTCCTTTGTGTATCGTTTATGGTGATGGTTTTATGTTCATTCTCAAAATGCAAGCATTTTTTGTGTAGGCTGCCACAGTTAGAATCTCTCAATCCCAATAAGAAAGTTCTGATTAGTTTGCCGCTGACGTCTGTCCTAAGTGGTGAGGCACTGAATTGTTTGTTTCACACAGATGCAAACATAACCAGGCGGTACAATCAGCTGAGCAGTCAGTTACCAGTTAACAACACACTGTTATGACCCTGACAAGGAACCAGATGCAGAGCTTGAGTACAATACAATAGAAGGGTTTACTGGCAGTAATACGGTAATGACTGTGAGGGACGGAGCCCAGAGCAGAATGGCACTGTTCAGATGGTAAGTTGATGATTGTTGGGTGTGTCCGTGCCTGGCCAGTGGCATCCCATGGTAATTAGCCAGATGGAGAAACCCTTGCCTGAGCAGAACTGCCAGATGGCGAGACCAGAGAGTTTAACGGGAACACACTTCCAATCTCAATCACCACAAATGGTTTGGGAAGTGTTCCTAATAAATTGGGCAGAGAAACATTCAATAACACCAGGAAGAGAAACTTAAATTTTCTGTAGTCTTTAACGATAGTATGTATGTATATATGGAACTATCATTAAAGACTACAGAAAATTTCAGTGGATGATAAACTCTAAACTAAGATGAAACCGATGGGTTGTTTAAAGGGCATATAGCAAGAGACAATCCGAAAACTAGTACTTTTAAAGTAAGGGGTTTATATAAGCCACACACTTGTAAGGGAATGGGGGAGTGTAAATGCATAACACCTGGAGGGGGAGGCGTGCAGGACGTTAAAGCCATCAAAGGAGACAACATGTCCAGGAAACATGCAGGCTGCTGGATGGGTGGAGACATGGAAACGAGGGTGGAGACACTGTGTTTATGAATGTTGATGAAATGTGATATTTGAAACAATTTGGTAAAAATATATGCTTGACTGCAGATGATTTCATTGAATTTTTTTTTTTAATTCTAAAACCTCTAAAAAGAGTCTAAATTTTGGTCTAAATTTTAAAAACGGACTTTCCTTAGAATTTAGCCCATCCTTTCAGATGCAAATAAGGAAAATTATGAAATAAATTAATAAATTCAACAGCCACTTAATACTCTGAGCCAAAAAAGAACCGTTATCACCACTCTGCTCCTAGAAACAATGTAAGTTTCTGGTACACACACATTTTCAATTGACTTTAAAAGCAGAACCAAAGTGTAGAGTCTCATTTAAGAGTAAATTATCCCACAGAATTTACTCTTGAATGAGACTCTAATACAGAGTGTTCCCTGTGATTATTTGAATCTTCAAACGACACAGTTCCCGGAGAATAAGAACGGTTTCTTATTCAGTGGTGCTATCAAGCATTATGCCATGTTTTATATAAAAGGCGAAACAATAAATGTCTCCGCATTGGATTGTAACTCCCAATACCTTATTGACTGTGACGTAACATTTCAACCCAACAGGGCCTTCATCAGGCAAATGACATACATGACAGGTGGGCAGGTATATGTAGACTGTTAAGCCAGTGACATCATACTGTCAGTATCATCATGCCATACCACTATTCAATCTGCTCCAGCTGTGTGGTTGAAGCTAAGCAGGTGTGGGTGTGGTTAGTACTTGGATGGGAGACCAGTTGGGTAAACTGAATTTGCTGCTGGAAGAGGTGTTGGTGGTCAGTAGGTTGCAATCTTCCCTCTGGGGGAATAATCCCCAGTGCAGTGATGTGGACACTGTACTGAAGGAGACTCTGTCTTTCAGATGAGACGTTAACTGTGGTCATTAAAAATCATATGACACTCTTTGATAAGAGTAGGGGATTCCCAAGTGTCATGGCTAAACTCCCAACCTGGCTCTTTTGACCTGCCACCTCATCATCCCCAGATTCTATTGGCAGTGAAAATTGCCCTCCTCACCCAGCTCTTCAATCTTCCTTTGAAAAAGAGATTTCGATCTCAACAGGACTTCCCTGGTTAAACATCACAACTAGTCAATTAAGGTTGAAGCACATTAACAACTGAATAATGTAATATGTGGTCAAGATAAATAATATACAACTCAACATACAACAAGAGATTTAATTAGAAACATTCAGACTTGTTCTTAAAAAACTGAGTATGCTGAACGACTGGGAAGAAAGGCTAAGGTCAGTCACAACAAGGTTTCAGGTCAAAATCCTGATTCAAAACTTTTTTTGAAAAAGTTGAGAAACATCACAGCGGTTGATCTTGATCTCTTCGCTGTGAAACTTGCAGGATCTATTTCCTCAATACCATGTTCCCCAAAGGGTTAAATGAGGACTATATGCTAAACACTTACATAATATAATGTACATATCTTTGTAATCAGTTGCTCACTTACCCAGGCTAACATGAAGTGATGCAGACCGAAGTATCCAGATTTGATGTTGGGTTTGAAGAGATGATGATATAGTGGACTGTGGGGTATTTGATCCTAATTATCCACAAACCTAATTCAGCTCTTGACACAAAGAAACTAATTTCCTACAGCATAAATACAAGAGGTGGGGTGTAAAGTAAAATCAAGAGTGGGCATAAATATTGGGGACATACAAGCTAATGCAAAAACGGATGTCTACCCTGCACAGCAGAATTCTCCCCTGCACACCATGATGCTTTAGCGCCACTGAAAATTGCCTTGATTTTGTAATCCCTGGGGAATTTTAATGTCATATCTGATCCATCTCCCTGACTTTATCAGCTGCTACACTGTGGAACGCTTATGTTTTGACTCAATGCCAAATCCAATTTTGGTAATGGATTTTCCTTTTTTTGAACATTTTAGAGCATTTTGTTTGATTGTTTGTTTAAAATAGACTGGATTCTGTGGAAAAAAACTAATGTAGGGACTCAAATTTGTGCTGACCATGCTCAATAAGCTGTATTACTGTACTTAAAGAAAACAACGCACAAAAAATCGCAGACCACCGTTAACGTAATTATGAGGATGTTATATTGAAGGGCTGCACTTAGGCAAACAAAAAGAGTCACCATTGGAAAGATCAGGGAACCCCTCCCCCCAGATGCACTATATAATCCCCATATTATTCATTGCATTCTACCAAATGCCTTAATTTTTCCATCTAACAATAAAGATCAAAAAGTGATTGTGTCATTGCACATCCTCTCCTATAAACTGTAATGAGTTTTTAAGCACAACGTGGTCATTATGGGCGAGCTGCATCAGCATCCAGTAGCCTGATTAAGCTGTTCACATTGAGCCTACAGTAAATCTGCCTCCACGGAAGCCAGGGAAACTGCCCTTGACCATGTTAGCATGAAGATGATTTCTACCGCGCGCTATTAAAGGTGGCACGGGCTTGAGGAGCATTTGAAGACGAAGGTTTTTATCTGAGGAGCCTATCTTACCATCGGTCCTGGCTGATCACGTCTAATTAGGTTCTTTAACACTCCCACCCCAAACCGCCCCCTTATGTAAGAAAGGTTTTTCTTTATGTGTTTACATGTTTTCGTGTGACTTTTGCTTTATAAAAATAAACATGAATACAATTTGTGACTATGTGCGATTTATATCTAAAATTCATCTTAACGGATTTGTTTTAAATTAGCTGTTCGCACGGTTGGCCTTTAAGAACGTCGGTGTGTGCGTGGGCTTCTGATGCATTTGAAATTGTTGGCTAATGCACAGTGAAAATAGATAAGCATTGGTTTATCCGCGTGCACTAAGTCGTGAGTGCATTAGCTTTATGGATCGAGAGGCGCGTGAAGGCACAGTTATTCTCTGTGGGCAAATATCTGTACTGTGAAACTCAGCAATTTTGTCACTAACCCATGAAACGCGTCCCGGAGGCCCTGGGGTATGGATCTGCTCTCAAGCGGAACGCTGAAGGTAGGCGTGGCGAATTTCCGCAAATTGAAAACGATTTATCGTCTAGGTTACGTAACGGTTCATTTTGCCTTTGCCGTGTGGTACAAAGGCAAAATGTGATGTGAGCTGCATGAAAGTCCGACTTTGAAGACCACAATGTGACTAGGTGGGAAAACGGCTCATGCCAACATGCAGTTCATTCATCTTCCAATTACTCCCTGCACTATTCATGACAGCTGTATTAAAAATCCAGGAAATATCACGCTGACGCGGCGGCTTCAATAATTACCCGCTTCTCGGAGAACATCTGCTGATTTAGCCAGATTCCGAAAGGGCCGCTTCTGTTTGGACCTGATACAGACAGACATTGGCTCAGCCTGTCAAGCAGCCGTTAGAGTGTTGATTCGCATTAGGCTTGCTTGGGCTGCTTGTGCATCTATGTAACCGCGGGTGGCCTCGGAGAACAACTTGTTGAGAACGAACAATTTTATGTTGTTGAAAAACAACAAAAATAATAATAATGGTAATGTTAGATTTCTTATTTAGTATTATTGATTCTGCTAGCACCGCTATAAACACTTGTTTCCACACGCACCAGTTGTGTTCAGTTGTTAAAGGAGCTATATGTAAGTTTGTGGCCAAAACTGGTACTGCAATCACATTCAAAATAGTGCAGAGTGCAGCATCCCCCTTCTCCTCGCCCCCAGACGAGAGGTTGCCAGTTAGGTTGCCGGATCCAGCAAGAACATCTACTACACGGAGATGCCATTGCTACGTTTCAATATCATCAATGATTTGCTCTGACAGGGTTGTGTTCAGTTCAGTTCAGAAAAGATGGAGACTAATGACCGACTAATTTTAGCAATGGTCATACTGGTCAACTTGCTCGTCACTCCTCTGTGTTGATAGCCCACTAAAGTCCAGACTGTAATATGCGTGAAGAATGAATGAGGACTTATTTGACCGATGTAGGCCTACTGTCTCAATTACATTTCACATTGCCGTAATGGCTGTGCTAATGTTGGAACAGTTTCCACAGTGTCTCAGCATAATGCCTGAGAAACGGACTAATAATGCATTGCTAATGTCAGCAATGAAGAGCCATGGTTTTCATTTCTCAAACAATTTGTTGCCTAGTCAATTCGATGACCCACGGCCACCTGCATACGCACTAACATACCATGAGCGAACATACATAACGTTATTCGACTGTTGAGAATGTTTGAAATATCCGTGCCTACATTAAATAGAATTAAGTTTGCCAAACTGAGCTGAATCTTACCTGCCCATGAAAAAATTAGCAACTTCGGTGCCGGTCTTCCAATTCTTCTCTGCTTTCAGCCGTCTCCATCTTTCAAAGGCATGTACATACAGATTCTTGTTTCGTTGCTGACTTTGTCACAACATGTTTCGGAATCATAACGAAGCCTTTTAGGCTTAGTAACGTCAAACATTTCAGCTCCGAAACGCTGGTTCCTGCAGCTCAGTGGTAACTGGCAACCTGGATGCCGAAACGCTACTGACTTTGTGATTGGGAGATAGTTGGAGGGTGGCGCAATCGGCCAAAACACAAAATGAAAACATTAAAATTAGTTGTGGGCTGCAACTTCGGCTTTGTAATGAGAATATTCTGGCTGGACTACTGCTGTCAGTGATATAAGTATTTGAAATTGACATCATTCCTTAATGTCTGGTGATATATCAGAGCCATTTCATGATTAATCAACATACATTTCTTACATATTGCTCTTTTAAATACAGGTAGCTGTACTTATGAGCCTTGCTGAGATACTGGCAGTCCAAAAAATTATTTTATCGTCTTTAATAGCAAAGAACTAACCATCAGGGAAACATTGTCTACTCTATCCAGTTTAAAAATATCAAGAAAAAAATCCTTGTTTTGGATGCCAGCCCTCAGGTGTTGCAAATAGCAAAGGCAGTTGCTCAGGGTACAACAGTTTTTCAATGCACCTCAATGTGGAGAGGTACAGCGGTCCCCTTTTCAAGCCCTGCCCGAACCTAACCCTAACCCTAAGCCCTAACCCTTCCCCTAACCACAATCTAAGTCTTTATCCTAATCACTTGAAAATGACTGCCATACCAATAAAAACGGCCGTGTCTCTAGAAACTTCCCATAGGATATTGAGCCTGATTTCTAATTTCGCTGAAATACGCGACTGCTTTTGCTGAACCATAAAATACTGCTGGGTTTTCACCGGAAATTGTTCTGATGGTGGATATTTTTATGATTATTTGCTGAACTACACCATCTCGGATGCTGATGTCTACCATATTTATGGGTGCAGCATGCCATAAACCTACTCGTTTACACGTACCGATACGGTCATTGGTGACATGTTGATAACCTACCTTAGATGAAGAGGTTCTTTTCCGACAAAATTTTCTCTCTCAGAGTTTGTATATGATAGCATAAATCATAAGCAAAATCCTTTCTAAGGGAGAGTCAGCACTGTAAATGGCCCCCCTGGGTACAATTTATGCACATATGTATGCACCCCCCTCCCCCCGATACACGGACAGATTACACATTAGGGGGGAAAGCCTGAATAAATGTGTGGACAAACATTACTAATGCAGATGCTTTCTTTTCCATGCATAGTCCTGCAAATGAATGCAGAGTAATTCTGTGTGATCAACTTTATAACTTATCATGAAGCATTCCTGCCATGACGGGACTGGTCTCCTCTTGGGTCACCTTGGAACAAGGGGGGAAAGGGGTCACTGAATGGTTTCATCGGTATGAAAATGATCTTAGGCAGATGCCGCAGCCTTCACAGTTAACAGATTTCAAACACTCTGTCACCACCATCAAAACACTAAGAGAGGGAATATCCCTCGGAGGAAAGGGTCTCCTTCCCTTCAGTAAAGTTTTACACTTGGAGAATCTGCGCTGAAGGGTGCTGAAGCTAATTTTGCGGCGTGTGGAGAAGGCCCAACACCTTACTGAGGCTCTATATGTTGATTTATCATTCATTTGTCACATGTATGTTTGTGTGCTGATCCTGCATCATGTTTGGGACAAAGACTGCCCCTCAATTTAATGTTTTAATCAAATAATTTCCATTTCGGTGATGTGAAGATTCTCAGCTGGAGTGAAATATTTGTCCCCATTAATACCAAGTACCCTCCCCCCCATTTTAGGGCATCACCACGCCTTCTTCATTGCTATGCAAGGAAAAGGACCTTGTTAAATTATTACTTTAATCATTAATTAATAACCTGTTAATGTCAACAATCATGATAACTGTCCTTTATCTCAGTCCTCCACCCCTTCCCCAAGCCCCACCCCCCAACCTGTGAGCCACAGGTTGCAGCAGCAGGGATGGCGATTGATTGGAGCATGCAGTTTAATTTAGTGTCGTCATTATCCCGCACACGGGACTGTGCATTCAGCTGCATGAAGACTGTGGGAACGCGGCGTACAGGGCGCTGGCAGCTGGCAGAGTTATAACCGCAAACGCAGCTGGGCACAGCGGTTCAGAGGGTTCAGGGGCGCTGAGAGAGGAGGCAGTCAGGGGCCCGCAAGGATGATAGAATGTTCGATATTTTTTTGGATGGGGCCCAAAATCCCTTAGGTTATATCCCTGATGTCCCAATCAAAACAGTTCTCTCTGTTATTGAAAAACGGCCTACTTTATTGACTTTATTCTTGTGTTTTTATCAAAGTATAGCCTTTTATTCCTAATAAATGTTTTTTTCCTGAATGTCTCATGTGAGCCCAATCCCCATTTGAGTGCTACATGCTCATTTGCTGTTGTTAAAATAATCCTATACTGTCTAGCAACGGTATAAAATGCTGCTCGTTTTAAGAACTGAAGTGAAGCTTGATGAATCGGTGTCCTGCTGATACAGAGCTGCGCTCTGAGTACCTGCCCTGCAGTGATATTAGGCCTGGGTTCAATAATTATTTGTCCTTGGCCTGGATTAACAGTAAAGTACGTTTGAGTCATACAACTTGAAGGTTTCAACAAAACTGAAGGAAAAAATTGTTAGATTGAACGAGCTAACGAGCTCAAGATTACTTCAGCCTCTGATAAACTGAATATAACATTTGTTTCAGACAGACAGCACCTTACTGCACCTTTTTGACTAAATATTTTCATAAAAATAATGAACTCTGGAAACTGAATCTATCATGCCATTCTGTCATTAGGTCAGGGTGACGTGCGCCTGGTTTTCATGGTATTCTGACATTGGTTGCAAAGACAAATAATGACCGATAAAATAGACAGTACTATTTAAATTTGCTCAGCACCTGAGTATTATTTCGCATTTACAGACAGGATCTGCTGTGTATGCAAATATGCTGCTCTATGCACTGAAATTCCACTATGCAAATTCTCTTGGCTTGATCTATACTCTGCTGTTTCATCAGAGAACGTGAAAATGGTTTTTGTAGTGTCAGCGGTTTCGACAAGAGCACACTGAGATGATTTAATCACTATTCCATGGTAAAATTTCCCCTTTATCAGAAATGTATAAATGCCAGACTAGAAGACCTAGAGAAAATGTTAACCAGTCAAGTTACCTCATAAGTATTTCTCAGCCTCTTTCAGATAAAATCGCGGAGAGAACTTTATCTTTACGGAGTACGTGAACCTCAGAATTAGCAGTGAGTTGACGTCAGAGTCTATGTCCTCAGGATAATGTTAAACGAAATAAACGGCCTAATGCAGCAATTTACTGCAACAAACTGTATGTAAATAATTGTGGAATTACACTGTTCACACCCTGACTCTCACCTGATGCCTGTTTGTTTTCAGTCTATTCCATCCTTCCGGCATGTTAAGAGCATTTATGTTCACTAACTGTTGTCGCAGTAGAAGAAATTCTCTCTATACATCGATGGGCTGTCGCAGGTTTCCTAAGAACAGATGGTTGCTTTTCCGTTTGAGGAGAGCAATTTAGAAAGCTGTAATCATTAACTACTAGCCCTGTGATGTGGATCTTATGAAGTATGATGACCACTAAGGAGACCCAGGCTGAGGAAAGTCATTCAAATTTTAATAAGTTTAAACATTTTTGCGTAGAAACAATGCAGTTATACAACAGGAACATGAAGCTGTAATGGAATCAATGTGTAAATGGAAAGAAAATACGTTCCTGAAGCAGTGCAAAGCTGATCAAAATGACATTTAACAACCCTGAGTTCTGAGTTGTGCAACGAGCCAAGAAGCATGCGACCAGCACTTTCCATTTTTGTTAATGCAACACTTTCCGTTGTTCTTACGTCTTCTTATTTTACATTCTGTGAAAAACTGAGCGCATGGGTCATTATCTCCCTTTAGACAGGCGTGTTTACTCTCAGGAAGTGAGGTTGAGAAAACCAAGAGAGTTGCCAGAAGGTGACATAAAACCAGAAATGGCACAGAGGAGCGAGAGAAAGATACACGGACATAACTTTCTCCTCATAGCCATATATCTCACCGTGGAACCTGGAATACTATCAGCTAATAATATTAATAATTATTGACTAAGTGAGATTTAGATTGATAATGGAGAGTGAGATTTGGTTAATCCAAGAGTTGATTGCAGAGTAAATTTTGAGTAGTGTCACAAAACTTTGAAATGAAAATATCCTATAATTAAATTTTTGGTAATGCTATAGTATAATAGCATAACTATATAATTACTATAGTTTGCATTGTATGACTAGAGTAGTACTGTAGCCATCACATTATAACCATAGTATTACCACAGTCAACAGTACCATGATATTACTATAGTCCACACAACTGTGTTGCTGTAGTTTGAATCACTATCGTATCAGTATAGTAAAACCACACTATGGTGGCGAAAACACAATCCATTTACTGTAGGATAGCTTGGAACTATAGTGATTTTTCATATGGGAAAGTTTAATAAAATATATTCATTTTCAGCATTTCAGCCTAATACTCTTGTGTTGATGTATTACATAATGTTGGGATACTGTGGGTTGATCACCAGCCAAAGCAGGAAGAGGGAAGTTCATTTTATGTAACTGTTTTCTCTGTGGACTTGGCAAAAATAACAGGATTGCACCACTAATCAAATGTGAATCATCATGTGTCTGAGAGAAAGTGACTGATCATAAATGATCTCTGTTGCTTTATTTGCAAACCCAATTCTGAAAAAGTTGGGACAGTATGGAAATATTTTATTTCAATTTGTTTTGGCTTGCATTTCATTTTAGGCTGTATGAAGATGAGATATTCAAAGTTTTGTCAGGTCAACTTCATTTTATTTTTAGATAAAATTCGGGCCCGTAATGCATTCCAAAAACAGTTGGGCCTGGGGCTAGTTTGGACCTGCAATGAGGTAAATAACTTTTGTTTTTGATTAATGATGTGATTTGAAAGCGTTGATGTCAGCAGCTGATCATAACAATGATTTGGTTCAAAAGCAGCTCTCAGGGATGAAATTCCGCTTGAAATGAGATGAAGTATTTAGAAAAATAGTGTAGCTTCAGACCAAAACTTAGTGTTTCATGAAAAGATTGTCCAGCCATTAAATAAAGATAGTATTCGAATGACGCCTTTATTTCCCAAAATGGTCTTGCACTCTTTTGAACATCATACACTGAGTGGAACCATTTAACCATTTTTAATTCTTAGTATAAAAGTAGTTTTGGAAGTTTCTGAATAAACATGATCAACACTTTAAAAGCAAAAAATGTCAAACTCTAAAAATTACACAAATAAAAACCGTCAACCATCTCAACCCAACACATATCTTGGATGAAAAATGTTTTAACTTTCCATGTTTAAATAAAATCCATGTTTTAGTTATAAGAATAAATATGATAATTATAATGCTTATTTTTTGACTGTCTTTTTAGTGCACATCACTTTTCTGATGGCAGTCTTCTTGTAGTGTCCAACAAGTGATGCTTGTCTCTTTATATAGTATGTTAGTGGTTCAAATGTGAAAAGTTGGGTCAGGCATAGTGTTTATTTGAATGAATTATTTCCACATTATTGCTTTCTGAATGCTTCATTTTGTCTTCCATTCTGGAATGAATCTTCTCCATTTATTCTGTGGAAAGGCAACAAAACACATCCGTCCTGTTATTTTCAGTTTCATTTACAGTCGGCCAACTGATTAAATTTAAATAATCTGTTTCAAGTCAAGGACAACCTTCATCTGAAGTGAACTGCAAACAAAAGAACTGCCCCCTCACAGTTACAAAATATATTTTTGGTCATTTTAAGACAAAGCAGACTGAATAATAAATATTTAATCATTGAAATCGAAAACACTCACAGAATCCTCCATTTGACATCAAATGTCCCATAGCTCTTTTATGGCAAGATGTAAAAAAGCTCTGAATGAAGACCCGAATTGTCTGCTTTCCCGTTGGTGTTTTGACACCCAACATTCAAAATACACCAGTAATTCGTAAAAAATTGTGTCCACCAATACAGTTAATGCTATGCTATATAACCAAACAAACATAATTGTAGTATTAAGTAACCAATTGAATGAGCATAGTAATCTAACAATAATGCAAGCTAAGCAAACCACACCTGCTTAACCATTAATTAGTTTCCTAAAGATACTAGCAGTGTGTAATGATCAAATCTGCGTCAAACTTCTCAGATGTCAGAACTATAAGACGAGAAACATACCAGTAGAAATGCTGATACCTGCGCTAATGTAAATACCGACTCAATATAATGTTTACGAAAGACAACTCTCACATCACTCATGTATACTTTATACAAAAGAAACTAACTAAAACTAACTAACTAAACTAACTAATTAGAGAAAAAGTGGATCATAAACAAATCTCCCATTACTTGGCAACTTGACAACACTAGCTTGTGCATTAACCAAGTTAAGTTAACAGAGCAGCTCAAAAGGAGTGGGAATTTATAAGTTAAGCCTATGCAGACTGTGGTTAACCGATGGTCAGTGGATGTCACTGTCACATGACTGTCAAAGCATTTCTCAGCCTCGCTTTGGCTGGACTTTTTTGAGGGGTGGAAAGATGGAGACCTCCAGTATTTTTTTAATGTATGGTCGCATTTTCATTATTTAAACATGGTACAATCTTTACAGAAAAATCGCAAAAAACATTTGGATTCCAAGGGGGTAATTCTTTTATTTAACATTAATGATGTGTGAAAGTTTTCTTTTACTTTAACTGAGGCAGCTCACTGTGCTTCATTAAAAAAAAAAAAAAAAAATTCAGTGGGAAATATTAACTGGACTTACCCTTAAGTTGCAGTACGTGTCAGTGTTTTCGGGCAGCTGATCTTCGATAGATTGGTAACCCCTGTGATCGATGGAGGGAGAGTGGCCCTCTCTCTGGATGCCCTGCTCTGGGATCAGTTCATAAGTGCTGTCATCAAAGAGGCTGCTGTCGTGCTCCTCGTCCATAATCATTTCGTACGTGTTTTCCCGAAGAAAAAGGTGGTGCGAGAGGGGCTTGTAGGGGACCTCAGCATAGTCGCCCTCGTCGATAGGGGGTGTAGGGGCAGGTGGCCGTGCTTGGGGTCGGCCCGGAGGCGTCCGCTGGCCTGCCAGGGAGCCATGGGGCATACCTGCTAGTTGGTAAAGAGAATTGCTGCACAGATTGTCAATGCTGTCGTTGCTGCCCACTGGCGTCCTGATGAGGAGGTTGTGGTCTGAGAGAGAGCACGCCTGGTCAGTGGCTTTTTTAGGCGTGTTTGGTGACAGGTGTGGGGAGGTGAAAGGTGGCGTGCTCTGGCTATAAGAGCTGGACTCGCCACAGCCGCTGTCGAGCAGCGGTAAGGACCTGCTCCTGCAGTGCTCCAGGCTGAGCTCGGAGTACACGACGCCCGGTGAAGCCAAAGCTCCGCCCTTGTACCTGGGTGTCTGTGCTGTAGGGCGGAGTGCAGGGAGGGAACTTGGATTATCAGGGCTTGCATTCTCATTGGTCATTGAGGGACGTGCGCCGGGATTGGCTTTCGGTTTCTGCAGCTGAGCATACTGGAGAGGACCACGGCGAGCGCCAGTCTCATCCAAGGAAGTAGACATATAAGGAGCCCTCCTTGGAACTGGGGGCACTGCCTGTACAGGGGACAAGGGAGAAAACCACATCATGTTTAACGGTGAATTGCCGCACTTCTATGTACAGAGTATGCATGTGGATATTACCAGGTGTGAATTCACAACTTGACAGTTATTATCATAAGGCTCAAAGGACTCAGAAGATGTTAAAGGGCTTTAGAGCAAACCTGTACCTGAAGGGGGTACTCCATGCTTCGAGATGCAAGTGGTTTTGACCCCTGGTTGTAGCTCTTAGGCGGTAGAGTGGGCAGTCGGCTCTGGGACTGTTCTGATCGCTGCTGCCAGAGATTGCTCACAGCACTCACACTGACCATCCTCCCCCTCCGGTCTGCCTGGACATCGTCGTAGATCCCATCTGTGGAGCTCTGCAGAAGTAAAATGTAGTTTCATGTACCCATCCTGTAGTAAGAGCAATGCTGACATCCTCTTTGAAGGGCCTCCTTGTAGTGTCCCAAACAACCATAAATCATATCAAATTTATGCATCAGGAGTCAATGTGGGCAGATTTATTTTTGCTTATTTTCTGCTGCATAGAGCTAAACCAGTGTGAGGAGCTGAGAAAAATGTCACCTGACACAAGCCGTCTGAGATTCTTTCTGCTTCATGAGCAATATATAAAATATATATTTTATTACTTTTACTTACATTTACAGCTTTTTTGCCTACTTCACATTGCCAGACAGGTTCTGTTTAATCATTCCAACAGGGCTGACTCTACTCATGCCTGAGATGTCTACTGAAATTAAACCCAATTATTCATTAAATTTGTTTAATTGGTAGATTTAGTGACTAAGGGGGCAATTACTTTTTCAAATAAGGCCAGATAGGGTTGCATAGCTTTTTTTCCCATAAATTAAATCATTTAAAAACTGTATTTTTCGTTTACTTGGGTCACCTCTCTGTAACATATTAAAGCTGGTTTGATTATTTTAAAAAATTTTAGTGAGAGAAATACGCAAATATAGAGGAAACTGAGAAGAGGGCTAATACTTTTGCAAAGCATTGTATATCCTTCTGGCCCCCAACATAGAGTGTCTTATCACTTATCACTCATATATATATATTTTTTTCTCTTTAGAGTAGACTTTTTAAACTACTCGGAAATAGGCTATGAAAAATTTACATTCATTTTCAAAAATGTTTTGAATTTTCATGAAAATTCCCTTGCAGTATAGGCTTCTGAATCACAGAAAATATGATTTTTGAGAAATTTTGGGGACTTTTCTGTCTTTAAGGGGAACAAATTAATTATCATGATTAATGAGGTCCAGCTGGAAAATGAGGCGGATGGGGGTGTCCCTCACCTCGGGGAAGGACGATGACAGAAACTCGCCAAAGGGCTCGATGGGGCTCGTCCTGTAGTGCTCTATAAGGTCCGTGAGGTTCTTGTGGGTCTTTGTGTCTCCTGAAATAATGAAGTGTCCAGCATTGTTTTGGTTTATGACAAAGTGGCGACATCGGTCATGTCCTCTGAACAGAAACAGATGAGACGAAGGTCAATTTCATTTCAATGTATTCATTTGAAAAGTACATACATATTTGATGCACTCAAACAGTCCCATAACAAGCCAACAAATCAGTGAATTACTAAGAATAAAATGTAGGTATTTGTGGTTCAACGCATCAGACAGTCACCAAATTTTCATATGTTTGTGCCCTCAGTGCTGTTCATTTGCCTGTTTTTGGTACACTGGCTGTCTAGACGGCAGGTAACACCGTTGTAATGTTTTCCACATTAATTGTTCAGATAATTCAGATGGGATTATCAGTTGTTACCACCTGCACAACACAACTGGGAATGTTCTAAATGTGTCCAGATTACCCTGAAACAAACATATTGGCCAGACAAATGCAAAGAAGAGTAACACTACACTACACTACAATACCTATAAGCATTACTTTGCAAAGCAGGTACTACCCACCTGTAGGAGAGGATGTATCCGATTGCTTTGTCGCTCAGTCGGATAAGAAAAAAGCCCACTGGCTTGTCTGTTAGCTTAGCTTCGGCTTCTCTAAAATGACAAGAAGCATTTGGTTACAAATTGTACGTTAGAGATTATTCAGGCAACTCTGCCCAAGCCAGTCAACAGTGTGTAGCTCAGTAATATTTTCTGGGTCATTATTCACAGTGTTCCTGCTCTACAGCCGAATCTGGATTCAGCCGCACACAGTCTTTTATTACAGAGACATTTTTCTCTCTAAAATAATAGCTTGAATGTCCATTTCCTTAAAAGCCTTTTCCTCCGGTGTCTCACCCACCCACTTCACATAATGCCCATCATGCAATATTATTCTTTTAATACGTGTTCAATTAGATAAAGACTCTCAGGGTACCTCTTGAAAACAACATGTTTCTTTAGCCTTTAAAAATCATAGGCAATTTTATAGACTGTTAAAAATATACAGAGCAGTCCCAAAGTATATAGACAGTGACACATTTTTTTCTTTTACTCTTTTGATTCTGATGTCCTGCATATTGGATTTGAAAATGAAAGATGAGGTCAAAGTGCAAATTACAAACCTAAATGAGAAAGCATTTACATCCATATCACGTGCACAAAGGAATTTCAACTGCTTGTACGGTATATAAGATCAAAATACCTACAGACTGATCTCTTGATGCTGAAAATTATTCATATTTACTTTCACGACTAAATGCCCGTAATGGGCTACTCCATATCAGGCTGTTTTGTGCACACGCTCAGTTCCGCTTGCGAGGCCTTCAGCCTTGCTTACTTTCTGGTGATGAAACCTTGAAACCAGGCGGGGAAGTTCCCATCGTGAAGAATGAGGGGCGCCTGCGTCTCCGTGAACCACCTTAGCGCCAGCTCCTCCAGCCGTCCCTTGGCCCGGTCCACCAGGGGCTCCGCCGCCGAGCGCTTCTGCTCCATCCTGTCGCGCTCCTAGAAAGAAGGTTGACCTTTTAACTAACAGAGCTGAGGCATCATATTGACTGTCTGCTGATTTGCCTATATTCCACAGGCAAATTCCATAGGGACGTCATCTTCTGCAATAACCCCTCTGAACGCTTCCATTGTCTGCTGTTCTCTGACCTCACATAGCTTACGGCTGCCAGAAATCATCCTTACGTAGCCTGTGGTGTCATAAATAGTATCTTCCCTGTTTTTACACTTTAACATGTTAGGTTTTGGGAAGGTTTTTTATTTGCTGCAGGGACATCATTGTCATCTTTAGCTGTTTACATTCTGAAAACATCCTGCCCTAAGAAAGTGCCGGCACAGCACAGACACATCGGAGGGTTCGAAATATAAGGACCCGCTGACAGAGCTACGGCACACTTGCCTTAAAATAGAAATTATTGGGAAGTATAAGGGAGCATCTTACCGTTCGCCAAAACCTCAAGCAGGTTTGGAGCGTGTTCGCTCTTCTCCGTGTCTGATCCATTGAGTCTTTCTCAGGTGAGCAACGCAGCTGTAGACTGTGATTATGTGGTCTTAAGCAGGGCCAACTGTGCCACCAAGTCCCTAAACACAAACAACACACTCTCTTTTAATAACTGCATCCACAAACATGGCTCTTCAGGTTCTTCCATTTCATTGGTTGGGGACCCAGACAGTTTTGTTTTGCAATGCCTGAACATATAAGCACATGGTGCCACCAGCACCTTCACACCACTGGACAAAATCTGGATAGAAGAATATGTCAAGACTGAATGAAGCAGAGACTGTCCAGCTCAGGATTAGTCAACCCTGGTCCTGGTAAACCACAGCATGTGCTGATTTTTGTGTTCGCCAACCACATTAGAGCTAGTAAACCAAGTGAGGTGCATCACTGCATTTGCAAGCCTCTGCTTTAATTGGTCAATTTAGCGCCGAATAACAACAAAAACCACAAGTCATTGCAGCTCACTCTTGCTCTGTTGTGCAACATAAACAATTTTCGAGGTAGCTTAATGTTTTCTTTTTTTTTTCTTTTTTTGGACAGACACTTTTTTGAGGGTATATACTCCAATCGCCCATAAAGGAGGTCAAAGCACAAATGTACCAAAAAATAGTAATTGTATCCCTGAACATTGATGAAAAAGGCACTATCACTCCATTAAATGAGAATAAATCAACAATGCTATTTTCATCGATGATTCACTAATTTTACTGAAACAAATATTCTTAAAATTGAACAAACACCCTTCAGACCCAGGTAACATACCTTTAGTGATGCATTGGTGAATGCGTTTTGACTGGAGTCTCATTTTGTCAAGATTAAAATAACGGCTCGTCTCTTCATGTGTGACTGATACTTAAGATGTAAAGAAAGGCGTTCTGAGGGGGTGCGAGCAGGAACTTTGTGTAATATAGACAGGGTGGCATTTACATGTGTCTGCGTTGCTTCGGAAAGCTGTTGAGTAATGGAACAAAATATTCTTCTCACTTTCATCAGATAAAAAATCGTGAAGTAAGTTCAAGTTTCCTCAGCGTACAGCGAACGGAAAGAGAGTGGCTAAGACACAAAATGTGGTCTTTGCGCACGGCAATCCAAAGCATCACGTGAATTACGACAGGAAATCCCATGAACAACTTTTACTGTATGTTGACCTTCTTTTAGTTTAAATGTGATGGTACTTGTGAAATCCTGCCTCATTGGAAAAGATAATCAGCAGAATTGTTGCCCTGGAATAGTAATCATGCACACTACATTTGTGAGGGGAAATAGATGTACTGTAGGCTTGAGATCAGTCTTGTAGAGCACAATCAAAATATCTGTGGAAAGAATGACTTCACAATAAGCTTACCTTACTGTTCAGATATGAACGCATCAAAAATCCATGTGACTCACAAACCTTATAGCCAACTTAGTCAACTTCCTGTTGGTACTGTATCTTGTCATTGAAACATTAGTAACCATCTGTTAATTATAAATTATTTAAACTTTGCATGTGTGTGTGTATGTGTGCGAGTGTGTCTGTGTATACGTGCATGTGAGGTAATATTTGTGCTTATAAACATTTTTGTTCATAACATACCTTGCGATAAAATTGGCTTTTTACTCAGTTCTGGATTAGGTTGTCAGTTGTCCGAATTAACACTTTGACAAATGTACAGTGCCTTTGTATAGCAAGAAAATAACACCTGAAATATTTCATTTAAGAGTCCCAAAAATTAAAATTTATTCACATTTAAATATCTACTTTGGAGTCGACAAGTGCTGTGCTAATAAACATTTGAATTAAATTCTTTACATATCAAGGTATCGGCCTTTTGCTGTTGCAAGTGTTAAAACAGGAAAAAAATGTAAAATCACAAAAAACTAAAACCATGTACATTGGAAGTTGAAGGGATTTTAACATGACGAGCATGACTAATGAGTTCTGTATAGATTCTACGGAGGAGAGCGGTCAGGGTTGGGGGGTAGGAGTGGAGGTTGCGTTCCAGTAAGACATGGTTGCAGGCACGTTTCAGAAATTCCATCTATTTTCATGAAATGATGATAACGAATCACATGCAACATTTATACGCTGATGAGCCGAAACATTAAAACTCATAGATTAAGTGAATAGCGTACACTATCTTGTAAGAATTGCATAAAGTTAAACTCATCTCAATTTTAAGGGTTTATAGTATCTGAAAACCACTATGGAAAAATGTCCAAATTTTGCATTTTTGTATATTTTATATATAATATTATATATATTATAATACTTTATATAAATATAGTAATTTTTGCATATTTTTTCTTTGCCTTGTTTCTAAGATTGTTTTGAATTTTTTATTGATAATTTCTCCACAACGTGAAAATGTGACTTTGGTCATTTTTCCATTGTGGTCTTCATTTATTTATTCTTTTTTTTTAATTATTCAAGAAAATTGATTTTATTTTACTTTATTTTTTTAAGATTTTGAGAGAAAAGGAAAAAACACAAAAACTCAACAGAGGTGGCTGATATTTCAATTTGGCAAAAATATGACTCTGGCAGTTATGCTATGAGGCTAACGATACAGTGGTAAGCAAACAGTCAGTTCAACTGAATGTGCTCGATGTGAGAGAAATGGGACCTGAGCAGCTTTCAAAAGGGCCAGATCTTTATGGCTGAACAAGTGGAGCAGAGCAACTCCAAAGCAGTCTTTAAATGATGATTTTATATATTGAAGGAAAAAAATATATCAAATTCTACAAGGTGATGAAAGAGCAATTGCCCCTTTAGTTACTAAAATCAACCAAGTAAACAAATTTTTAGGTTCAGTTTCAGTAGATATGCCCAAGCATGATTACTGCAGCCTTATTGAATCTGAGCATTCCTTCAATAAAACCTGTCCGGCAATGTGAAGAAGGCAAAAAGCAGCATGTAATGCTGTGATCTAAAGAAATTCTAAAGCATATGAGATACAGTCGTTGTCAGCAATCAGTCTGGAAAGGGTTGCAAAGCCATTTTTCAGGCTCTGGGACTCTAGTCAGGACCATTATCTAGAAATAGAAAAAACTTAGACCAGTGACGAACCCCCCCCATGAATGGCCAGGCTACCAAAATTCCTCCAAGAGCGCATTGACGACTCATCCAGGTAACAAAAAAACCAAAACTAGCATCTATAGAACTGCATGCCTCACTTGCCTCAGTTAAGGTCAGAATTCATGATTTCTCCATTAGAAAGAATCTGGTTGAAAATGGTACCCAGTGGAGAGCTGCATGGCAAAAATCACTGCTGACCAAAAAGAACTCATCTCACGTTTGCCAAAAAATTGGTTGCCTTGCTGCTTTAAGACCTGTGCAACTTGACTTAATTGATGCTTTCTTGAACTCAGCTGTCTACCCAGAAAATCTTGAAGGAGATTATCAGGCCATCAGTTAGTGACCTAAAGCTCAAGTGCAGTTTGGTTTTGCAGCAGGACAATGACCTGAAGCACTCAAGTGAGTCCACCTCTGAATGACTTAAAAAAACTTAATGAAAATTTTGGAGTGGCCTGGTCAAAGTCCCGACTAGAATCCGATTGAGAGGTTGTGACATGACCTTAAATAAGCAGTTTGTATTTAAAAATCATCCAATGAGGTGGACCAAAATTATTTATGTTTAAAAATTCTGCCAGTTATCACAAATCTTTGATTGCACTTCTTGTCGAAAAGGGAGGCACAACCAGTAGGGCGGCAATTATTTTTTTCATATGGGTGATATTGGATTTTAAAAACTTTTCACCTTCTATAAATGAAACGACCATTTAAATGCTGCATGTTGTGTTAACTCAGGTTGTCCTTGATGAGCAATAAAATTATTTGGACAATCTGAAATATCTAAACATGTACAGTAAATTGACTAAAAATAGATCTAATTGGGGAGGGTTTAGAACCTTTTCACCGCACTTTGAGTCAGTTGGACTATTTTGGACGGCTCATAGCCACAGAACCAGTACACTGGGGACTGAGCTTAGTTATTTCCTCCACATTACAGTATCATTTCCCTCCATGTGGGTGAGTCCTGGCCCGGGGGCTGCCAACCCAGCGAGGAGATGATTGTTCATAAAGTGTTTTCTCAAGGGCATACGGCTCAACCATGAGTCATTCATTGGTTTCGGAGATAATCGCATATCATACAGTCAGAGAAAATTAACAGGATTTTATACAAACTACAGTATAGCTAATATATATATGTATATATACTGAAGAGACTGTGTCTAGTTGCTATGGCAACATGCTGTTTATGTTAGTGGGAAAACATTTATGGGAAACGTGTTGACTTCCGGTGTATCTGGTTTCCTTTCAGTAAACTCAACGAACGCAGCACCTGTTTGATGTCATTAGGCACTGTGCGGACCCACACTGCATTCTCAGGGATGAAATGTTTGTCCTCGGGTTTTTTCTGTCTTTACATGTTTAAACATGTAAAACACGCATGAAAGATGAGGCTAGAACACCTCCATATGAGAAGTAGACAGCAGTGCACTTCGAAGTGTCATCATTCTCCCATCCCCCATCCAAATTAATTCAGAGGATGAAAAGAGGACTGGTGAAACTTCGATCAAGTTTCCCACAGACGCTGGCATGGGGACTTTGCTGTCAGACAACGCCCCCGA
This sequence comes from Gymnothorax reevesii, assembly GCA_029721435.1. Classification (NCBI taxonomy): domain Eukaryota; kingdom Metazoa; phylum Chordata; class Actinopteri; order Anguilliformes; family Muraenidae; genus Gymnothorax; species Gymnothorax reevesii. The sequence goes on along the minus strand of CM056588.1, from coordinate 62,364,362 downwards.
TGGACTGTGTAATGAGCACCTGTTTTCCTGCCTGCTGTAGGAGCGCTGCTGAGAGTCTGAGGCGAGGCGCTAACGCCCACCTGGGCCTCTGGGGAAGGCTGACTCAGTGCTTTGTCTCCTACTGCCAGTTGAAAGGAACATTATATGAGGCTCATGACCTCATCATCAAGGGCACACAAATCAGTGGCTACTGCACCTGTGATTAGAAATTATTAAGACCTTCAGTTTAAAATGGGTATCACCAGCTCAGGCATTGAAAGCACACTGCTGATTGAATTAAACTGAAAAAAAAAATGGATTTGGTACTGAATTTTCTTAAATATTATCTTCTGTCATTATAAAAACAATTGATGATCATGGTGAAAAACAACTTTCACACAAACAAAGTCCAGATATTATGACTTGGATTTTTACCTCCGCCAAAGGAGGTTATGTTTACAGCCCTGTTAGTTAGTTGGTTAGTTAGTCAGTCAGTAAGTTTGTTTGTTAGATAGTTTGTCAGTTAGTTAGCTTGTTTGTTTGTCTTTCTGTTTACAGGATAACTTAAAAAGTATTGAACGGGTTGGCACAAAATTTGTTTGGATGATTGGTGGTGCGCCACATTGACTTACCCATGCAGTATCAACAAAAAGTTGTTTTCGCAGTGTTTTAAAAACATGACAATTGTCTTTGTTTAGCATTGGCTGTACTGGTGAATACAATTCCTCACAGTTCGTTTAAATGTTGGTGCATTTAGTTGTTGGGAGCCAAAATACTCAGGGGAAAGCTGACACCTCTGGTCTTCAGAGTGAGCTTCTTTTTTACCTCCTCTTGAAGAGCTTTAGGACATTGGACATTTAGACAGCTCACTGCTAATACGAAAATTATGGATTCAGTCAGCGTTTCCATCTCAATGTTTGTGTATTTATAATTCAGTTCAGTTTTTTTTTTTAATTAAAATTACCGTAAAACCACATTGTAACACCTGAGGGGCAGTTTATGTTTGCAGCTCACTTCAGAGGAAAGTTGTCTTTCACTTTGAACTGATTTTAAATCAGAATGGGCTAAAAACAGCTTTAAGGAAACTTGCTTGCATGATTTAATGTAACTTAATTTGTTTAATTAATGCTTGGAGCCTATAATTAATGCTGGAGTAATTACAATAATCTCAAACATTTATTAATTTATGAGTAATTTTTTTATTGCAATATAGTCTCATTTTTTAATTCCCTTCATAAATAGATTTCTAAGCTAATCTGCCTGTGTAATTAATTTGTAAACTTTATTTGACTTTGACCAATAGTGAAAACAAAGCAGTGGCAATGTCAATCATAAATAAATAAGTTTCAAATATTTTTCCAAAACAAATGTTGGTTACTAACAAATATGTAAGAATTTCTTGGTCATTTATCAGTAAAAGTAAGAGCTGCATCTATAAAAATATTAATTTTACAGCTGTGCTGTGAAAAAGTATTTGCTCCCTGTGGTTGAATTGAATAATTCTGCAAAGAAGAGTTGGCCGGATTCCTCCACACTGATGTAAAAGACTCATTTCCAGCTATCGCAAATGTTTCACTGCAGTTGATGCCACCAAGGGTGGCATAACTAGCAACTAGGTTTATGGGGGCAGTTGTTTTTTCACATGGGTGATAGAAGTTTTGAATAGTGAATAGTTGAATAGTTACCTTCAATAACTGAATTGATTATTTACAATCTGCTTTTTTGTTCACTCCAGTTTACTTAGTCTTATACTGAAATTTGTTGGATGATCTGAAACATTTAAATGTGACAAATAAGCAAAAATAGGAGAAATTTACTTAAAAAAATACTTTTTCACAACACTGTAAATATTATAGCTCAGTCTGAAAGGTCGAATGTATGAATTTTTAAAATAAATTTATTTATTTTGTAATTCTATTTATTTATTTTAGAATTTTAAAAATGACCGCTTTATACTTTGTTGTTTTGCATATCTGGATCATTGGCAAATGTGCTGACTGACACATTTATTCCATAATACGGTAAATGAATAATTGAAAGATGGGAGGACTGTCTGTCAGGTTTTCCTTGAGTCACTCAGTAAAGGATTTCCAGATGTCATCCATCCTGCGCACTGATTATTTTTTTGGGCTGTGACCAGCGATTAAATATACTGAAAAACAAATGCGGCCTTTTGGCATTTCAGTTTCGACTTTCGTTTTGATTACTTCCTGGAATCCCATTCCTCATTTGACATTACCATATCATACCATTTGGTCATTAAAGCATCGAAGCATTTAAGTTTGTTTCCTTTGAGAGGATGCAGAAATGTAAAATTCATCGCTCAGAAATCAGCCATTGTAGGAAAGAGGCTTATTTTACCCGATGACCTTTTAAAATTGAATTAATATGAACTTTAGGAACATGAGTCAGATTGTTTTTCCCCCAATAATGTGTCCTTTCTGTATCCTAGTAAATCGTATCATCTCTGCCTCCCTCTCGGAATATGGGTGTCGACAGCATGATGTATTTAGCTAGATGTTTTAAACCCTGGAAATATCAGAGAGCAGTTTCAGATGCTCATCTTTAAACATGAGCAGACATTCACAGGCCCACTAGAGATTTAAAAATTGAAGCGCTTTGAACCAGAGCAGTCTAACCAACAGAACGTTGTTTTTGAGATAACTGATGTGAAAGTTTTAAAAATATGAATAAAATTACAGATATTACTCACAATGTAGATCACAGGTAAAATGCAAATACTAAAGCTAATTTTGCATTATGAATCTTATCAACAACTGTGACAATACGATCCAAACTCTTCTTTTTATTTTTTGTGGTTAACCCTTTATAGGGCACTAAAAATACCCTAAGAATCTGACTGTAAAAAAGTACTGTGTGTTGGGTGTATGTCCATAGATAGTCTAACCATCACTTGCACCTGATTAGGTAAAAAGGGCATATGATCAAATATGGCCTCACGAGCAAATGTTTTGTTTTTCATGCAAAATCTCACTAGTTTGTAGACATCCCACACAAACAACACCTATCTCAACTTTTAGCAAACCTTTGCAACTTTTCACTGCGTGAGTTTTCATCAGTTTTCTTTGGTGAGTAATGATGTTAGGTCCTTGTGAGTGGGACTGGGTGAGGGTGCACAACCGCACTGCGAGAGGTCTGGAGAAGGAAAGAAGTTTGAAATGCTCTAGCCCACTGCTGATAGGTCGAACACCCTGAGGTCACTGCCTGTGATATTGCCTGATTTCCTCTGATTGGCTGGGAGAAATCGCAGCGGGTCTACGGCCTCACGGAGAGGCATGGGGGCGCCACTTTGGATGTCGACTGAAGTTACCAAATATGGTTCCTTTCCCGATAAAGGGTTAAACCACACTGCGGTTCTCAGCTCTTCAATCTATCTCTACTCTGCTAAAAGACACAACTCTACCTGTATGTATTTATTTTAAAACTATGATGAAGGCTTTTCTCTTTTATAATGAACCGTATGTACAATATTGGGGTCACTTTCAAACAATTAGCCAGAATTTCAGTTTGGTCAGACACACCTAGTATCAGGCACAAATACTCAATAAATATATTTATGTGTTGTGCCTCATGGGTAAGGGAAGAAATAATAATAATAATAATAATTGATTACTATTATTATTATTATTATTATTATTATTAATATTAATATTAATATTATTATTTGTATCATTAGTTGTAGCAGTAGTAGTAGTAGTAGTAGTGGTGGTGGTAGTGGAAGTAGTATAATTAGTATTCCTAAACTCAGTTTTCCAGCAGAACATTTCCAAGAGTATCTCACTCCCTCCACCAGCGAGTCTTTCCAAAGTGGATGCTGATGCCATCTCTCTCCCAGGTAAATGGAGCACATGTTCCCAGCTGAGGCCTGTGATGTAAAAGAAAATGGGACTTACTGGACCAGGCCACCCTTTTTGGCTGCTCCACGGTCCAGTCCTGAAGCTCAGAAGCCCATTGGGGTGCTTTTAGAGGTGGACCAGGGCTGGACTGGGCACTTTGACTGGTCTGAAAACTAAAAAGAGCCGGACACAGCAGGTTACGATGTACTGTGTGTTGTGGTTCATTCCTAATGTAAATATTACAGAAATTCTCAGCAAATTGTGCCAGTCACCCCTCTCTTGGTTTGGACGAGACTAGATAGCGATTATAGCCATCACCCAGTCATGGTTGGTCCGTCCTGGGACCACTGTCAGTAGGTACTCATATCTGCAGACAGGGAGCATCCCACAAGTCCTCCCACTTCAGAAAGGCTACAACCAACTCATCAGGCCATAACGATTTGGCGATTTTCATCAGAGGATCGGCCTCCTTGACCAATAATAATCAGCGTTGACCCTAAAAAAAATCATATCGTCAATACACAAACACACACGCGCACACACACACACACACACACACACACATACACACACACACAATCACAATCAAAATTGCTTAGTATGCACAAATTACCTTTCCTGAAGCACTGTGGTGTTAATTAGCTAGCAACTAAATTGAATGAGCATTTATATATTGTTTCTAGTTTTTCCAGAGGCAATGTATAAGACAAATCAATAGGAGCAAATAGAATGGGTAACTGTTTAATAGAACATTGTGGAAGAATAGCGCAACCAGTCACAATACATGGAATAAGCTAGCTAAATGTTTCCAGAATATAACTGCTCGCAATAGGCCATGTTTAAGTGACTGAATTCCCAGTGTGATCAAACTTTTAAGACGAGTGCATGTCGTACTTGTTTCTGAATATTACTGCTAAAATGGCCTAGCCACTAGAGAGTCTAGTCTAGCCAATAACAACTCCTAATTTTGCTTTCAGTCCTTTCCATGAATGCAAAAGTCAGAGGAGATCTGATTCATAAATCCAATAAACAAACCAAAATTGAAACCATAAATTTACAATACACTAAGGGACAGGCAAACTCATAAATTATGGAACAGACAGGAATCAAACCAGAAAAGCTTCTCAGAAATCAAAATACTCGTTGAGCGACAGATCATATTGGCAACAAACTGGCAAAGGAGTTGGGGAGCTCCTCATGATGGTTGCTTGAGATGAGGATCTTTACTTGAACTGTGATGTGGGCGATGCTGGCAAGGGGTGAACCGGCTTGGATGGGTTTCCAGGAGTAAATGGTAAGGAATCTGTAGCTGAAGATTTCACTGGCAGCTGAATCAATGAGGGTCCTGTCAGCTAGCAATTCTTGATTGTAGATTAGCTGGACCGTTAGTACTGGTCAACGGTTGGGGGAATTGCAGTCCTGGATTCCACGCACCAAGAATCCCCCTTCTATTGGTGATCGTTGGCTTTTAGCAGACTGGATGCAATGAAGAGGCCAGGTTGGCTGGAGTAGAGACTGGAGCAAGAAGACATGTGGCGATGGCATTCAACAGCAGACAGGCATATTCGGTTATTTTGCATGGGGTCACTGGAGTCAGGACTGATGGCAGGACTCAGGGACGAACTGGGTGCAAACGACTAAAAACCCCAGCTCTTCCTACTTGATCAAGCAAATTAGGTCCCTTTTCTGGGTAAAAATTTACTCCATTATTTATGGACTGTCCATATTGCTTTTTTAAAGATTGTGAGACTATGGCCTGTAGGCGTCACTCATGTATTGCATTTTGGTTTCTAAATGTTGGTGGGCTATTTCAGGCCAACGTCCGTCCTAGGTTCCCCTCCATTTTGACTCGAGGTGACCAAATCTCCATTTTACCCTCAAAATTAACTGCTCTTCTCTCACTTTTGACAGAATTCTGTCATATAGTTAGGTTTATTTTTACTCATTATATGCTTCTTTTGCTGATGTGGTTTTCCTTCATAATTGTTTATCTGTCCTTTCAACAGCGTTCAAAGCTCGGCCATGGACCTGCCGCTGGAATTTCTTTCTGAGGTTAATGTCATATTTATGAGTTTTTCTTTCCCTCATGAGTTCAGCATGCTCGCTTTAATGATTATGGTAGGCTACGTGAGCCCACCTCAGTTCTTTCTGTTACTATTTGATTTTCCCTCCACAGTAGATTAAGTCTTTAGATAAAGTTTTACTGTAAGTCTTTGTATACTGCAAACTGTCATGATGCTCAGAACACAGGAAACCAATGCAGATCACAGATGAGCCGTTAAGGCAAATTTTATCAACAGAAGACTGCAGGTCAGTGACGTGCCGTCTGAGGTCAGTTAGGGTAGGCAGAATCCTCACCGTTAAACAAACAATAACTCAATTACTTTACTTGATTAGCACTCTGAGGATTGATGAATTAATTTACAAAACTAAATGGCAGAATGGCGAGCCAGTTCCATCCACGATATTATTGCTAAGTGTATCAAACTTGAAATGCTCACGAGACAACAAGTTTGTTCATATTTGCTTTGAGGAAGCTAACGCAATACCATTAACAAATATTAAAACCTTTCTTATGCGGCGTTCAATGTGTGGTCAATATGTTTACGATAATATTTCCCCCGTTAAATACGTACTTTTTAATGCCATTTTAAAAAAAAGTGAGTCTATTTTCAGTCCTCTTTCATAATCTGATAAACAAAAGATCAAAACAATGCACGGAATTGCCGAGAGAGTTGAGATTTTTTCCCAATTAATTATTAAGATTTAGTTCCGTGCAGCATCGAATCAAAGCATAAAGCTAAATTAATCTTTTTGTCACTATTACCTCTTAATCATTACAGGCTTAATTGACCAGAAAAAAAGGTTGAATTGATTGACGATCAGGCATAGTACGTCGAAACAGGTTGACAAAATCTAGCAATAAAAAAGGAGCAGTCACTGCCTATGACTGCATGTCCCTGCTGCAGGCATTCAAGGAAAATCAAAGAGGATAATTGGCAGATGGTCTGAAGTCAGGTGAGAGTAAACAAGAACAGCAGAAAAGACTAGTCCCAGCTCATTAACAGGATAACAAGCCGAATGAATCAGGACAGCTGGGCAGGCGTGTGCCCTCTGAATGGGATGAAGATACTGACAGAACCACCACTTGCAAGCACAGCACATTTGTAGAATATAAATTGATAGAATATAGTGAATGAATCTAAATTGATGGAATATCGAGTACATAAATCAATGCTTACTCCTTTAGATTGACTCCAAAGACAAAAGAAAACAATCTAGCAAAGGGGAAACAGAGACCAGGAACTGAAATGCACAAGATAGCAATTAACAAACTGTAGAGTAATGAGCAAGCAGAGGGAGGATTTATGAAGGGAGGAGAGAAGAATGAGACGATGCTTAAATAATGAGAATCAATTAAGGAAACAAATCAAAAACTGACAAGGATGGTTGGATTGTGGGCAAAAACAATTAAGAAAGAAATTGCGACGTCAGAATACCCTTACCCCCACCCCATCCGAAGGGCATCACCTGGTGGCCCTCTGGCAGATGCTGATGCAGGGAAGCCTTGACCAGTGAGGGGTCCAGAATATGTTGCTCTGGCACTCAGGAATGATACTTGGTGCCGTACTCTCATTGTCCATCAGAAACATGCGTTCACTCCCCCCTCCCCCCATCCCCCAGTAACAAGGGCCGTAACAAGAGGAAAAAGCAGGTTTAATGCAGGAGACATGAAACAGGGTGGATGCCTCAAAGGGGAGGGGCAGAGGATCAGTGTAACTGTCAAGGGTGATGAGACCTGGGAAATGGGGAAGGTACTGATCAACTAGGGGTAAGCCTCAGGGATTGCACCCTGAGGGGAGAAGACTCTGGTCGCCAGCCACAGCTTCTGTCCAAACAGGTAGTTGGGGGCCAGGCAGCATTGATGGTTTCTCTGGTCCAGGAAGGTTGAGACATGTGTCACTAGGAGGGCGCGGGCTCTTCTCCATCCTTGGTGGGTGCGGCAGACCCAGACCTCCGCTGAAGGGACCACCACCTCTCTCTCTTTAGTCGGGAATAGAAGGGGTCTGTCACTCAGACAGCAATCAAAGGGGGCAACCCGAGGTGCGTCAAAGGGAGGGAATAATTGGTGAGCTCAAACTATGGCAGGCGACGAGACCACTTGATGGAGGTTCCCTCTGAAAGAAAATGGGGAGTCTTGCTCAGCTCCTGGTTCAAACTCACCACCAGACAATTGGTTTCGAGATCAAAGCCAAAACAAGGCAGAGGCGGAAGGCAGAGACTACCTGAGGTGTCAAGTGGTTAGAGACCTTGGAGGTGAGGGCAGTGAAGGAAGTGGCAACTGTAGAGTGGCCTCAAATGAAGTGATGGTAAAAGTTGGCAAAGCCAAGGAGTCTCTGAAGCTGTTTGCAGTCCACAGGTTCCTGGCAATCCACAACAGTCTGTACTTTTTTGCTAGTCTATGCTGTTCTCTGCCCAGAAGACGGCGAAGCCAAGGACCTGCGATGACAATTGATAGAACTCATACTTCTCTGGCCTGGTTTTCAAGCAGATTGTGGATTACTCAGCAGATGTGCTGGATATGTTCCTCCAGGATGAGGGAGAACACCAGGATGCTATCCAGGTACAGTATATGTACATGAAGTGGGAGATTGTCCTGGAAAACATTGCAGATGAGGGTCTGGAACACTGCAGGGGCATCAGTTAGCCTAAATGGCATCTCTAAGTACTCATAATAACCAGAGGGAGTGTTGAATGCAGCCTAAAATTAATTTCGTTGATGCAGATCAGATAGTTAGAGTTGTGCAGATTCAGCTTGGTGAATTAGTGGAACCGCTGGAGGTTTGATCAGGTGGAATCTATAAGGGGTTTTGGAGAGTGGTTCTTGATGGTGAAGGCATTGAGATCTCTATAGTCAATACATGGATGCCAAGAACTACCTTTTTGACAAAAAGAAGAAACTGATATTGGCAGGTGATGAGAAAGGACAGATCATTTCAAAAGTCAGGGCCTTCATGCTGTGTTCATCCATTGCTCTAGATTCAAGACCTGAGAAAGAGAGTACAATCTTCCTCTGGGCGGTGACTGTCTCAAGAGGAGATTGATGGCACTGTTGCACAGACAATATGGTGTAATTGATGAAGCTCGGGACTATAAGAAACCTAGTGGAGGTCATAGTAGATAGAGGGAGCCCTCTTCAGGGCAGACAACTACTTGTGACCGGGAGGAAGAAGTGCAACCAGGCTTAGGGCTGCATGCAGTGCAAGAAGGGCTTCATTCAATTATGCCAACACTTACCTTATCAATTCAATGGCTGCAATATTTTTGCCAGGGTTTTCCTTGAGCTATGGAGGCATGTGAGGATTCCATGAGATAGAAGACAATAACCTCTTGATTGTTTCTGGAGACGAATATCTGGACCAGACTGGTGGCCTCCCATAATGTCGGGTAGCAACATCAAAGTATTGGCTTAACCACGGGCAAAGGAACCAAGTGCTCCCACATCTATATGGTGAAGGTCAGGTAGAAAAAGTTGCCATTTGCTCCAGAGTCAATTGGCACCTGCACTCTCAGAAATAGGGATACAGCAGGAGTCTATTTCTGTTCCCCATAGTACATTCAGCACTTATGTACCCTCTAGGGCTAATTATAGGACCTCAAGGTACCTGTGCGAACCTTTTTAGGGTATAAAAGGTATGTTTGTGTTCCAAAGCAAATAAGTACCCACTTCTGAGGGTACAACAACAGTACATTTGAGAGTACTGCCCCAGTGACAAGCCTTTTACCCCTAAAGGTACAAATAGGTACTTTTTTTTCTGAGAGTGTGGGCAGGGACTTGGCGTCCCTGTCAGAGCACTTACATGAAGAAGAAGGGCTGGGAGGAGGAAACAGAAGCACTAGTGAGCACCTGTCCCCCCAGGACTGGGAGAGGCTGTCAGACTGGACACTCGGCAGTCCGCTGGTTGGCAGGGCCGCAATAAAAACATTGGCCAGAATCAATCTGCAATTGTCACCCCACAGGGTTGAATTGGAGTAGCCTGGCTGAATGTCCTTGCCTTGGTTCGAAGGAGGCAGCTGGAGAAGCAGGTCTCATAAATGTATCAACTGGTTTTGATGGAGGGGGGCCAGGAGCCAACTTGCCGAAATCACCCGTCTCTCGTGCAGGCGTGTGTAGACTCTGAGGGCTAGATCGATCAGTCCATTGAGCTCAGATGGTCAGAATCACATAGTCAGCTTATCCTAGATTCTATCTGATGGGCTGTAGAGGAAGGAATCATAAAGCATCTGGGCATCCCAGTGGGAGGAGTCTGCCAATGTATGGAATTTACCGCTGCTTTTTTTTCCTTTTTAAGAATATAGCAAAAATTCACTTGCCCACATCTTATGTCGTCTTTTTCAGCCCAATAATGGCTTGCTTTCATCACACTGACAGCTCTTTGGGTTTCCCATTGAGAATTATTAGCAACAAATCCAAATGAAAATGAAACTCTTAAAATCAACTGTAGACCTTTCATGTGTTCATTTTTAAATGAAATTATTGAGGAATAAAACACACCTGGCCATGGAATAGCGGAGCATCCAGTCCTGAAATAATACTGCAAGTCCTATCTATGCTTTCATCCCAATTTCTGATGCGTTAACCCTCAAACTGTAATAAAACGTCTTCACTTTGATCTCATATTTACCATTTAATTCCAACTACAGTATTCTATTTTCGACAGCTTTGATAGTAACATTGTCAATGTTCAATTATTTACGGGCTTTACTTCATAAGTAAAAAAAATAATAAATCAATCTATAGCTCCCTCTAGTGGTAGATTAAATTTGTAATGATGGGAATTTATGTTTTCTCCTTGGTGATGAACGTATTCACACTCGCTAATCAGCTCCTTCAGTTCTCTGCTGATCTGCAGAATGTTTAATTTTAGTCTTGACTTCAATAAAATAAGCAAGACGCGCAGTTGGCGATGGCCGCCTATTCTCTGTGGTGTAAGGGGTTTTCATTGGCTCGGCTTCAGAAACACTTAAAGAAGTGAACACATCACAAACGCAAGGAGCGTAGAGCCGAGTCACTTGACGAACTAACCCCAGTTTCGTAAAAAGGCAAAGCTTTTATGCAGACAGCTAAAAGCCATCCGGGTGTAAGAAACGTACGGATAGTTCTGGCGTAGTTGCCTTTACATGCACTCACGTATTTCCAATTGCACGCCCAGGCTCCAAAATATGCGAATTGCAACTACAGTTCCCCGAATTCTTTGCAGCATCACGAGGCTATGAGCGACCAGTCATGCGGTTTGAGGCAGTAAACTGTGCATCCACTGTGGCAGAGGAAACTTTCAAAGAAAAATGCATGGAGGGGATGGGGAAGAGGCAAATTGCCCTCGCAGCTCCTCAATTCTGGCCGCGAAGTCCCTCGATGCGTCCGACTCAGATGAGGCCAAGGATCGGGGTGCGAAATTATGCGGATATCTTAATAAATTTACGAGCAAGGGTCCGCTCAAGGGGTTCAAAACCCGCTGGTTCGTTTACGATCCAAGAAAATGTTATTTGTATTACTTCAAGTCTCCACAGGATACACTGCCTTTGGGTTATATTGAAATAGCCGATGCCTGCTTCAGCTACGATGTCGAGGAAGAGGGGCAGTTCGAGATCCATGCCTCTGGAAAGGATTTTCTGCTCAAGGTATCGAAGCAGATGTACCGTTTGCCTATTTTACTCTTAATCCGTATCTGTTGGCTATGCTACAACTGGTTAGTCATACATTAGTCAAAAATTTAATTGCACGGGAGTAGGACTGCATATCTGTTTTGATGCATGTAAAACGTATTTTATTCTGTTCGCCCCGTTGCTCTTATGAAGTTCGGCTGTGATCAGCTGTCAGATTGTTTAACGTTGTGCTGTAGGGCAATGAAAACAGGTTTGAGCACAAGTTGTACCTTGCAGGCTCCTATTTCAAATCGCGCCTTGTCACAGTTATAGATGCAAAACAAGTTTTTTTTTTCGGCGTTTATGTTACGTTTGACATCAGACTTATATTAAAACCATGTCGGCCGTTCAGCTACGCAACGCAGATCGGCGTTTTAGGAAGTGCATTGGTTTGTCTTCAGTGAAATCTTTTTTTGCTTTGTCCGGTTTTGGGCAGGGACTTTGCTGTGTGTTATGGGCGTTTGTTTATAATGGGCGATACAGATACTAAATCGGATGATCATAGTCCGTTATCCCCCAATGTCGAAATAGGCTGACTGTTTTGTAAATTATCATTAATATATTTTAAATTTGATGGGTCGTACCATACAGGCCGACTTTTGCCATTTTTAACGTTGTGATTTAATGCTTATAACGGGACGTACTTCTAACAGTGCTTTGATGCAAGTCATGGACGGCGCATCTAGAACTTCGGACATACAGCTGCTTTGAAAATATGGCCAGTTACATATGATGCAACTGCTTTTGCAGAAACTCTGCTGCAGAACATACGCATTGTGGGAATCTCCCACGTATTTCCCGAATGGAAAAACCAACATTTCTTCTTGCTATACTATGTTTAATAACGGATTTTTAAAGTTTATTCTGACAATTGGTTAACAGCTGCGAATTTCGGGTGATGTGCATTTTTAGTCTCATTGATTTATGTGAAGCTCATAACTCTTCACACTGTGTGAAATTTTTTTAGGGCATCAATAATGTGATGCTTCGTTACAGTTGGTTTCTTGCTCACTTACAGCTCAATTTCATCTCATGTATTGCAACATTCGCTCGCGCACTCGCATAACGCAACCAAGGCTGATGCAGATATCATATAATATGGATCTTATCTATTAATCTTTCGCCCTCCTTCATTTCTTCCTGATGATTGACAGGCACCAAACAAACAGGTGATGCAGTATTGGCTGCAGCAGCTGCAACAGAAACGATGGGAGTTCTGCAACATGCGTGGATCTGGTCTGCGGGACAGCTGGAGTTTCCCCGCCCAATCCCAGCCGCACACTGGCCTAGTGGCCAGAGATGCAGGTATACCGATTTGCCGTATACAGTGGGGTGCAAAAATTTGGGCACCCCTGGTTTAAATGTCTGTTACAATTAATCTCCAAGTGATTGAAGGCAAACCTGAACACGAAATGCTACAAAGTTAAACACGACACATTTCATCACATTTTAAAGCAAGAATCATTTTTATTTTTAACTTCTACTGTTTCAAAATAATAAAACAAGGAAAAGGCCTTGTGCATAAGTTTGGAAACCCTGTCTGCTAGTACCTTGTAACTGCTTCTCGGGCAGCTTTAACAGCTTGCAAACGCTTCCTGTAGCCAGAGTCTTTCAGTTCTTGTCTTTGGATTTTTTTCCCCATTCTTCCTGACAGAACACCTGAACTCAGAAATATTCTTAGGCCTTTTTGAATGCACAGCTTTTTGAGGTCTCTCCACAGATTTTCAATAATATTTAAGTCTGGGGACTATGATAGCCATTCCAAAACCTTCATCCGACTTTCCTGCAGGTACTTCATGGTGGATTTTGAGGTATGCTTCTGGTCATTGTCTTGCTGGAATACCCAACGTCTCTTACGCTTCAATTTCTGGACTGAGTTTTGAACATTAGCCTCTAGAATATCTTGATATTTGGTAGAATCCATTCTTCCTTCCACCTGCACAATACTGCCTGTGGCCCCCAGCTCCTATACAACCCTAAAGCATAATTGATCCACCTCCATGCTTAGCAGTTGGCAACGTGTTCTTCTCTACAAATGTTTCGCTCTTTTTTCTCCAAACATACCTTCTTTGGTTGTGGCCAAAAAGTTCAATTTTGGTTTCGTCAGTCTAGAGCGCATTGTTCCAATAGGCTTGAGATTTCTCAAGGTTTTCTTTTGCATGCTTCAGACGCGTAATTTTGTGTGGAGGTCGTAGGAAAGGCTTCTTTCTTGCAACTCTGCCATGTAGGTCTTTGTTGTTTAAGACACGCTGTGTCGTTGTCCTGTGAGCAACTAGACTTGTGTCTGAAACTCTTTTTCGCAGCTCTTTTGCAGTGATGTGTGGTTCTTCTGAGCATTTCTCACCAGATCTCAGGTCATTCTATCTGAAATTTTTCTTTGTATTCCAGATCTTGCGTTGACTTCAATTGTTCCATTTATTTCCATTTTCTTACAACGTTTCTGACCGCAGAAAGGGGTAGTTTGAAACATTGCGAGAGTCTTTGTAGTCCTCTGCTTGTTGGTGGAAGTGAATTATCTTGATTTTGAAATCCTTGGACAACTGTTTAGAGGAACACATGGTTTTTAACACTAGACACAGCAGCCACCACAGTTGGATACTTTAGAAGGCAGTTAGTTCAGAGTTACTTCAGAATATATAGTTCAACCCTGGAGTTGTATTCACCTGACCTCATTGAAGCCCTAACGAGCCAATCACCTGGGTCTGGGCCTTAGTGATCATCTTCTTAAAAGGTAACAAAGAATAATCTGAAAGGGTTCCCAAACTTTTGCACAGGGCCCTTTTTCCTTTCAATTATTTAAAAACTCATAAAAATTAAAATAACAACAAACCTTGGTTTTTTAATTTGCAGAAATGTGTCATGTTTAACTTCGTAGCATTTAGTGTTCAGGTTTGCTTTCAATTACTTGGAGATAAATTGTAACAAACATTTTAACCTGGGGCTCCCAAATTTTTGCACCCCACTGTACAAGCTCTGTGTAACCTGTGGCCTACAATGTGGGCCTTTGGTGTACAGCCGTCCTTCACATACCCCACGATAAACATTGGTCAGGATTTATCAGTGGTATGACGCAATAGAGCAGTGTAAACATTTCAGATAAATTACATTTTCTATCAACACAAACCTGCTGCTGTTGCCTCCTGGGAACCACCAGGCAAAGTTCCGCATATTCCTTTGGATAAGTTATTATAATTAACTGCCTTTAGAACTGAGATTTAATGCATTATTATCCATGCTCCATGGGCTATTTTTGGTGGCATGAATTGGAGATCAACAGATAGAACATGAAAAGGAGTCGTCTCTACCTGAGCTTTCCGCCCTATAATTTCTTATTTTTCTAGGTTCTCCTTATCGTACTCAAGAACGCTGTCAGGCTAAGATTTCATTGCATCAGCAAGAGCGATATTACTTCTGCCGCAGTGTTAATCTTGTGTTTGACAATAACATCTGATCTGTGTAGTCTCAGAGCTAGCTACTCTCCCCACTTCTAAGCAGTGATTGGTTAACTGCCGTGTCAGTCATACAGCTTGTGCACCAGGTGGGGCAGGTGAGGATTCAAAGATGTGTGTATTTTCAACATTATAGGACTTCTTAGATGCAACATTCTTCCATTCGCTACATTTTTTTCCCCCCTGAAAAACTTGAATATTCTCAGCATTATTGGAAATTTGTCATTTCTGTCATCAAGTACAGTCGCTGGTGGTGTAATGTTGACATATTAAACGTTGGTTGGCATTAGGTTCAGAAACAATGGGGAAATCTGGTGATAAGAAAAAAGAAGTTAACCCCTTTGTGCTGATATAAATGCCAGCATCCTTAAATTCCGGAATTTAACTCTGAAATAATTTTGTAATTGAATTTCCAATTGTCTTGCTTCACTGGAATAATTTTCCACAGTCTCTGTGACGCAAGTACTGAGTTACAAAGCCTAAATAGGCTCATGCATGACAGGATAAAATTGATATTTGTATTCTGCTCAAAGGGGTTCAATAAAGTCAACAACTGGGAACATGCCTGCGTATTTCTGTGAGGATGGGGTGGCAGTTCAGTGGGTTGAGCTGTATGCGCCCCTCTGTGTAAAAGTTTGCATATGAGGTCTTCATGACTGCATGAGTTCCCTCTTTGAACTTTAGTTTCCTCCCCGACTGTAAAGAAATGCATGTCATGCTAATGGAGACTAAATTGCTAATAGTTTGGAGTAAATGCTGTGTGCCCTGTGTGCTCCAGCTCTCCTGCAATCCTGACTGGGAATGAATTATTCTGAAAATTTTGCCTGCTGATTGGAGGGTACCATTATTCAGTTGCTTGAATCGGTCACGGCTCTGAGCTGGTTCCTACTTGAGTGAGGGTTTGGCAGAATTATCGGAAGTATCTCTAGTTGGTTAATATCCTCCACATCAGCTGAGGAGAGTTTGCCTCATTGCTGCATGGAAACAAAATGCAGTGGGATGTGTCTGATATATGCATTTCTAACATGGATGGAACACAGTGCGGGTGCAGTAATCATATGGGGCACCACTCCACAAGAGATGCAGTCATTGTTATAAATACTTGTTTTACCCCTCTGTCTTTCAATAATTGCTTTACCTTCATCAGTTTTAATTTCATTTTTTCTCTGTTTTAGAAGTGGCTCTGTTATTGATCTGCAGTTTTATTGGTTTTAGGCTGAGAAGAAGCAATGCATTGCCACTGCAGGATGTTGGTGTGCTTGACTTGGGATCGAAAGGTCCTGAGTTCGAGTCCTTCCCGTTGTTTTTGTGTTCTATTCTTGGGCGAAAACACTTTACTGACACAGTGCCCCAGGTGTGCAATTGGGTCTCAGCAAATGGTTGGGGGACCCTGATTAAAAGCTGGGGGGTAACCTGTGATTGACTAGCAGCCCATCCAGGAGGAACAGTGATAGGCGTTGTCGCTTCATGCTACAGAAACTGGGGTTGAGCACCAGCATTACAAGCCACCTGCCTTGGAACGGACTTTGAAAACTGTAGAGATTTGGGTCATTCCACCTCAATTCAACAAAAGCTGAGAAATAATTAACTTTGATTATACTTCATCTCCCCATAACAGAGGTATGACAAGATACACCAATGAAATGAAGACATCTGCAGAAGGAGTATTCTATGCACTTTCAGACTGTGAAATTTCAAGATGGTACAATGACTGTAACCCAGTAAATTCTATTTTCAAAATTTAGGTATATCACACCCAATTTGTGTCATCATAACCACCACCTATTAGACCTGTTTCGAATTGCCATATTTCCTACCACTTTTGTTTCTGAAGTAACACAGAAGTCGATACTCTAAATGCAAAATGATTAGAATTTTTACATACTCAACAGTAACCATATAGAAGCTTAATCGTTTTCACCTGTCTGAAGTTTTGGCTGGCTGATTGTGTGCACCTATTTAAGCGCTGCTTGTCTTTCAGTCAGTACTCGAGTGTATCCTTGCATGAGAGTCGGTTTTCTACAGACTGGTATTTGTCTGAGGTACTTTTTCTTCTGAACCTTAGCTGCATTCGTTCCATTCTAGGCACATTCGGGACTGTCTCTTATTCTCGTTCTGTAGTCTGTTCCTTCCTGGGGCTGAATGAGTGGAGCTTCTTTCCTTTCTACGAGTCGGATTAGTAGTTATTAGTTCCCTGGGTCTAGGGTTTATTTTTGCCAAGTCCGACTCCTCACTCTGAACAGTTTCTCTAGCTGAGTGCTGTTTCCTCAGAGCTTTCAGTTGGGAGTTCTGTTTTGTTTCTCGGAGCATTACAATATGTGAAGCAGAGATCTATTTTTGTTAAGCAGAGATCTACAAGTATTTTATTTGTGAAGCTAAGATATATTTGTTTTCATGCTCTGATTGGTTCCAGTATTTGGAGCAGGTTTTTAGTTCCCGAGCTTTCGTTATTCCTTATCAGCCAAGCATCTGTCAGCCTGTTTTTACTCTGGTAATTTGGCTATCATTCAGGTTTCCTATTAGTCGCGTTTGGTTCTCCGATACCAACCGCGTCCCTCACATGATGTCTCATAAATATCCATGAAGACATTGCTCACACAGACAGGGGAAAACAAATTTTCCTGATTCTAGATCCCCACTGATGCAAGGCTAAATTGCATTTGAGTACAATCTCCAATAGTGACATAGTGACAGCGATTTATTCAGGAAATATTTTCTTAGTTCATCACCCAGCTAGTAAATCAAAAATAAAATGTCTAACTGTGTATGACATAAGCATTACTGGTACTTAGGAATAAGACAAGTGTTATCATAATCATGAAAAAGTAGTACACAAAACCAACGCAAATTGTCGCAATAGACCCTTATGTTAAAAACAAAATTTCAATAACTGTAGCCATAGTACCCCTCTTGAAATTTCACAGTCTGAAATTCCATAGAATACTCTTTCTGAAGATCTGTTCATTTAATTGGTATAGCTTGTCATACCACTGTTATGGGGGGATGAAATCTATCAAAATTAATTATTTTTCAGTTTGGTGCTAAAATAATTCCAATAAATATTGCAATAAAGACACGTCATAACTACTTTTTCAAACACAGTTGAAACGTCTCTCCAGGGAAACATAGTCATTTGCCAAACATTTTGTTTATAAATTGTGTAATTGGGCACCCAATGTGGAGGTTTGAAAAAAATCCACAATTTTTTTCAGATATCACAAGGTAATAACGCAGCCAGTATCAAAACATGCACCTTACAAAAATACATGTAGAATCTATAGGAATCATAATTTACTAAAAATTTGAAGTCTCTAGCTTGAACTCATTTTGAGATAATGAAGTCTAAACTTTGGTGCAGATTTTGATGAGTGTGTAAATGAGCCAAAAATCTGAAGTGGGATACCATGTTTGCAATTTTTTTCTCTGGACGTATTGGGTATGTCAAGCTGAAATTTTGGCTATGTTAGTTTAATCTTCACGTGGTACAATTTTGAAGCAAATCTGAGTTGGTCAAGCAGAAAGTTTCTCTAAAATCTGCAGAATTTAGGTGGAGTGACCCATTTTAGTTTTACTGTAAGGCAGGGGTGTCAAATTGGTGTCTTGGAGGGCCAAGAGGCTGCAGGTTTTCATTCCATCCAAAAACTCCACCAGGTGATGTCACCGAGTCATTTCTCTCTGCTTGAAGGTGAGGTAATCAGTAAAATCACTGGATGGAATTAAAACCTGTAGCCCCTTGGCTCTCTATGGCACCAATTTGACACACGTGCTGCAAGTTAAGATTTTAAATAGATTTCCAAGGCGGCACTCAGTGCTTCCCATAGGTATACCTTTGAAGATGGCCGTATTTCGCACCTTTTAGGGGAGCCCACATCAGCTCTTTGGGGCTTAAAGGTGCACTGTGTTGGTTTGTTTACTTTCTGCTCGATTATATTTTTGTCTCAATTTGCCGGCATCTCTCCATGATCTGCTAGCTGCCTGCCCCTAAATTCACTGTTAAAAAAAAAAAACAAAAAACGAAAACCCCGGGCTCTGGAGACCGCACAAGCGTCACATAACCCCCATAATATAACAAACTGTCCCGGCCAATCACCGACAAGAGTTGACAGTTATGGAAGCACGGGAGGAAGGGAACTATGGGAGGGAGGGGTGAGCTATCTGTTCTGTTTGAATTTGAATGTTGACAGAAGTGAAAGTAAACAAACTTGCATAGTGCACCTTTAATTCAGGTGATCCTGCCCGTCACTACACATTATGTAATGACCCCTGATGTTCTGTCCCTTCCAGAGAGTCTGTGCAGAGTTTGGATTCATGTGCTGAGTTGTTATCTTGATGTGACATCAAGTTAATGTTTGTGTCTTCAGCAAGGTCCCCACATCAGCGCTGGGGTAGCCATGTTCCGCAGCCACGACTTCGGCTTCGCTGCAGACATTCGTTCGGAGACATCAGTTGGGTCACACAATTAGCGGATTGTCTTCCTCAGTTTTAATGCTTGTCAAAGGGATGACTGCTGGTTCAGATTTGGGTCACATTTGCTTCTAATTTGGTCCTCTGCTGGAACATTTCCATGGCAGTTCCAGAGTGAGCCAAGACCCCCCCTCCTCTCACACACACACACACACACACACACACACACTGTGCTTTCCTCTAAGACTATGAGTGGGAGCATGAGATGCATTATGCACAATGTGGCAAATCACGGGATTGTTAAAGGTTATGCAGAGTTTAAATCAACTAGGGAGCCCCACTGATGGGGTACATGACCATTTGTTTAAACTTTGGCTCTTGCTAAGTAAAAACATTAGGTGAGCATGCCGGTGTTTTGGTCCTAACGGAGGAGCTACGCTGTTTTAGTAGAATATAACTATGTTTCAGTCCTGTGAGCTGTACATTTGTAATACTCTTTTTGTAACCATGTATGACTTGACTGATTTGTACAAGGGCCTTCGCGTAAGTGTTTTGATCACTATTTTGGCTGCAGAGTCGACTTACTGCTAACTGTGTACTGTAGCTAGTGAAGGCGTAGCACATTATTGTTAGCCATCATTGTTGATTATCATTAACCTATTTTGAATTATTGCATCTTTTGAAACTAATGAAACAATATGTTGTGTGTACCGTGGACAAAATTTAAAATTGATTCAAAGAATCCAAATTATTTAATAAGCCCCCAACGTCAGGAAACTGTTTAATGAAAAGTCATTAGGCTCAGAGTGTTACTTTTTAATTTTAATATATTCACATTTGGGAACATAAAGCGGATCCCAATTAATAGTAAATGCTATTATTTATAGCTTAACCAAGGGCCGATGGACTATTGACATGATGCCGCATCCACAGTCTGTCTGTTGTCTTCGTCGTCATTATGAATTTTTCAAGGATTTTCCTCTTAGAAACTGTTTGCCTGAATAATATTTGTTATGGAACAGCCCACAGACAAGGTCTACTAAGTTTAAGTTTGTTCAACAAATTGTTTTTATTTTTGCTGTTGTAATCTTCTTCATCATGTTCATAATTACAATTTCTTACGTGTCTTTCAGTTGGATAATGTTGGCATGGCCTTGAAGTCTCTGTAATGAATCTTGTAGAAATGTTTAGTCATTGATACTTTTACTTATTACTATTAAAAATATTGACACTATACGTAGTAGCATGACCTTTAACCTTGATAGTGCCAATTTGTAGCAAAATTTTTCAGAGTTCTTCTGCTTTACTGCAGAGCCTTCATTATTTATTTATTTATTGCTTCGTGTCCAGCTTCAGTTTTTGTGTATATGGGCGTTTTCTGTGCTTAATGGAAAAAAATTTATTCACTGCCAATGTTGTCAAGGACTAGAAAAGCTAGTGGCAATTTTTGCATCTTCTTGGGCTGAGGCGAGATTTGCATGTTTGACCAGAGACTCAGATGGACTGTAGGCATTAACAGACATTGGATTTGCTATAACTGTAAACTTGGTGGTGTTTCAGCATTGGCTTTTATAACAAGCTTAAACTGTGGGGCTGGAAAACGGAATTGGTGAGATCTCATGTCAGTATTTCTCTGCACCTCTGACTTCTTGGCTGAACTTTCTGTGTGCGCCAGTGAGGGTTGTTTAGAAGCACTTGTTTAGATGATGTGACATTTAGCACTGGGCCTGTAGCAAGGCCCTCTAACATGATCTGTTATAACGGGGAGAAACGGCCGGGACTAATCCAGTCCAGGATAATGTTTGAAACTCGGCAGTGACAGCTTGACTGCAGAACTGGCCCACATAATGAAAGGTTATTTCTCTGGGAATGTCTTGCTCTATTTTCCAAATCTTATGCCAGCTATGGCCTGGGGCTGCTGTATGAGCGTCTCAGGGAGTGAGAGAATGAGTTTTTCACTCAATGCAGAAAGGATAGAAATTGGCTGATGTCATAACACGTCTATAATTGTGCTTTCACTATCCCTGAGTTCATAAGCACTCAAACAACTTATGTAGCTTTCGTTCTGTAGTTTTTTCCAATAACCTGCGGTACTATGCCCTAATTTTGTGCTCCAATCATATTCATTAAAAGCACCTACTAAATACGATATACTTTGCAAAATAATGTGATGACAACCAAAGCTATACACTTGGAATCTGAACAAGCTGACCGCTGGAGCCGATCTCATGTTGTCCTGTGCTGGTTCTAGATTTCTGTGTACCGGAAAAGCCGAGTGATAGCATGGAGAGGGTCCGCAGCAACTTCGCCATGGAGACCAACACAGATGGCCTAGTGGGCCTGCACTCTGCTCGTGGCCCCGCCCCCCACAACTTTTCCCTCCGACACTGGGGCACAGAACTGAGGTGGGTCCTGTGGGGGTGTGTTTCTGCGTTTTGAAGAAAGTGTTTTTATTGGACACGCTGAACACTGATAAGTGCTCGTAAAGCCTGCTATGCTGCTACTTTCAGGTGTGGTATTGGGAAAAGTATCAGAAAAATCGAAGAGGGTGCCCACACGGCTATTGGGATGCTAATCTTGTGAGAGCCATCGACTTGCTGCCTCTGCAAGTGTTAAACTGATTGGCTCACCTAAAGTTTTATTTATTTTTTCCTCAGTTCAGTTTTTGGGCTCCTTTCTGGTTCGGACCTTTTTTGTGTGAGACAAAGGACTGGAAAGATTGCTGAACCAGTCTAAAATTCCAGTCCTAGAAGATCTGCTGGAATGCTGTTTTTGTTAATGCTATCTACCTTATTTTGTGTTGTTCTGATGGTGCGATTAATTATGATGGTTTACTCATCGGGCACAGTGAAATCTTGCAGTCTGCGATTGTAAAATGTTAAATTAATTAAATCAATAAGAGCAGAGGATTGCACAAAATCCTGAAACAAATTTGTTATTTTTGTCCATCCCTGCTATAAAATCCTTATAAAAGTTTTTTCCTGACTTGCATCAGAAGGAGTGGTGAATTGGCATCAGGGTAATTCCGTGCGAAATCACCCAGGCCTGACACGCACCATCTCAGTTGTTGCTGAAACCTGATCAGATAGTGTATATCGGTGAAGGAAGTTTTCTCACAAGCCTGCATGTGACATGGGAAGGAGATTCAAATCTGAATTCCATGTGTAATGTTATGTTTTATGAAAAAGGGTAGCCTGCAAAAATGACTGGGTTACTTTACTTCTCAGTTGATGAGCACTCCATGTGCACGAGAACTGAGAAAGTTAATTTCCATAATATGTCCCCTTTAAAAAAAATCTTTCCTGCAATGCTGGAACGATTATATAAAGGAAGTGACACAATATTTGTCAGAAGTCAGATCCCTTTCTAGCCACAACCAGGAATCACGTATTTGTCAATTTCCTGGTTTAAAGGATCATAACATGATGCATTTAACTCTGTATTAAGCATTTTTCAAAGTTTCCTTTGGAATTCCTGTAGTTTTTCAATAGCTTGTGTTCAGGCCATCCTGCTGAGAATTTATTTGGCTTTGATGACAATGACTATCAATAATGTAAGGTTATAGGTGAATTATTAAAGTGAGATTCACACAATTTTATGATTTTGTGCAGTACCTTTCAGCCTTTCGTGTCACAGTTTCATTGAAAGGGGCCCAATGTACCTCACTTCAGGTGAAAAAAATGTTTAAGGATCAAAAGAGGTCCAATGGATTTAAAATGTTTTTGCATCCAAACTCCAGTTGTTGATTAAAGGAGCTGTTGACTGGCCATGTCAGTGGACACCATCTGCTGTAGGGATTCAGCAACTCCTTCGTCTGGTGACTCGGCACGATATTCCCCATCAACAGTATGTGGATCAATGCAAGAATATCCACTGAAAACCACATCAGCACAGCTTGTAGAGCGATGATATTTTTCCAGAGAAAATTGTTTCTGTAGAATTGCTTTGCCCATGGCTTGGGCCTTCACATTCACTAGGTTTTATGGAGGTGGTGAGTGATTACATGTCATGTCTAACGTTGGTTTGTTTATGTAGCCATTATTGATTGACCATAAGTTCTCCAGCAACAGGATGATGAAGTTTGGAATATGGTACTTCAATTTTTTTTTATTGTCCTCTTTTGAATGTTGTTGCTTCATTCAATTCCTGTTTATTCCTTCATTCACAAAAAAGGCTCGAAGTGCTTCTGTTTTATTGGCTGATTTAAGACGAGATTGTTGCTCTTTTAGATACAGTGAATTGCCCCTGCTTCTGAAATTAAAATGTGTTCTCTTCTCATAGCTCTGTGCCCTCAGGATTCGGTCGCTGCAGTTTGGTTTGGGCCTGTGCTTTGTCTGCAGATTTGTTTGAGTGAGGACTTCGAAATTTAGTTCTGGTGAAAATGCTTCCAGTCTGCCACTGCACAACTGGAGGAATCTGGAATGATTCACTGGAGTGACGTAATGTAGTGGAATGCCGAGGATATGAGCGGCTCTGAAAGTTCCTAAAACGGCGCTATGAGTGACGTGGAAACGCTCCAGATGAACAGAAGCTCTGCAGTTGATCTGCAATCATTCAGAAGTGGGACTCTGTGGACAAATTAATCAAAAAACTTGGTCGGTTTTGATTTTTGCAAAATCAAAAGCAGAACTGGTTCACTGCAATTTGCGCTATTATTAAGAAGTATAAACAATATATTTTCTGTTTAGTTTGAGGTGGAAGTACTCTGACATTTCTAAAAAATACTGGGGTAAAGCATGCCAAAACTGCCTGTAATTTTAATGAATGACCATGATCCTGCTTTGCCTTAATCTAGAATACTACTCCTAATTACCTTATGATAATTAAATGATGAGATTTTCTGTGTTATCTGAGTGGCTAGACTTCTCTTTGGTGAGAACTGCATGCATTGTGGCTTGATTCACTCAACTAAGGGTAGTTAAGAGTGAAATAATTCTCATGTAAGTTAGATGAAATTGAATTGAATTGAAAGCTTTGTCAAAATGCAATCCTAGAGCTCCTGAAATGTTGATGAAGTTATTACATTGGTGTCAATGCTGCACCATGTCCTCTCTAACTGGGCAGTCCTGTATCAGAACCAAATTTGGAAACTCAATCAATCCTAATGATCGCATCCTTGTTGGAGCAGCACCCATCTTCTCATCTTGGTGTTCCCCTCGGACCTGTGCTGGGACCCATTTGCCTGGACTAATGGTTTGTTCCCTTTCTCCTCTGTCCTTTTTTGGCTGCTGTCAGGAACTCCATGTCCCAGCTGCGGCCGGGCCGGGGAGGAGAGAGCAGGCGTAGTGTCTTCTACACGGCCAGCAATGAGGACTGGGAACTAGTGGACCATCCGGCCAAAGACCTGCAGGAACAGATGGCAGTGCATGACGTTCCCAAAAAACACAATTCAGACCCTCATAGGCGTGAGAATCTGTTTTTTTTTTTTCTTTCCTTTTTCAAGTGGTTGCTCCATGTTTCTGTCTAGAAGTGTGCAGGGATAGATTGCCATGGTACTTCAGCAGCGGTTGTTGGACCCACAAAAATAAATAAATAAATAAAGAAAACATTAAATGAATAAAACATAAATAAAACGTCGCAATTATTTAGGGGGGTGAAGCGAACTGTGTCAATAATTATGACTGCCTGTGCCAAAAAGCAAAGAATGGCAACGGCATCAAGGAACTGTGGTGCAGATTCCTCATGGTAGCATAGCTGCTGATAACTGCAGGATAGAACTACAGATCTAGACCCCACCAAAGGCATATCAATCCATAAGCACGACAGAAATGGTCTGCCGTGAATTTTACATTGCCGTATTTATGAAAGTGTTTACGATGCCTTAACCCGCCTCTGTATGTCAGTGATACTTGTTACCATCTGTAGACGAAACTGTGACATTTTTGGCACTGGTCCTGGCACTGGTGAAATTTGACCGTTGCAATCACTTTCCTTTTGAGGAAGTGAAAAGTTTATTTTCAGTTGGTAAATCTTATTTACTTGAGCAAATGAGCTGCAAGGTATTGGACTGGTCCAGCAGGGCTGTATTCAGAATCCCCCAAGTACAGTCCCAGTATTGATGAGAAAAGTGGCCTCACTGCTTAAACTAACCTGCTCGTCTCTCCTGTCCCGTGTCTTTCGCCCCAGACTCCTTCGGCTCTGCGTTCACGTTTGATTTTGGGCGCTCCTCCTCTGCTTCCTCGTCCCTGCGGCCGAAGTTGCCCTTCCTGCGGGACATGATGACCGTGGGTCGGCTGAGCCGGAGCACCGAGACGTCCCCCGTAGAGTGCAACGGGAGCAAGGCTACAGACGTGCAAATGCAGCTGCAGAGCCAGGAGGAGGCGCTGGAGAGGTTACGGGAGGACCTAGCCAGTCAGAAGGTATGATTGAGGCGTCGCTTTAGGTGACCGTATTAATAGAGTCCTGTGGGAGCGTCTCAGTGAAGCCATACAGGAATTCGGGGCAGCAGCCATGTTAGATGATGAGGCATTTTGGCACCAGGCCATGTGCATTGGATGCTTATTTGACTCCAGTGCACTCGTGTTCGTCTTTTGACACCAGGGCGTGTGTGAATAGGGATTACTTCCCCTGTGTGGATCAGAGAAAAAATTGGACCCTGGCGACTAATCAGTTCTGTGTAAAGAAGTCTTAGAATTTAGAAGCACACAGTATAGCCTAATACAGAATACATGTCCCACCTAATAGCTAGTTTTGAGTAGATAGTTTTTAGCTCCAGCCGCTCGCGGTGCGGGAACTATGGTATTGGGCTCCGTCCGTGTGTGTGTCTGTGTGCGCGTCCGTCAACACATTTTGCTTTATCTCATCAACGATTTCAGTTACAGGCTCCTAATTTTTACTGGACATGCATCTCATAAAGGCCAACAAATGACCTGCCTAAAGGTGACCTTGGCCTATTTTTCAAGGTCACTAGCATAAAAATATCACCAAAAACTTAGACATTTTGCTTTATCTTTACAACATTTTCAGTTACAGGCTCCTAATTATACATGACATAACTAGCTCCCTCAGCCCGAGTGGCACGGGAGCTATGGTATCGGGCTCCATCTGTGCGTGCGTCAGTCTATGCCTGCCTGTTCAACAAAAACTTCAAGATTTTATTTATCTTAACGGTGGGGCATCTGGGGCTGCTAGGGCCCTATATTTAGCACTGGAGGTTTGCTGAGCCACAGTACACTACCCCCTGGTGTTTTCCAGCTTTTGAGGGAACGTCAGTCCTTGGTTGCCTGGAAGGTTCCCACGCCAGCACACCAGCAAGGCATCATGGGTAATCTGCCCTTGACCCTCAGTGGGTGTATCTTGTGTTTTTCCCAGTACTAGGGAAAATGCATCCCTCCCTCCAGTCCTCTCCACATCCTTACTTCTGGATGGGAAACGAGGTGGCTGTGAGTTAAAGGAGGATTAATTTTTTTTTTGTGTTGGGACCTGCGCAATTATCTACTCCTCCATCAGTTTCCTGAAGGATGCAGAATGGTGTATATCAGCCTGGAGTGAAGGGCGATGCGTCACCTTGAGAGATTAGCTCCAGAGCTGAAGGGCCTCACTGTCTCTGTGTCTGACTGCTGACGGGGTACGGAGGAGGATGAGATTAGGCCGTTTCTGGATCGCTGAAGGAGGGGGCTTTCCGACTGTACAACCCTCCCCCCTCTCCTTCACATGGGCAGTGTCTCTCAGACACTGCTGTGGAGAAAGGAGGAAGTGGGGACGTGTCACTTCCTTTCTCTGCTTTCTCTTTTTCCCAGGGTTACTTATATGTGTGTATGCTCAGGGGATAACCCTGCTCCAGCTCAATTGTTTTTGCACACGATATCTGACCAATCACGTGTCGCTGTTAGTGCCCACTTGCCCGTGTTCCTGCTGTCTGCAGCCGAATTCTTACCCAGAAGCCCCTTTTACAGTTTCTGACAAGATTAGTTTCTGAGCCATTCATCTCTCTGAAGGTGTCAGTATGCATCCTGGGTAATAATAGGAATTGTCCGTAGGGCAAAAGTGGAGTTAGGCAAGTCCGTATTTCTTGTTTGGTTTATGCCTGAGTGAATTGCATTCGGCAGATTCCACAGAAAGTGTGACCGATTGACAACTTTTATTTTTCAACCAATATTAAAAGCACCATCTCTCTGTATTTTCAATAAAATATGTCAACCGATTAAAAAATAAATGTTTTACCTGTAAAAGCATGGATATGGTTGTTCTTTTGTTACTTCAGCCTAAAAAGATGACTTTATTCTGGAATTGGGCAATATCAGGACAGAAAATTGTCCCAGTCAATGAATCCAATGCATTTATCCAGTTGTGAACGTTACTGCATGTTCTGTCCAGTCCCGTAACGTTAGCAACAGGGCCGCTGAGAAAAGAACAGTACATCTACTACTGAAGGTCTGGCCAGGAATATGTTCCCCATTCTTTATTTTATCATGCTAGATACTGTTTTGAAATATCCTGAGTCCGATTTCATGCCGTTTTTTTTTTCTTTTTTCCTTTATTTAACCAGGTGAAGCCTTGTTGAGATTAAAATCTCTTTTTCAAGAGTGACCTGGCCGTGAAGCCAGTTTTGGCCGAGAACGTGATTTCTGTCTGATGTGTGGTCGTAAAGTTCGCTCTGTATTGAAGTCCCTGTTTTATAACAACCGGAAGTATGAAAGCGGGGTAAAGTGCGTGCGCGAGCGGATGTTTACTTACTGGCCTTCAAGAATTTTCACCAACGATTCACGATTTACTACATGGACGAGCTCACTCCAATCCATGGATGGATCAAGCCAACCTTGGTTTGACCTAAAGGGGTTGGCACATCCATACTACAGGGTGGCCCAAAAAAGTGTCCATCCTTCCTCATCCACCTTGGAGTTCTGAGAGGAACTTGGAAATGAGTGGGCAGGATTGACTAATTATCCAGTGTATGAATTTGATTGCCACAAAATTATCCTGGGTAAAAACTGTGCATTTCAGGTCACTGTTCAAGAGTAGATATTCAGGCTTTTACAAAGCCCTGCTTATTGTGGATTAGCGGGTTGGTCACTGGTGTGCCTTCCCTGTTCTCTGCTCATTGTGCCATTATTGGCGTTGGCGTCCCGTGAAAACCAATTTTCTGTCCATGTAACATTAGCAACAAGACAGAATTTTTAAATTCACTTTTTTTTTTAATTTACCAAAATTCCAGTGATTCATGTCCAAAACGTCCTGTAAACATTTGTTTTTATGTTGTCAATGAAATAAACCACATGTATATATATATATATATCATTCATTTATAATTTCATCCTGTTAAGTACAGCGGGACCTGTTGGTCACGCTTTCTGTGGAATCTGTCATTTTTTTTTATTTTAAAATTGCTTATGGGCCTGTAGCTGGAAGTTCTCAGTATGGAACTGGAGTCAGTTTGTGTAAAGTACCTGCAGTAGACTGTGTACGGCAGAACAGAGAGGCACTACATCCCCTGCCCACTGGTCACAAGATACAGCGGCTGTTTCCTTAGTGAAAAAAGTTGGCTCTTTTTACCTCACTTGTGACTTTCATCTCTCAGCTTGTGACTTTTCCTTTTCTGAAAAGTTCCCCCTGTGTTTACCCAGCTGCAGATATAGGCCGGGGCGTACAGCACAGATGTGTCTTTTCACACTGAAACTCACCTGATGTGTCTATAAATAAACATGGAAGAGCATGTGGTGCCACTCAAAATGAGAAATGACATTTCTGTTCTTACATCTCAAGATTTATGTCTGGCGGATTAGTGTTCAGATTGAAGGAAACTTACTGTGAGTGTAAATTCTCAGTATGCGTGTACCGAGCGCAGTCTGTGAACAGGGGAAATTAATAACAGCTGTAGGTGTGAAATCAGTTCAGCCTATGCTGTATATTCCATTTACTTAACCCTTTAATAGGCGCACTACCATTTTTACAAGAGGACATTAAGCAATGGCTAAATTGCAACGCATGAATCATGAAGCTGATTCCCCTTTTGTGTAAAGATAGACGTCAGTCCCATGTTGTACTTTCTGTTAGCAAAGTGTGGTGGTATGCTATCTGTTTTCCTGAATACCTCGCTTCATGGATGGTGATGTAGAAGCTCTTTGACTGTTATTTGCTGGGTTTGTGTTGTTCTTGTGAGTGCAGTACTTATCTCTACTGAACTGGCCTAAAATGAAATCTGATGTGCCCAAAATTAAATTGTCTGCAAGTGGTTGACAACACTACAGGGCCCTGATTGTATTTTCTGGCGCAAATTATTGTGAATTAC
Organism: Gymnothorax reevesii; assembly: GCA_029721435.1. Taxonomy (NCBI): domain Eukaryota; kingdom Metazoa; phylum Chordata; class Actinopteri; order Anguilliformes; family Muraenidae; genus Gymnothorax; species Gymnothorax reevesii. Next base: position 62,334,738 of record CM056588.1, on the reverse strand, counting down.
ACCTGATGGTTCTCGGCCAGATTGCTGAGCAGTTGGCTGATTTCTCCCCAAGCAGAAGTCGGTGGAACACATTAAGGCGGCTCTGTGCAAAGCATTAAGCTGCTCGCTCTACAAATTGGATCGCTTGACTGACTCATAACGGCTGTAATGAAATTTATCTGTGGCAAAACAAAATATGAGGAGTAATTCAACTTAGATGAGGGAGATTCAACTGCGGAAAAGCACTTTCTGTATCTGAGTTATAAATTACTGCAAATTTTTGCAAATAACATTTTTATTAAAAAACAATCTTGGAGGTCCTGGGTACACAGTGTTTTTTTTTTTAAACTGTGTAATTTGGACTGTTGCCCAGAGAGGCACGTACGAAAACTGGTGCACCTTCATGCTGACAGGAGGAATATCGATTGTGACATTTGGTGCTCCTGTCGTCTCGTCTCCGGTGGTTAATCTAATTGATTAAATCATCATGGGGCTCTGTTGTGGGGAGGAATCATTCACAAATGTTCTGGTCATTTGATTTCCTGTCGTCACCACACCTGCTGTAGGATAGACACTGAGAGCTGATTAGATTGTCTCAGGAGCTTTGACTGAGCTTGAGAGAGACGTATTATCTGCGGTCAGTCCCAAGTGTAAAAGCAGTATATGGGCTCTGTATGCTGGTATAGTGGAAGATTTCTTATTATTTTGGTAAACCTGAATGTGTTGTATCTTGCTCTGTAGGCTTGTGTGTGTGCGTGCATGTGTATTCCGTTCTGTTTACGTTTTTGTTCGATAAGCCAGCTTCTCTTCTTTCCCAGGAGCTGGTGAGGCTCCTACAGCAGACCCTGCGGAGCTCCCAGAGCGAGCGGAGGGCAGGAGCGGGCCCCGAGGGGCCCCACGGCGCATCACCGCTCCTGACGGAGAGGGATAGTCAGATCCAGGAGCTGTGCGGACACATGGAGAAGTTGGCCCTGGAGAAGGAGAACTTGCAACAGGAGTTGAAGACTCTGAAGAACAAGGTGGGGGAGATGAACGACCAGCTGAACATGCTGATGGAGACCATCCAAGCCAAGGACGAGGTCATCATCAAGCTCTCGCAGCAGGAGGGCGGGGCTGGGGCTGGGACTGCGGGCGGGGGGGAGCCCAGCCCAACCGAATGCAGCTCACCGTCCGCCATCAACAGAGAGATCCAGGAGATCGACAAGATGAAGGTAGAAACCTGCCATTCGCGGCACCTGCATCACTTCTACATCGACACGAACACTCATTAATGGTCAGATATAGTGGGAGATGTAATTATTGTCTGGAAATGGTTTAAAAAAAAAAAAAAAACACCATTTCAAAAAATTTTAAATGGCAATGTAGACACAAGCTCAAATGCAGCTGCACCATTCTCTGTGAGTGTTAAAATATTACCCACCAAAATGTATTATGTATTATTTTTTCAATTAAAAATCAGTTTCCTTCAGATCAAGGTTTCAATAGTTAACTGCAGCCTTTAAAATTTAGTCTGTTTTAAGGAACTCTAATGTCATTACATCACTTCCCGAATCTGTTGGGTATAAAAATTACTCTGCGCTGTAATCCTTGCCAGGGTTGGTTGTACAGCGATGTGTATCTCAAACATCTAATGCTTCGCCTTGAAAAATGAAATTGATTTTTATTGAATATAACCACATGGGTGTCTGAATACTACTGCGCAAAACCAAAGCCATACATCAACAATATCCAGGAATGCCGCCAACTTCTGTGGGCTCAAGCACTTCTGAGATGGACTGAGGCAAAGGGGAAAAGTGTTCTGTGGCCCGACAAGTCTACATCTCAAATTGTTTTTGGAAATAATGCACGTTATATTCTCGGGACCAAAGAAGAAGAGGACCTCCCTGACGGCTACCAACCCACAGTTCAAAAGTTAGCATCTGTCGTGGTATGGGGATGCGTTATGCACAAGCCTCCCATGCTTTGGGCACTCTCTGAAGGCAACATTAACTCTGAAGTGTACATGTGTATTTTGTCAACATATTTTTGCATCTAACCAATGTATTTCCTGGGGTTGTCCCTGCTTATTTCAGAAAGACAATGCCGAGTCACATTTAACATGTGTAATAGCCTGGAAAATCTGCTCTTATGCTGCCAACTTTGCAGGCCTGCCTCCCACTCAGTGTGTGGTGCATTATCCAGCACCGTTATCGTTTTTGAGCAGCATCAGTGTTATATCAAGCAAAACTCAGGAAAAAAAAAATCTATTTTCACAACTGCAAGAATTTGTGTCTCCGAGCCCAAACGACCGCTGAGATTTGCCTAAAGGAATGGGGATTGTAATGCAGCTGTGAACAGGCCACTGTTCTAACTGTTTTGGAACGCAGTGCAGCCATGAAGTTTAGAGTAAGTGGTTATTGAAAATGTTCTAGTTGATCTGAAATGAATGATCTTCTCTGTGTCCTAATTTCAGCTGAATACATGTCAAGACAGACCTGCAAATTATTGATATATTTTTCATTTACATTTTACACTGTGTGACAACTTTTCAGATTTCCAAGAAAATTCAAACAAATCCTAAATTCTATATAACTATAAATGTATGTATAATTGCATATAATATTTAGATTTAAAAATTCTGCAAAATTTCATGGAACGAAGAAAAAAAATTAGCAGCTGCTGAACTGAACACTTTCCCCACCAGTGTATTTATTGCCACTGACAGCAATTTTTTATAATATTCATTGATTTTTCAAAATCTATTTCTGTCACAACCTGCTCCCCCCTCCATTTAACAGTGAAAACATTATATAAGATGTGTGTTAATAAACAAAAAGCAATGTGCAGGGCAGTGAGAAAGCTGGGTTGTTTTGGTGGGTTATGGGGAAACCCTGGTAACCTGAGTCATTCTAACCAGCGAGCCGTGGGATTGGTCAATAATTGTTGCTGGCTGCTTTTATACTGTTGAATGGGCAATTTTTCAGATGTAGCGGACAGACAGTAGAAGTGTAGCACTGATAAAGCCTTATTGATGTGAATTTACTACTTAATCTCCTGAAGTATTAAACAGTTTCATGAATTCTCAGGATCTTTGAATGTTGTCATTTCTGGTGGGTATCTCAAGAACATCTTGACTCGATATGAAGGTTTTCCTGCCCTTATGTGCTGGTATGTAAGTATCTGAATGTTCTTGTATTCTAATAAGGTTTTGTTGACTTGGACAGTTAATGTCAACATTTTTGTTCACATTTCTGTTTGTATTAGGATAGTCTCGAAGCCTATAAGAACCAGAACAAGTTCCTGAATAAAGAGATCTTGGAGCTGACTGTGCTGCGCAGAAATGCGGAGGGGAGAGAGAGGGCCATGGAGGCCAAGGTAACATCAGCTTCCTCTTTCTGTGCTTCAGGCCCTGCGTCAGGAAGTGTTTCATAAAAATTACAAAACCAGCAGGCGCGTGTCTGCGGAGGAGTGAGTGTGAGTGTTTGTGGGTGCAGATGGGCGAGTTTGTGCGCGGAGAGTCTGTTTGTGTTTCTGTTTTATTTCCTGAAAAATGGATCTACAGTAATCTCAATTTATCCTGAGTAACAGCTAGGTTATGATCTATATTTGGATGTAAATGCTGTACATTTGGGTTTTTCCATCTGTGATGGTCCTGTGTTGACTGTACAGTGCGGAGCTGCAGGGGATATTTGCGTTCTTCCTGAAATTTCTTACCACTGGGGAGTTTTTTCTAACCACTGAGGATATTTTCTCTTCTGGATGTGTTTCATTCCCCCACTGTGCAAAGGTTAGATCAGGGGACTATTTTAGTTTTAGTTTAGGCTGTGCACTGCCTTTTTGCTACATTATAGTGCATCTTAGTGATTATTCCTCTATTAAAATGCTACATAAATGAAACTGAATTGAATTGAACTGAACTTGAACTTGAACTGATTGTTCTCTATTCTAAACCTGCATGACCACATACCTCCTTTCTTATCAGTGCTCTGTGTAGCTCTGAATCTCCTGTGCTACACTGTGTAACTGTGAATCTCTTGTGGTACTCTGTGTAACTGTGAATCTCTTGTGGTACTCTGTGTAACTGTGAATCTCTTGTGGTACTCTGTGTAACTGTGAATCTCTTGTGGTACTCTGTGTAACTGTGAATCTCTCGAGACTCTGTGTAACTGTGACTCCCCCGTGCTACTCTGTGTAACTGTGAATCTCCTGTGCTGCTGTGTGCAACTGTGACTCCCGTGCTACTCAGTGTAACTGTGACTCCGGTGCTACTCTGCCTAACTATGTCTCCCCTGTGCTACTCTGTGTAACTGTGAATCTCCTGTGCTACTCTGTATAACTGTGAATCTCTTTTCACTCTGTGTAACTGTGACTCCCCTGTGCTGACAGTACACTGCTCTGGAGGCGAAGCTGTGTCAGGTGGAGAGTAAGTACCTGGTGCTGCTGCAGGAGGTGAAGACCCCTGTGTGCTCCTCGGCCGAGCAGAGTCCCGCGCATGATGTCATCTCGCGGCTGCTGGAGGACGCCCTGCAGGTGGACAGCAGCGGCGACCAACAGGAACAGCAGATCCTCAAGCCCCACCCCGTCAGGTGCTGCGGCCTTGGCCCCACCCCCGCCCCTTCTCAATTACCCCCACCCCAGGGTTAACTTACCCATCCGACTGGCTCTCCAACTTTCCTGTTATGTCACACCCAGAGTCTTGCACATTGTCTCACACCCTAGCGCTCACTTTTTCCATATTAACCCTTTAAGCGCTAGTCGCGGCTGTGCCATAACAATAATCATATCGGCTGCTGATCTCGGCTATTACCGCAAGGAAGTTTCCAGCCACAACTGCTAGTCGCGGCCAAAGACGTTTTAGGGAGTAGTTGTGTTTAACCGGACCAATCAGATTTTAGTACTTGCGCTGCCATATTAGGGATTGATTGCTTGGGGCCCCAAAGTGTGCATTTTAACAATTTCTTAGAACTGTGTGGCCATCCTATGAATGAATAATTACTATATTCTTATTTCGTGGATTTTGACCACGCCTTGTTTCAAAATGCCGTCGTTCGAGAACTTGTCAAGTGGTGGCAGTGAGTTTAACGATGAAAATGCTGAATATCTAGATGTGTTGTTTGCTGAAAGTGACAGCAAAGATGAAGTTAATTTTCTTGGCTTTGAGGAGCGAGAAATTCATATCTGATCAATTCAACGCCGAAGTGTCCCATGTGGGAAATATATTAAGTGGTGTGTTGGTATTTTATAAAATATTTTGCACGTAAACGGCTGATTTTATGTGACTTTAATTTTACCTTTAACTACTTTTTATACACATTTCCTTTCGGCTTTTAGTCAATCTTTCGCCATGTCCTCTCCAGCAAACTCAGACATTTGTGTACAGTGGTGCTGCTCATAGGTTGCCATCGAGCCATATTTTACTGAAGTAACACATTGTGCACATCCAATGTATTTTTCTCCAGAAAATAACAACAGATATGTTGTTCTCCTCATTTGGGACATCGTTTCACAAACTGTTTTGATAATATCAATGTTCAAATATTTCAAAGCACAAAGTTTCAACGGTATAAAGTAAAATATTATGTAACACTTGCTGAAGAGCTTATATGGGCTTACACTGTGGTTTTGACTATTCAATAAATGTTGTCAACTGGCAGACATGAATAGATAGCGAAATATAGAGATGGCACTGACGTTGAGTGGATGTCGGTCTCCCACGCAACATTAGCTGAGTCCTTCTCTGCATTCCTGAGAGAAGGAAAATGCCACCCTGCCAGGTGATAGGATATCTTGTGTGACTCTCGACCGCCTGGAGGATTTCTCTTTCTCTGTCATTTTGGAAGAAGAAATGTTTTGCTGCGGTTGTTAATGTACTGGAGAGGGGCGGGGCTAATGGTCAGTCAGATATTTCTGAGCCTGTTTTCCTGGGTAACCAGCCGGATCCAGGCAGCAGATGTGTTCCATCCCCACCCACCTGATGCAGCTCATCAGTCTCTTGTTTGTTTGTGTCTAGTGTGCTTGAGATTTCACACATCAAATACCTCAGTCTGGCTGGGGGAACTCGAGGAGCGGACTGGGAACAAGTATATCGGAGGGACCTGTACTATGAGTCTATATTGGGGCGTCGTATGCTCGTATGGCTCGTGTGCACTGTAAATGATGATAGTTTGTAGGTACAGGGAACGTCTGCTGTGACTGTGGGCCTGTAGATCCTCTTTGCTCACTGCTGCTTTTCTCCCGTAGCGAGTACGACGTGTACGGCTTTAAGACCGTCCCCGAGGATGACGAAGAGGAGAGGCTGGTGGCGAAAGTGCGGGCGCTCGACCTGAAGTCCCTCTCCCTCACGGAGCAGGAGGTGTCCGTGGGGGTGAAGTGGGAGAACTACCTGGCGGGAACGGTTACCAGGGAGATGACCAGGTCGCCGGAGCTCAAGGCCCTGATTCGCTGCGGAGTGCCGCATGAGCACCGCTCTAAGGTTTGGCGCTGGTGCGTAGCCTTCCACGTCAAGAAATTCCCCGAGAGCACCAAGGCCGACTACTACGAGGGCCTGTTAACTGTGGCCCGGGAGAAGCAGAACCCAGCATCCAAGCAGATTGAACTGGACCTGCTGCGCACGCTGCCCAATAACAAACATTACTCCTCGCCGGAGTCGCCGGGCGTTCACAAACTGAGGAACGTGCTCCTGGCCTTCTCCTGGAGAAACCCCGACATCGGCTACTGCCAGGGCCTCAACAGGTGCTCCGACTCGCCTGCCCTTCCGCTCATCGCCACGACAACAGTCATTTAGACCTGCGTTCTGTATATTTTAGGGGTGGTAAAAGGGGTGGTGGAAGTCCTGAAGAAAATGGGGGGGGGGTAACAGTACAAAGAGAAGTGGAATTAATGCGCTGTTTTTAATGAGCTGTTTTAATGGTCTTGTGGGGTTTTTGGCGATTTTCAGTGCTCTACCTCCGCTTACAGCTGTGGTCAAATGGCGAGAGAAGTATACAGTTGGCTCTCCTCGGAATAAGTTATGATTGAAAATGATGCAGTACCCTTCTCTCTGTTCCGACAGGCTGGCAGCCATTGCTCTTCTCTACCTGGAGGAGGTGGACGCCTTCTGGTGCCTCGTCTCTATTGTAGAAGTGTTTATGCCACGGGATTACTACACTAAGACGCTGCTTGGGTCACAGGTAAAATGCCTGCTTGGGAGCAAGGCCTCCATGAGATGCTGATATGTGCCAGTTTATCTTTATGATGTTATCACTGTTGTAACCTAGCATGTTGTTTAAGGGCCGGGTCTGTGCCTTAACTCTGTAGCAGACTGACTTCCCGCAAGTGCACTCCTTCCAAACGTAACCTTTTCCACCTACCAGTGCACTGCACGGAGTACAAACAAAAACAAAAACGGAAGCTATCACTGTTATTTTAGTTGCATGTTAAAACTTAATGTTCATTACAATTAAGTTTTTGTAAGAACAAGAACATTAGTTGCGAGGTTAGACGGTTTGAGTCACTTCAGAATTTGCCAGTGGGGTGAGATCGTCACTTTCCAATCAATCAGCAACTTCAAACTAGATAATATTTTGCACACGAGAGGACAGAAACATCCTAAAGCTCATGAAAAGGTAAAATTTTGTGTTTATGCGAACATTTTTGCAGAGCAGAAAGTCCCTCATGGACCACCCTTTCTCTTGATCATCCGCTCCATACAGCCTGTGTGTACACCAGATGGTTTGAGGATTATATTGACCATATATAAGCAAAATGTTATGCTGTTTGCAGGAACATGGGAATACGAAGGATTTTGTCCAGTTTTGCTCAGAAGGAATCGTAACTTTTTTTTATTTTTGTTATTATTCTTAGGATTGAATGACAGTTTAGCATCCACCTGTTTTTGTAAGGAATCTTTGTCATTGAATAGCCACCGAATGACCCAGTTTTACAGGATATCAGGCTTGGTGATGGAAATCTTTTACACAGTTTTGTGGATACATTTAACCTGTAAAAATAAGGTTGATTAAAAGAAATTTGGATAAATATAAATTAATATTACACTGAGTCTGTGCATTCCACGTTTCTCCAGGTTGACCAGCGTGTTTTTAAGGACCTAATGAGTGAGAAGCTCCCTCGGCTGCACAGCCATTTTGAGGCCCACAAAGTGGATTTCTCCCTCATCACCTTCAACTGGTTCCTGGTGGTGTTTGTGGACAGTGTGGTCAGCGACATCCTCTTCAAGATCTGGGACGCTTTTCTGTACGAGGGGCCCAAGGTAAGCGCACACATCGGTGGACTGAGGCACGACTGTACGCAGGTCAGAGGTCAGCCTCTCCTCTCCTGCACTGAATCGCCTGAAATTTCTGTGTGCCAGTTAGGGGTTTAACTTTTTATCCTTGTAAGATGCATCTTGTGAAAAGTAATTTAATTCCAGCCCAATGCATAGTTGAATATTTACTGTTTGTAATTTCATGGACATCTATGAGGAACAACTTTGTATTGAAATGTACTTCTTAGCAAGGCAGTTTGTGATTCTGGGGGGGGGAAAAAAATTTTGAGAAGTGGCTGGGTCTTTCCTGTGAATTACATGGCGTTATGAATATGAACCCACAGGCACTGAGAACATGGTCAGCCTGGCTGTCCTGCCACTATGATGTAAAAGTCAAAAACCCCACGTGGAAAAACCTTTAGCTGATGATCTGTTTACTGTCCAAGTGTATGTCATGGCATATAAAGATGTATACAAAACAAGCAAAAGGCATCACATGGGAGGCTACCAGCACTGACCCCTCCCTCCTGTCTGTAGAGGGCATGACGAACACAAGGGGGCGGTACTGACTCTGCCCCCTGGGTAACTGACCAGAGTCATTGTTTCCGTCTTTCCTTTTTAGTTCAGTCATTTTGGTGGGATTGGATGCCAACAAGTTTTGCAGAAAAACAAAAACACACACAAGGGCAATATGAAGTGCCAGTGGCAATGAGGGTTGACATCTGTAAACAAAAGAGCCCTTACTAATAAGAAAAACATACCTTACCAAAAATGTATCATTTGTTGACCAAACAGAAGCTACCCCACCCCGATTCTGTAGGTTTCCCCTGAACTAAATGACTGTGCTCAAGAGCTAAAGCAAAAGACAAAATAACTGAACATTGCTGCCGTGTACACATCATCCATTTTGCTGTTCAAATTTGCCACCAAACTGGCCAAACCCTGTCCTTTCCTCAAAGCTGCAATGTGAGGATTATACTGCCAGGCTGCGAATTGGTTATGACTAGTGTCGTGCCCGTTGGAAGTATGTATTCCTGTAGAAAAGTGGGAGCTTAAGTAGGTTTTTCATGGATGGCCAAATGAGGCTTCTGAGACCAGCGTTTATTTGTCAGAGGAAGATGGGCACGAAATAAACTGCTAACGCAGCATTTCGAACGGTATCTAGCGATAGGTTAGAAACGCTAGCAAGTGAAATCACAGGGAAGAGAATGGACAGTGGTATCAAAATTAATGCGATAAAGCAACGAATAGCCTATCCACAGCTGCATGCTATAAAAAACTCCGGGAGTATCAATGAAGACTGCACATATGCAGTACTCGGAATCATAAAGAAGATCTGGGCATGAAAATGAAATATTGCAAACATGCTTTGGTGTGGGAACTTTAGGTAATGTTTTAGCCAATCAGACCATGTTCTGGCCATGTCAGCAAACACAATGTGCAGATGAGAACAGCCTGGTGAAACTTAAGAAATTGCCTGTTTACAGGTGAGAATCCCATAACTTTCTGGTGAGCAAGAGCGGTATAGCAGTAGGTTATGTGATTCTTTTAACTTTATTCCTGAGGCATGGCTATAGCTGAGCGCGAGAGTGCTAGATTGGTTCCACAGGCGTATGGGATTGTAGCTTTTTGAAAATTAATCGAAAATACTTCCAAATGAAGGATGCACACCCCCGTGCCACGCGCAAGCCATGTCCGAAAGCTGAGGCCGATCTGACAAACAGAGAGAAATGCGAGCCACAGACACTTCTTGCTTTATAGATGGATGTAGTACTTGCTGGATCAGAGAAAGAACTTGTGCTTAAAGGGCGGTGATGATCCTGTCATGATGCTGGGTTATTCTCTCGGGTTATGTGCCCTGTCTCTCTCCCACACAGATCATGTTTCGCTTCGCTCTTGCTCTGTTCAAGTACAAAGAGGAGGAGTTCCTCAAACTGCAGGACTCCATGGCTGTTTTCAAGTACCTGCGCTACTTCACCCGCACTATTCTGGACGTGAGGTAAAAATGCTTTTGAGCTCTCTGCGAGTTTCGCAAACCTTTCCCAGGTTTGTTGAATCTTATGATAGTATTGTAATTTGCTGTGATGCCACTTTGAATTCCTTACAAATGTGCAGTGTGTGGGTTATGCACAAAATATAAAGCTATAAAGTGCTTATATTTACTATTTGAAATAATTAGGTCTGCACGTACGAGCCGGTACTAGGTGTCGGGGGTTTTATGAATGTTATTGCGGTTTCAGATACAGAGCTGTCTGGTTCAATTTCCAATTTACATCTGTGCAATGTGACACTATGCAGCCTGTCGATATTGCTTACGTAATGCTCAATTTGCATCATACATCCCTGCCATACCTAGTTATACTTATTGATCATATATGCATACATTATTTTCAGTCTCTTTTCATCACATCTACTCGTTGGAAGCCAGGCATTATGAGACTTGATGTCACCGATGGGTCAAATTGAGTTTTCAAAGGAAAATCATTGAATCTTTCATTGAAGGAGGCGAATAAGGATGTGTAATTTATCAAGCCATTACGATATTCGCTGTCATGGGAGGCATGGCAACCAGCAGCCAGATTAGAGGAGGAGGAGGAGTATTTGCAAGTGACCCAGTTAAAAACTACGTCTGACCTGTTAAAGCTGCACTTTGTCTCCCTCTGCAGGAAGCTGATGAACATGGCCTTTGTCGACATGAACCCCTTCCCCCTCCGGCAAATCCAGAACCGCCGAACCTTCCACCTGGAGCGGGTCCGTCTGGAGCTGACAGAGCTGGAGGCCATTCGCCAGACCTTCCTGAAAGAGAGAGAAACGGATCCCGACGGCAGGACTCTCATCAGCGATGACGAGGAAGACAACTAGCTGAACAGCAGCCACCTTGCGAGCCGGTCTGTTCTGGAGTCCATTTGTCTGTGGGCTCAGGGCTGTAGTGCCAATGTGATTCAGGAAATTCACTACGCATTAGCATTTTGATATGCTGGACACATCTTGCATACAAGACGTATTTCAGCTGGAAATGAGTTCTTTTCAATTACTTAGCGTTTTAAAGATTGCTGGGTCCTAAAGCCTGTTGTGTACTAGCTTTCTGTCACTGCATATCGTCCCATGAATAACAAAAGGTCGCAAGTGACATTCCTGATGAAACCTGTTTTTCTGTGTCAGGTGTAGAAAAACAGGTTTCATCAGGAATGTCACTTGCGACCTTTTGTTATTCCTTGGACGACATTCACATTACACACTCTTTAGTGCACTCGTCATGGAGGTTGTTAGATTTTGGATTTGTTGGTATGAAAACAAAATTTAATTGCCATACCTCAAGAAAAATTTGCTTGCTTGGTTCGGCCATTCAAGGAGTTTGAAATCAGTATTTCTGCACGGGGATCTCTTCTTAAATTTTTTTTAACTGTAAGAAATGAATGCATTATCATTCGAGCAAACGGAAGCAGGTACAGATTTCTTGCAGATGCTGTGGCGGTCATTACGGAGCACCAGTGTAATTACATGACAGCCGCCGGGTTTGTCTTTCTGCTGCCATTTCCTGTGCTTCAGAAGAGCTGTTGCTGCCAACGTTTGGTGCCAGAGATGGTGATCACCTCTCTTTTGTATTTCATATTGACAGTTTCCTAAATAACCTTTTCAGTGCTGTGGCACCCTGGTAACTGCACAGCCTGGGGCCTGAATTTTACAGTTTCCTGAAATGACATTAATCCTGTGGAAGGATAGTCGCAGGCATCAGTTGTCAGTCATTCGTGCTGAAGGTCTCCAGGTCCATTTGCTGTTCTACAGGGCAGGTTGTTGATGGAATATTTCCACCTCATGGTGCGCTTAAGTTTACTGCTCTGGTTGAAGGACATTTCGTATGAAAATGGGGACGTTTATATATACATATATATATATTTTTAAGTTGAAATACCTTGCACTTTTATCCTTCTCTTTACAGTTGTCCTTTTGTTTACTCCTTCACATCATGGTCAGATCTGACCGTCATTTTCATTCCTTTTTTGGCATATCTGAGGAATGTTTTTTTTTTTTTTTTTTTTATACTGGTCTCATTTATAACTTTGAGTGCCAATCAATCACATTTCCTCGTAATATTTTTGAAAAGTATTGCTGCAGTGAAATGTGCAGTTTTTGTCAGTGTGGTGCTGTCATTACAGTCCTGTGCGCTCCTCCGCATCTCACTCAGAATTAAATGGCAGAGTGTCGCCCGTATCTTTTTTTACAATAGCATGTTAGAATGATTTTGTCTTGTCCAAATGTGACCACTGAAGAATATTACTCAGAGAAGTACTGTGTAGGTTATGTGGAGAGCTGGTCTCTCTGGACCATAAATTGTTCAGTTCGTCCCTTTTTGATGACATAAATCATTGTTTTATCTGCTATATCCGAAGATGAAGAAAACGGTTCATATGAATAGTACATCCCCTTTCAGAAGCAATGTCAACATCGTAGTGTCCCTTTTATGTACCTTTCTTGTCTTCTGTAATGCTGAATGAGAGATCATTTTAATGATTGTATAGGAAGCCAGAATAATCTGCTTTTCTGCCAGTTTTATAAATGTTTTTTTCCCCTTTTTTGAAGGGGCACTGTGCACTGTTGCAGCTGAGTATGTGCAGTAAACTTGAAAAAATTGGCCAATTTTTCAAGTTGTTCGCTGGTGGAAGTTGCTAGTTTGTATAGCGATTCATCGCACATCCCCACAAAGTTCTTTACAAAAACAGATTAATCACTTGGGACTGGGTTCAGTATATTTTAGAAAATTTTATTTAATTTTAATTCCATTGTGCCTGCAACTTTGAGATTTTTGTTCATGTGCTGCTATGTTAACCCTTGACAGCCATCATCCCGGGAGCATCTGAAGGTGAATATATGCTTTGAAAGAGCAGTGTACTTGTGTTTGGCAAAGAGACCACCGACATACAGTGCTCAACATTATTATGGACTCTTGGTGAGTCGCTGCTTAGAGCAAGTGTGGCTACGCAAGTCACTTAGATTTTGCAAACCACCTGCTTACTCATAGTAAGATTAGCAGGGAAAGTGCTGTACAATTATAAATATCTGCTGAGTGCTGAAAACGAAGATTTCATACAATAATTACGCTGCAAACAGAGTTGCCGTATTCTTGCAAGGTTTTGTTGCTGAACCGCACACACATTCAGTTACTCTGACCCTTTTTACTGCAGGTGCTTTTACATGAATGTGACACTCAGCGTTACTTGACATTATTGGCATTCCTTCTAAAAGAAATGTGACTTTTCCATCAAAATACATCCTCAAAGGTCAAATGTCTTCAGTAAAATTTGCCACCTTCAAAGGATGCTCAAAAGAAGCTTACCCTCATGGAAAATCTGAAGTTTACTGACCCCCCTGTCCTTAACTCTTTGACGCCCAGCTTTTACTAAACCAAACATGACTGCTCTGCCTGCGTTGATTAAGACCAAATATCCGATGTGCTGAAAGGTTTTATTAACCGTAGCATTTCATGGTGTGAAATGTTAAAATTAAGCATTGCTTGTAAATTTCAGCACAGATTGGATGCATTTATTTAGAGCTAGATGTAGCAGATTTTACACATCTAGAGCAAATATTCAGAGATAAGTGATCAGTTTGAATTTGAATCTTTGCTGAAGACCTTGATTAGTAGAGTTCTGTGTGTAACTGATTAGTCGGAATGAAAGCTGCACCCACACCGGCCCTTTGTGGATAAGATTGAGGACCCCGAGGCTATCAAAAAACACTGGAAACTCCATATTCGGTCAGAGGAGTCCATTAGCATAATATGAAAATTTCCGTATGCGGGAGCGGAGAGGTTAATATTACAAATTACATGCTGAATGTTGACGAGAAAATGTAAAAAACAAGCCAAAACATTTAAAATCGCGAGTATCCACTATGCATGTTCTGCTGTGACAGTGCCCCTTAAAACAATCTGCTATTTTTGATTCTGCCACATTATACTGTATTACTGTACGTAAAGTACTGCGCATTGTCTGGCTTACTGAAAAAGTATGGCCTTTTTAAAAAATATGTAGATTTTTTTTCATTGACTCTTGTATAGAATAAGCTGTAATGGGGAAATTCTGCTTGAATTTCCTCATTCAATGTATTGCACAGCACCTTGCAAATGTGCTCAAGGGATTCGGCATAAATGTGGGTGGATATTTTTTGAAATCTTTTCCTCACCATCCAGATTGTCATACATGTTATTCTGAGTACTCCTTTGTATCACTGCAATGTAATCGTCTTTTATTCATGTTTTGTATCGAAGATATGAGTAGTTAATACACCCTGATATTGCCATCTATGGCCACTGGGATTGTTGCGTTTTCCTTTCATTTGTGTGTGTGAACACAGCGGAGTAGAGTGAACATTTTTCAAAGGATTTACTCAAAAGGGTTTGAGTGTCTTCAGGTCTTGTGGATGAAAATGTGTATCATTGTGAGCCAATTATATTTAGAGCTAGAACAACCTAAACTGGGGATGGTTTTAAAGGTTAATGTCAGGTGAAAGGAAAGTAAGATATAGATTACAAAAAAATGATACAATGCACAAACAATGTTCAAATTGGCGTCTTTTTCAAAATTTAATTCTCAGAGCAACTTTTTTATGTACAAAAAATGAGGATTATCTTAGTCTCATGTCAAAAATGAGGATTAGATTAGTTGAATGCTAAAGTAAAATTTTTGATCATATTAGTTCATCCCATTACTTTTGAGTCCCTAAAAATATGAGGTAATTAATATAAATGATTTTAACTCCTACACTGATCACACAATACTTTTGACAAAACCCTTAAATTATAGCTGAAAATCTACCCTTCAAGCAAATCTTAATTCATTCATTTCAAATCTACTGAGGTGAGCAGAGCCAAAATCATTAAAATTATGCCCAAATATTTGTAGTCTTGACCCTAGGTGTTACTGTATGAAATGGAGAGAGCAATTATTTTTATTGTAATCGATTGGTCTAGCTTGTTGTCAAGGCAACTGGGGTGAGAGGAATCTGATTGGCTCCTAAATGCCTATGTATGAAAGGAAGGAACAGTTGTGTCCCAGCTTCGACACTAACAGCCTTGCGGTCTTAAGTTCGCGGTAATGCAACACTGACAAAGTGTGGAAAACTGTCCCTTTTCTGAAAATGCCCAAGCTGAGGTGCACTTAATCCACACTTCACAAACTCTTATCCAGATACCGCTTTGGAGCAGTGATGAAGGCTACTGTACATGCATCCCTTTATTATTGACGCCTTTATTACCAAATTTAGTACTATGTTTATTTATGATTTTGGATGTTTGTAATGTTAATGTTTGGATCGCTATTTATTCACAGATTTATTCAAAATATGCTTTCTCTTTATGTAAACTCCTTCAACTGCTGCCTTAACTGGAGCCGTGTCCCTTTTGTCAAGTGCGTCCCGACACGCAATGACAAAACCTCACCGCACTTTCAGTCTTTATCCCTGCTTTGACATTCTGGCAAGATTATGGAAATGCATCACGCGAGTGGCTTCATGACTAAATGCAAAGACTGAAAGTGCGGATTCTGGGATGAACCCACAGCCACATTCCTACTGGCAGAGGCAAAATAAAACCCAGCATTCCCAGTACAATGTTTCATCAAAATGGCTGTCTGACAGCATATGATTTTGGTGCCTTGTGGGTAATTGTTCCCCCTCCCACATTGACATTGTAATGAGAATACGAAGATTGAAGGGCAGCACCCGCAAGGAAAGAGAAGGTGAGGCTGTGATAGATAAGTGAGGAGGATCAATATGCTTTACAGGAGTTGTGTGACCTGCTCTGGTTTCACTCTTCTGAGCCAGTTCCCTGAATCAGACAGCAATTTGTGGTGCTGCATGGTGTGTGTGTGTGTGTGTGTATGTGTATATATTTATATATAAGTATAAATATATAAATAATATAGCAGGTCCTCTTTTATTCTTTATAGCTAAACGCATATGGTGTGTAGTGTGTAAATGTGCAGCCATCACAAGCCTTTGTTCTTGTAGTCTGGAGATTTTAGCTGAATTCCTATCAAAACTAGAATCTTAAAATGAATTTGTATTGGGTCAAACATTGGCTCCACTTTTGCAGTAGTGAAGCTGTTTTCACATCTTTGTTTCAGAAATTCATAAAATTCTTGAAATCCTGTTGGGGTATTTAAAGCCCTGTTAAGTGTGACCACAGTCATGCATACTCACGGAGGGATTTCGCTACAAATCTTCCAACAACTTAAGAATCACTAAAGCTTTAAATGCCCATACCGCCCGAGGGTTTCATGAGGTTATTTTATTCTGCCGTACTTGAAACTCCGCCCCCAAAAAATCACGTAGCCGTGAAAAATATAATGATTTTCCTCTACTGCCAGTAGATGGCAGGAGTGTCTCATCAACCACAAGCTTCTCCGTAACGATGAGGATTGAGGCCCTGGGGCCTTATTCATAAAAATTTGCGTGGATTTCATACCTAAATAATACGTACAAACAAAAAAAATTTAAAAGACATTTTGTGGAAAATAACCTAATTTATAAACCTATTGGCAAAATAAACTGCATGGAATTTTCATTTATTTAATTGGGATGGACTTTGAATTTATTGACTTTGTGGATAATCTTAAGTTCTCTTTTTTAATAACGCTTTTTTTAAATCAGAAATCTGTAAAGAAAGTGACATACGTATCTTTTTTGTGCCTACGCACCGTTTATAAATGAGGCCCCTGGTATCTTGTTCCGCATGACTTTGGGAAATGCCGAATATGAGTATTGTTGAATTACCTGCACCTGGATCGTGACTTCGGAGGGTCTTCAAAGCACATGAGAAAGCTAATGCAGAAAATTGTCATAATATCTTGTCCGACGATCAATGCTGGATATAATAGAAAACACAAATGCCTTTCTTTAGTTCTTCATGCGAAAAGATCATCCTCTGAAAGTTCATGCTAAGGCCAGCTGGGGTTACAAACAGGTTTGAGCTGTGAATGGTCTAATCTGGCTTTATATTTGATCACAAATAATAGTGTTGTTCAACGTTGAATTAGATAGTACTGGATGTCTTCGATGAACCACTATGTGTACTTATGATGCAAGAGTACTGAGTCGACGTGGACAAAAGTCCCATCTAACCCCATCACATAACTGGCTCTTGCATAACAGGGAGAATCATGCTGACGGAACTATTTGACCGTTGTTGCCTGCCCAGCCCTAATGTCCTCCCAAGAAAATAGAAGCCACGTCAACAGCAAGGGACAGAAACGAGTTTTTACCATGTACATCCGGTAGACACACAGAACGACTTCGTTTCAGTGTAGTGTGGTGTAAATGTCCTCAGAGATTGGAGCACATTTAAAACTGATGGGAGTAAGAGAGGGACTGATATCTCCACTCAGACGAACACTAATGCAGCATGAAAATCCCACGTATTGGCCGCACACATGTATATCGGTGTAAAATATTCACTGCTGTAGCACGCAGCTGCTATAGACTGCTTATGATTGACTGGAAAACCGATGACCACTAATATGAACGTGAAAGAGAGATTGAGGACAAGGATTAAAGGGAAAAAGGAAGAAAGTTGCAGAAAGGAAAAGAAAGAGGAACGAACAGGACCAAATAAATAAATGACCGTAGGCCTACATTGCTTATTATGTGGCAGAGTATTTAATATCGCCAGTTTGTCCGCGCGCTCGGTCATGGCGCACTGGGCTTCTCTGAATGAGAATTTATGCAATTTTATCTGTTCATAATTTCACAGCTTTGAGCGCTGCGTCTTGCAGTGTATCTGCATAATAACGTCCACTAGCCAGCAGCCCGCGCATAGAGAAGGTGACCTCGTTCATCGAAGGCCGCTCCTGACCGATGTAGTACAGAGAGCACAGAGGGCAGGGGAGTGGGGGTTGTCTTTCACCCCAGCCGCAGGCCTCATTGCCGGATAATGTAGCTACGTCATCTGCTCATTGGCAGCTACCAGAGGCATTCAGGGAATGTCGCCTCTTCTCCTGGTTCATTGACCGAATCCCGACTCAGTTGAACCCTCAGGCTGCATGCAAGGTTTGCACTGTCACGCGTTCATTTGCTCGAACTCTAATATGGCCTTGAATTTTCAGAAAGGTTGTGCAGAATTGGCAGACATCCATATACAAGGCTTTGTGCATTTGCAAAACGTATCGCACTTTCAACGCCCCAATTATTTCCTATGCTGGGCCTCCATAAATGCGCGCACTTAATAAATAATCATCAGTTAGGTGAAAGCGGTTCTACCTTTGAGATATTATCTTGAATCAATGTCTATATTTGAACTCATATTCAGCCGGATGATTAATAAAATATCCTCTCTCGCATTTAGTGGGTCAATATTTAAATAAACTGTGCAATTAACAGCGTTGAATAGTTCTCCTGAATAGGCCACAAACAGACATGCGAGCAATCTGAAATCATCGCCTCTGTTCACTGCTTGCTTGGAGTTGTAACACAATGATTGCGCTTCATTCTACAGAGCTGATCAGTCTCTGCTCTGATCTAATTTATTTTACTAGTAGTATAACCCCTGTATGGCTAAGTGATATTGTTCAATTAATTTACATTTGAAAACATGTCTGCAATGACTAATCGCTTCCAACGAAGCACCCCAACATTCAGAAAGACATCTACATAAAATCAAGTATTCATCAAAACTGTTCATGAGTTGTCAACAGGTGGCGTCTGTTTCGGGCACACGATCTCTGAGCAGGAATAATCCCACTGTGAACGCGCCCTGCACCAGGGCGAGACCGGTGCTCAGGACAGTTTCTGACAGATGTCCTGAGGAGAGAAAAGAAGCATGCATTACGACTCAAGTGCGCTTATTAATACGGTAAGCTGGGTTATTGTAACCTTCTCATTTTGCACAAAGCAAGCTTCTGACTTTAATAGTTAGTTCATTAAAAATTAATTTGTGAGCTGATCGTTTTGAATGTGACTTGAGTCGGGGAACTCGAAGAAATGCATTAGCATCAATGGGAGCATACGTACCTTCAGTCCGTTGGTTTAAAACCACTGTCATAATTTCTTCTATGCGTTACGGTACAGCATAACGTAGAGAAAGATGACGCTTACGGGGCAGTCACAGAAGAAAAAGTCTTTTAATGTGATCAAGTATTCTGCACCATTATCAGTTGCTTTCATCAGAAAATGAAAGTGTTTTACGGTTGTTTAAAATGTGCTTCAGAAAAGTTCGAAGAAGATAGAATTCGTCAGGCAAAGCAGAGCGTTGACCATTTGACGATACCGAATAATACGCGCAGTTAATTAATGCGTTTATACACGTATTCATTGTCCAGCATAAAACATTTAATATTTCCCCCATCAGCACCTCCTTTCCTTATAGAAAAAAGCGCAGCGGGTGCGTTTCTCTAAATATAGCAGACGAGGTTTGGCAGGCTGGGGGTCTCTGTTCATCTTCCCCTTGGGGGGACCCGGTCAACAACTCGCGCTGACAAAGAATCTGGATAGTAGGCAAACTGATTTCATAGCTTTACCTCACCCCTGTCCTGTTTCAGAAAAGGATCCGACTCAATCATCTCTTTTCTTTCAGGATCGAAACTTTGGTCTTTCCTGAGGCGTTGCAGTCTTTTTTAACATTTGGCAGCCAATGGTCCACATAATGGGAGGTAAACAAGGGGGACTCCGTTGACCAGGCCTACCGCGTGCGCCTGCAGAGAAGGGCATTGATGAGGACAGCGGCGATGGCTGCGTTCAAGCAACTAGAAGTAGAGGACTTCTACGAAATTGGGGAGGAACTAGGGAGGTGAGTGCATCCTCTTATTTTTTTAGGATCGATAAAAATCGAGTCCGTTAAGCGTAGAAGACTTACTTTCACCTGATTCTTTTTGTGCAACTTATTGAATGATTGGAAAAACCTTATTAACGAGGGCTGGTGCTGAAATTCTTTCCAAATTTGCTTCGAGGAACAGAGAGGTGGATCATAGACGGCCAGCTCAGCACAGCAGTTTACGTTGAATTTAACTGGAGCCAGAGTCATGATATTGGCACAGCTGTGAGTGGTATTATCACAGTACAGTAACAAAATTGGAGTTATGTGTTTGAGCGCTGAAACTCTGCTAACAGAGGACGAGCCAAGGCTGCCGTTGTATTTCTGTTGAAAACAATTAAACAGTGCAGTTGCCATTTGGCGCAACTTCTCTCCTCTCTCTGTGGCTGAGTGCGCAGTCTTCGCTGAGGCTGTAGGGGAGTGACTGTCTGCCGCACGCTGTAAAATCTTGTCCCAGAGGCTTAAGTGTTTCAGCTGTCAAGCCTGTCCCATGTGAGGACATGCTGTGCTTATGAATACAAAACCATGAGTCCTTCACCTCTCCCCTTGCTGGAAAACTTCATTTTTCTCAGAGGTTCTTTGCTAATGTGTTTGGAATAAAAGTGTTTGCATGGCTTGGGTTACTCCCTGATGGATTCATTTTTGTGTGTTTTGGCTTTTTATGTTGCTGACATTTAGTGAGAGGTCATTTTCAAACTACGGACACAAGGAGTCACGTTTTCCAACATCACAGTATCCTTTTAGCAAAACATCATTTAGAGATTAATTCACTTTGCTGGTTTGGATAAGCTATTTAGGGCCTTGTCTTTGAAGGGGCCTTTTCATTGGAGAATATTAGGCTCTGTGATAGTTGAGAGGCAGTTTGAAAGCGCATTTGCTTGAACGTTTGTCTCTGAGCTATCTTATGCTCTCGCTCATAAATCACCTTAATTTGGCCCTATGAGCAGATCCTGGCTCTCATAAAGTCGTAAAGATCAGACTGAGTAAAAGGCTAATACTGAAAATTGATTTCACAGGAAGCTGTGAACTTTCTTTGGCAGAATGAGTGTGGGTTGAGGGAGAGGCTGCTAATGAGAACCTGACTGAGAGGAAAGGAGGGGTTTTGGTCTCGCAGGAATTCGTCTGGCCCTTATAGAGAGCAGTGTGGAGGTGTGCCATGCTCTCTGAATGCTAGATAACATGCATTGGCCTATTCTCATTCTGTTACTCAAGCACAATTTTAGTCACACACCCAGCATTAATTTTCTCCAGGGTTACCTCTAATGTGGGTGCCAGCGCGCAAGCATGCTGCATCATGTTGCGAGGTGGAACGTTACAGTTATTTTTTCCCAAGGTTTAATTTTCAGCTGTCATTCTGCCTCCAAATATTGATGCAGCTATTCAGGGAGCTTTCAGAAGCAGCTGACGCGGACTGTACACTATCCTCAGACTGAATTACTGCTGCTGGGGATGATGATAAATGTAGTACCTTGTCTTGTTTACCTTCATTGACATTGGAAATACCCCAGTGTGACCCTTCTACCTCACTGTTACCCCTTCTGTGTGTTTTTCTCTATAAAACATTTATTTTGAAGGAATGCATGTATGAGGGAGTAGTTGGATGCCTGTAGTTCACCTTTGCCTGAGTGATGGGGCGTGTGGATGCAATGATCCTGAGAAGTTACAGATGTCCAGGGCTGGGTGATGTGGTCTGAAATTCATATCAGAATATTCTGTGAATATTGGATGATATTGTATCATGGTATAAATTTTCTCTCCTAATCGCTACATGTGAATATGCTTTAAAATGAGTTGAGGTACCAAACATCATCTACCATGTCTCCAAAATTTAGTCATTTTTATGCCCCCGGAATCGAAGATTCGGGAGCATATTGTTTTGCGACTGTTCGTCTGTCTGTTTGTCCGCAGCAGCAAAAAAACTTTAACCTTGGCCGTAACTTTTGATTGGTCAGAGATAGGCCTTTAATACTTGACATTTGTATTCTTTGTCTCGAAAGCTTTCGGATGAGGTCTTCATTTTTGCCTCGACCTTGGTGTAGGACGCATTTTCTGAAAACGTTAACCTTGGCCATAACTTATCATTGGTCAGTGATAGACCTTTGATATTTGACGTGTATCCCTTGACACGAGACCTTTCGGATGAGGTCATCATTTTTCACCTTGTGACCTTCACCTTGGCGTAGTTTTGATTTCACAATAGTTTCCTGGAAAAGTTGTAAAAATTTTATTTGTTTATTTAACCCTTTGCAAGTCCAAGCGATTCCATCTGGTCCTTTTCCATATTGTAAATGCAAACTATGCTTGTATCCGGGGGCATCAGTGTTTCACAAACACGTCTTGTTTTTTTAATGAACATTGAAAATGTATTTAGCGAGAATTTGCAAGTATATGTTTACAATACCATTTGCAGTCAAACATTTTGATGCACTGTAGGCTCAATTTTTGATAAATCAAAAATCTGTGTGGATCGTTTGTGTAGGACAGTTGGAACATGCTCTGTAGCATGTTTAGTGTCAATTGAGCAAAAATTGTGGGAGGAGATGGGTTTAATAAGTTTTACGGTAAAAAAAAAAAACAGTGATGGACTTCATAATTTGCAATAGAATTAAATGTACAGAAGTTTCTTCAGTATTGGGGCTACAATTTGGTGAAAGTTGCAAATCTTTAGCTCATATGATTTGTTGTGAATTTTCTAAATTTTGAACTTAAGAGGCTTGCTGTAGCACCGCCATCAGGACTGTTGGCCTGTTTTTGCAGCTGAGGTGATCTGGATTAGGACTGGACCCTTGTTCAAAGTTTGGTGATTTTTCAAGCATGGGAAGTAGGATTTCCTTGGAAGAAGAAGGAGAAAGAACATGCAGGATAACAGTAGGATCCTGGCAGCTTAGGCTCTCCGGCCCCTGACAAGTGTTGCCAGGCAAAACAAACCTAGCTTAATGGTGCTTATTTTAGGAATTTAGCTTCTGATTTTGTCTTCTCAGTGGTCTTCTCTCTTGGGTGCAACTGAAAATTTGTGACCTACAGTTTGATCTTTCAAGGTCGCTTAAGGTCAAAGGTTATAGTGCCAAATGAAATGTGACTTCCTATATGTTGATAATAATAATCACTGGTCTATCTCTACCCATTTTTGAGTTATAATGGAAAACAAGCAGTGCCAGGCACAACAAACGCCGCCCCTCGCACATACCTTGACCTGCTTGTCCGAAATTTAATAAGCATCTATTCTGGGTGAGTGGGAATCCCCAAACCGAATTTGGGGTGAATCTGGCCATTAGTTTTGCTGCTAAAATGTTAACAAACAAACACAGAAACGAACGCACAAACAAACGCACGAACACACAAACAAACCGAACCAAAAACAATACCCCTTGCCCTCACCCTTTGGGTGGGGCGGGGTAATAAGCAAATTTAAGCAATGACCTTGACCCCCCTAACATATAACCCCCAACCACTAAGAAAACTCTGAGGAATACTTTTTCATGTAGCAATCAGCGGATGCCGAATTGAAAGGTGTACATTCTGGATTTATTTTGAAATTGATGTGATCATTTTTGACCAAAGTTATTGCAGAAAAACAATTTTGACCTTTCCAGTTAGCTTGACCTTCACCTTGACCTGATGACCTCCAAAATTTATGGGGTCTGTTCTGAACTAATGCCCACTTATTCTGAAAGTTTGAAGATTGGTTAAGCCGTTTTGCTGTAATGTTGCTAACAAAGAAAGAAAGAGAAAGAAGGAAACCCCACTGAAAACGATATCTTGTCCCAGGGCGAGTTATAAAGTGGGTTTAATTCATTTGACAACAGGCTTAACAGCCCAGGGCTAGTGACCTCTCAGTGTCCAGCCATATTTTCCAGGTAAAATGTTTTTTGCTGATGCTCTAACATAAATGTTGAAATTTTTATCTGCCGGTGGGCGGACATTGTAGCCAAACATATAGAGTGGCACATATTTTGTGTGGAATAATGGTTATACCAGCACTGCGCCCACTGCTCCCTCAGCTCCTAGCTCAGGCTTAACAGCGAGAGACGATGCAGCTCTTGCCTTGATGGACACCTCAGCCTGTGAGGTGAGGGCGTTTCAGAGACCAGGAGCTGAAATGGATTTGGAGTGCAGGGACTACTGTGGTCATGCATTTAACTGACACTTGTTGGAGTTTGTACATTTTTACCAAGCTCCTACTGCTCTTTGTTGACATTCAGTTCCAGCCATCATCTTATCAGAGCCATGAGGTTAGTGAAAT